>CM048922.1:15247360-15457360 GCA_026686955.1 Epinephelus cyanopodus
TGATTACACTTTGTACAAAATTCACTCAGCAGTTTAAATTCCAACGACAACAACAACATGTTATAAATTCACTGCAGCTTCACTCTGATTCACACTCTGTCTGGATTCTTCAGCACTGCACTGATGGCTGATAATAACAGTAATATTAAGGGCTGTCCACCAAACTAAAGGAAAAAACATAACTTTTTGGAAACAATGCTAGAATAATCAACACTGATTGGCATAACAGAAATTCATAGTATTATCAATTTATTTAAGAGACTCCAGCGTTTCTGTGCAGAAGAATGTTGAGGATTTTATTAGCAAACAAAGACTTTAAAATGGGAATTGGAAGTGAGTGCACTTCTGGAACTAGTGATGCAAATGAAGCACAAAGCTCCAGGGCTGAAAAATGAAGTGCCAACAGCTGCAGTTCTTTGAACGGCCACTTGGGACTGGCTCCAGAAGTGAGTCAATCCCCATAGACCCCATGCTACAATGCCAAACTTAACAGCTGAAATAAACATGTTTACAGCTTGGTACAAACTGTTTTGGTCTCTATAGATTATTTCAACACTCATGACTCATGAATTTTTATATAACCCGATTGGTTCCTGCTTTTATATCACCCGCTTACTTTTTTATTAAGGCTTAAAGTTACGCATATTTAAGGGTGGGGACATATGAGTGACAGGCTGTCTGTGAGCTGTGCTACAATCTATGAGTCAGATCCGCTCCTCCACAGCTTCACCCTCTCGTCCAAAAATGGTCACTCCCAGTTCCAAGAGTCCAGGCTTTAAGACGACAGTCCACAAACCAATGGGTGACATCATGTTGGCTACATCCATTACTTTTTAAACAGTCTATGATGCAAACACAAAACATATGATGCAATCAACTAGCCGAACTAGGTGCCAAATTCTTAAGACATTAAGTAGAGCACTGAGGCTAACCCGTCTATAAGCATGACATAAAACTATCAATACGGCATGGTTGAAGGAGAAAGTGAAGTATCTGCTGGTATCCGCAATCTCATTGTTTTGGTCACTATCCAAACATCATGACTATAGGTGATGGCGCCAATAAATATTTACCAATCAGCCTCGCTCTCCATTTTACAATCGTTAGTGAACAAGAAAGGCAACAAAGTAACCACTTAGTAACCAGTTAAATAAACTGTCTACTGCTGTAAAGTCAACACCAGGATACATTGAGCGTCTCTCACAGACATCTTTCCAGCCATCCACAAACAGCAAATTGGCAATTGTATGGAGAGAACACACAGTCCAGCCAGGCGAGAGCAGACAGACCCAGATCTCCTGCCAGCGAGCCAGCCGTCCACCCAACCCTGACCCACATCAGGAGCCTGGTCCTGGGCCAAGGCCGTGAGCATCAGCCCATCAGGCACTGAGGAAAAGAGACAATGAGCAGAACCAGTGGGGTGAGAGAGAAAAGGGTCGAAAGACGAGGCCTCATTTTATGCTTTTCACTCAGATTAGACCATTCAGAGGCAAGACAGTGGAGAGGCTGATCTTGCTTAACTTGGAGTGAATCTAGGCCCAAAATCACTTTATTTTTTAATTTATTTTCCTTTCAAAGAAGTGCAACGCCAACTCTGTTTATTTTATTTTCACTTCGGCTGGCCCTGACATCAAATCTTATTCTCCCTTTTCATTGCGGTGTTTTATTGGCTCCACTTGGTTTAACAAAAAAGTCCCTGGAGTGGCAGCAGAGTGGCAGAAACAAAGTCAACACTAGATGAGAGCAGAGACGGGCTCTCCTGAGGCTCGCAGGCAAACTGAGCGCAGTAAACAGTGTTTTCTCCAAAAGGCTGAAAGGACGACAGGCTAAATAAGGATTTGCCTGAACCTCAGTGTTTAGCTGAAATTTCCAGGTTGGTCCAAACTCAAACAGACACTTAAATCTGAACTTAGACCATAGTAATCTTCTGCAACAAGTTTTTAAATAGCCCAGCAGTGAACTGTGAATTGGGTAACTACTGCTACAAAGATGACACAACTAAATGCAATACTACAGCTTCCTTGCATACAGACAACTCCCAGAATTCTCAAAAACTAGAAACTGTTTTGTTGTCTCTGCATCAAGACACAAAGCCGTACAGCTACATCAAATACTAAAGACTTGACAAGCAGCAATTAACCCGTTCAGTGGGCCAACTAGCCTCTGCTGAGCCCATTATGGCCTCTCCTGGCTTCACACAGCATAGTTACGAGATTCTGATCGTACCTTGTCAATCTCCTGCTGCAGGACCTGTTTGGCGACCTCCAGGTCTTGCAGTCGAACCCTCAGCTCCTCGTTCTCCTGCTCCAGACGACTCCTCTTCTTTTCCACGCTGTCCAGCTGGCTGTGGAGACGGATGGACACGTCCTTCGCCACCTGAGGGAGGGATGGAGGAAATTAGGCTCAGTGCATCTTACAATTCCTTAACGCTTATGCCAGCTTCGTAGATGAAAAATAGTAATGTTGTGCAAAACACTTTACATATAGCAAATATGGACTAAACAAGAGAATACTTCATTTGGCTTCATATACTATTGTAAGTGGGCTCCTTTTGTTTTAATTATGTGGTACGCTGGAATCCAGAATTATGTGAGTTTGATTGTCTTCAGAAAAGTCAAACTTGTTTCTGATGAAAGGACATATTTCCAAAGACTGGCCTAAACTGAACTTACACTATTTATAAAAAGGTTCAAATGAGAGGACACTAAGACATGACTCATATCTTCCCCCAAAATAAAGTACATAAGTTGGAGTCATGAGTCATTTCAGTAAACAGATCTCCATTAGCCAGAGCTGATACAATAACCTTTAAACTGTCATCAAGGGATACTGCTTTTCATGTCACTAATCTCTGTTCAGGTAAAAGAGATGAAACCTTGGCTCTATTTCACTTCATTTTCCAAGTGTCAGAAATGTTCCAGGAACGCTGCCATTGCAACCGGGACCAGTTAAATGACTGTTATTTTAGCTGAGTCTACAATTTGTGTCATCTCTATCAACAGGAACCGTTTTTTTTAACCTAATAAAGCCCAAAAGATAATTAACAGCACTCTGGAGGAGTGCAAGGAGATGATCTTTATACATAATGTGATCTTATGAAAGTCTGATTGTTCGCCCCCTGAGGGGATTGATTCATTAAAAGTTTCTAATGTCAAAGAGTCAAAGTAGGGCAAAGTCGACTCCCTGGAGTCTGATATGAAAACAGCACAACAGGAAACAAAAAGCAGTAACACCATCTGATAACTGAATTATAGTTTACTGGAGATCATTCAATTATAACGTTATAATATTCAAAATTAGAATGACTTCATTATGAGACAAGTGCAAGCCTAGTGATATTGCTTGCTTTAGTTATCGCTGGTTTGAATTCTAAGTCCATTAGATGGTACATGAAGTGGTTGTGCTACAGAGACACAGTCAGTAGGGATACACTAGTTTATCATGCAAACATCGGTATCCGCCAATATTTGCCTTGTTGACTGCCATCTGACATTGCCAACTAAGATGGTATTTATTGAAGACAGTGGCTGATGCTTTGTCGTTGTGTCACATCAAATGAATTCAGGCTTAAAAGCAGAGCTGAAGACCAACAGTATGCTGTCATCTCAGGGACAATAGAAAATATGTTAAGGAGGAACACAGATCTTCCCCGGGATGCTGTCAGGACGAAAGGACGCAGTAAACTCATGTTGTTTCCCTGATCATGCTACACTGTGAACAACAAATCTGTGTCGAAATTGGAGCTAGTTAATGTCATCTGTTAGTTGCTGTGGGAACTAACCACGGTTGCATTGGTTACATTATGATGCGTTCAAGCTGTCTTTGGTAAAAATGAGTATTGGGCTGAAGTAAATAGCAAATTTATCGTGATGTGTTCAAATGTTGTCTTGTAAAGTTACATTTCATGCGGGAAACTTCAGTAAGCTGTTTTAAGGAGATATTTGTTGATGTTTTCACAGTAATATAAAATAGACATTAGAGAGGGCATTATGATATATTGTATAAAGTATATGTGTTTATCGTGTGAGGTTATATTAAAGGTTGTTTCATAAATTTGCAGGATTGAATCTGTGCACATTCAAAGGTAGTGTAATGAAGGACTGAATGACTGTACAACATTTCAGTTATATTTTTTTATATAATAACGAAGATTTCTTTGTTTCCCTGGCACAAAGGGAGGAAGAAACACAACAAACGAAACGACAACAAAAACAAAATAAACAACAGCACACACACATACACAGACAAAAAATAGGTATTAGCTATTGGCCAAATATTACTTTAAACACCAATATCGGCCCTGAATTCGGTGCATCCCCGACAGTCTGCGTTCCATATCTGGGTTTAATGTCCTGATGACAAATAGCTGAAGTCAAAGCACATACTGAGAGCCAGTATTAAACCATGGTGTTCATTTCTTTTCCTTGTTATAGTCTTTAGACCAGCAGTTGACATTCTGGATGGGCTTTTTGTGCTGGAAATATTGCCTTCCAACTTTTATGAACTGGGCAGCAATAAAAAAAGGCATAAAGCCTCATATTCTGAGCTGTAATGATGGCCATCTCTGCCTCGTGCTGCAGTATACAAACCTATGAGGGTATTTCGTAATGTATTTTTTCTATGCTGAATTACAAGCAGTATCATTTGTCTTATTTTCATGACAAATGCACCATTAGTGTGCGATGCAAATACAGCTAGGCATCAAGCAATTTATATTAAGGCAGAGAGACTCAAACAAAAATGTGCAGTACTTTTGAATACACAGTTTTTCAGGAAATTTGTCCGGCAGCTGCAGCACAGATGCAGCTGAAAATATTTCTTCAGTTTTTGTATGATTCTAAAGCTTCAGGTGACTCCCACACTAAAAACAAACAAACAAAAAAAACAATACTGGGCAGACGATTACCCGCTGCATCATGCTCAATCAGTGCCTTTTGGTTATGAAAAAAAAAGAATATAAAAGGAGAAGATAAAAGAGGTCATTTGCTTTAATAAATGTCAATTTAAACTTCAGAATGATTGCTTTGGTTCCACTGACATTGACTATGAAGGCTTTTATTCTAAAAGGCTGTATTAGATTTGATGAAATGAAACTTTAATGATTCCCACCGGGAGCTGAGTAAAATGGATATATTTTGTTTTAGAGAAAAATGCTCGAGTTAAATCAATCACTCAACAGCTCATAAATGTACTCAGGCCCCATTAAGCTCAATACTGATTTAATGTAGTGGGAGAGGGTCTTTAGTATCTGATGATTTAACAGTTTTGTGTTCATAGATTTTACTTTTATGTTAACAATTAGTGAGAGTAGGCTCTAATCTTACTATATAATGACGGAAACTCTGTCTGTGGGTGTGTCTGTCCGTTTTTCTCCTCACTGACTTGGTCAATCCATGTGAAATTTGGCACAGTGGTAGAGGGTCATGGGAGGATGCAAATAAAGCAATATTACATCAATTGGCCAAAGTGGGGCGCTATAGCAACTGATTGAAATTGCAAACTTTGAATGGGCATATCTCATGCCCGTATGTTGTAGAGACATGAAACTGTGCACAGAGATGCCTCTCCTCATGAGGAACACATTTGCCCCAAGAACCCGTAACTTCCAGTTATAGAGATTTTATCGATCTCTTCCTAGGAAGTTTGACCGATCTGCATGAAACGCTTCTATAAGGCAATGAATATTGCGGAGGGCGTGGCTCATCACATAAAGGTGTATAACATCTCAAGGGTTTCACTGATCACCACGCAACTTTGTAGGCATATGATCACACATAATCTGAGGGGACCCCTCCATTATTGTCCCAACCAAACAAAATGGGGGCACTAGAGAACTAATTTCTTATCTGGGCCTAACGCCATATTGATTTTTACTAAACTTGGTAGATATGTAGAACAGGACGCCTCAAGGTAACTGGAGAAATTTAACTCTAATTGGCAACTGGGTGGCGCTATAACAACAGAAAAATGGCTAAAATGTGACACATCGCTGTGGCTGCAATCGTACTTTCAAATTCACAAAAACTCTGTCTGAATACATTTCTCTTCTTAATGGGTTCAGTTGACTATTTAATCTGCAATTTCCTATGACCTGTATTCCAAACACACACCATGTGAAACTGTACATGGGCAACTGTACTTTGATTTGGTCCCACCTCAAAAAGGACGTGAGAACATACACAAAGTGGTGACAACCCAGAAAAACCAAATGCTATTGTCGTACGACTTTCATTTGATTATATGGGAAAATACGTGATATTAAAGCACAGTATAATGTGGTGATGATATGACTTGGTATTTTCTGTGCCCAAATGACTTAAACCAGGTGGTACAGTAACTTAACTTATCTGTCTTTTAAAAAAAGCTCTTCAGTTAGTCGATTATCCCTTGACTTACTGCAAACGAGAACAATTATTTGTTTCACGTATGAAAGATCCATATCTTGAGGATATAAAAACGAGGTTTGTAATTATATCAGTGGGTGTCTGTGTGTGTCTCGTCTTTCACTGTTTGTGTCTGTGAGATGATTCACTCTTGAACTGCTCATCTGCAAAATCTCTCTGAACACAATTTGTAATTGTGTGTATTTACCGTCAGCCTGTGTGCGTATGAAGAGTGTGAATGTGTGTGTGTGTGTGTGTGTGTGTGTGTGTGTGTGTGTGTGTGAGAGAGAGTGTGTGTGTGTGTGTGTGTGTGTGTGTTTGAACCAGTGCCAGTGTGCAGCTGAGTCCCACAATGCCCCTCTGTACTGCCCACTCTCACTCTACCCAATGGCTCCCTGAGCTCCACCATGCGCCAATTCATGTTTAAATGTGTGTGTCTGTCTTTGTTTGTGTGCAACTTCTTCTCTTTGTACACCTAATTCTTAATAGTTCCCCTTGTACTGTGTTTTTGTTATTTTTTACACTTCACCACTTTTCATCTAATTCTCAATTTCATTTAAATGTAAATGTATAAATAAACTTTATTTGTGTGGCACCTTTCAAAACACAATTACAAAGTGCTTAATGGGACAGATAAAATAGTATACACCATCAAGATAAAACAGCAGTAACATACATAAAAAACATTGAACATAGGCTAAGACCAGATAAAAAGTATGTAATAAAAATCATGATAAAAGAGAGATAGAAACTAGACAAACGCAAACAAGCGTTCCCTTAAGAGTATGTTTTGAGGAGTGTTTTAAACAAAGACATTGAGTTTGCTAACCTAAGTTCTTCAGGTAAGGAGTTCCACAGCTGTGAGGCTCTAATGACAAAATGCCCGGATTCCTCTTGTAAGGAGGCGCAGGCAGCAGCTAGGCTCATAGGGGGTAAGTAAATCTATAATGTATGTAGAAGCAAGGACATGTAGGGCTTTGAAAGTAATTAGCAAAAGTTTCAAATAAATTCTATACCTAACAGGTCGCCAGTGTAGCGTTGCAAGGGTGGAAGTTACATTGTCTCGTCTCTCAGAGTTAGTTAAAAGTCCTACAGCTAAGTTTTGAACAAGCTGGAGACAGGAAGTGGCCTTTTAGCTGAGCCCTGAACACAGCAAATTGCAGTAATCCAGACGTGACGAGATGAAAGAATGGATGATTTATTCAAGGTCTGCTTGAGATAAAAATGTTTGCGAAATGTTTCTAATTTGAAGAAAGCATGATTGCATAACCCTGGGTATTTGTATGTTGAAACAGAGCTCAGAGTCAAAGATGACACACAAATTGTGGACAAAATGCTTTACATTGGAAGACAGATTCCCAAGACTCTTTTTTATGCTATTTGACTATGATAACAATCATTTGATTTACAATAAAATGTTACCTTTATACTCTCTGTAATTAGTGGTTCAACCTTAATCCAGTTTATCACAGCTTTTCCACTCACTGGTCAAAACACCTGATGCTAACACTGTTATGCTGAGTGCAGTATTTGGACAGTTAGCATAAAACTAATTAATGTGCTGTAAGAGAAGTGAGTCAAGACATAAAAACTAATTAACTTTCACACTCCTTTGCCAACTTCCAATATGAAAACTTCAGTCCTCAGCCAAGACGTTTTTCAGGGGACTTATTCATTCACTTATAGGTTTTCCGAGCTGTCACTGGAGCCTTTGCTCCAGCATCTATGATATTTCATCTTTTTTCCAGCTGTACAGTGAGCAGCTCCTCTCTTTAATTGCATATTGAATTCTAGGACAACAATATCCATCAACACTACATTAAAAAATGACCAGTTTAGCAACTTTAAGTAGCAAAAAAATTGTAGCTAAGTGTTTGACAACTGGATTTATTTTTATTTCTCAAAAAAGGGTTTTGATCTTGAGGGGCTTTTTTTGCATTTCTATATCATCCATGTTAGTGAATTAACAACATATAGCAAATACAAGCTAAATGCTAAAACAGCTTGTCACAAAAGGATGGCAACTTTATCTTCTTTCATAGCTAACTAGCTAGTTTGCAACATCAATGATGCCTCTTGTCTGGAGGAAAGAGGAGGCATGGGTCAACATATCCTCGTACAACTCTTCGTATGATAGTCACGTCCCTGTTAAGTTGGGTTTAGGAAAAAAATTATTGAGTATGTAGCTTAAAATAACTCAACGATGACCTTTAGTTTCACACTGGACACAAAAAGCGGTGTCCTGGGTCAAAGTCCTGTGTCTGTCTGTCCTGTGCACGACCCTGACTACTTTGTTACATGGACTTTGCCGCTCTTTATACATCATAACCTACATCCTCCTTTACTCCTGACAGCCTGTACTGCGGGGGTCACATGATTACTGCCTTCTGGCTCATGGTTACATACAAATTATAATGCATTACTTTTGTCTTATGGGCCAAAAAGAGGTCCAACCAGAAAGAACCCCCTGTTCCTTTCTTTTACCCATGATCACAGCCACTTCCTAACCTAAACTGAGTATTCACTTTAACCCAAACCATGATCTTTCCCTAAATCTAACCAAGTCTTTTTTGTGCCTAAACCTAACTCAAACTTTAACCATGGCTATGTCAGATCAGAAAAGGCTTTTCTTTGTTTTTTAAGTAGTTTGTATTGGCTTTGGAAGGCACTGTCCTGCTGACTGTGGCGTCAAATAAGAAAACATATGTGTCGTTCTGAAAGGAAATAACCGCAATATATACTGTTATTTAATTTTGAGGAAGTCCACAGAAATAACTCTAATCCGAAGTACTGACTGAGTCAGCGGACTCTCTGCACACTTTAATGGCACAAATACAAAAATATAATAGAGCTCATTATGAATGATGTTTTTATTGAACTCCCTGGTGTGACAGTACAAGCACATGGAACTGAACAGATTATCTTAACAATCTTACAGCCACTTCTTTACAATGGGGATGTAATTTCGAGTGTGGTCACTATATACATATATACTGTACAGCCTGGTGCTGTATAGTCCCCAGGGGCTTAATTACATGGGACGTAAATTCCGGCAACAAGAAATCAAAGGAAGATGCTGTCAAAATCCGGCCCACAGTGTTTGATAGGCAGCTCTGGGCGGTGTGGTGCGGAAACACGACTAAGTACTAAGTAATAAACATGGAGATGAAATATGAAGATCTCGCAGATTACCACTTTAACCAAAATGATATTTTTGCATTTTCATTTGTGTCCCTCTCTAGCAGATTAACAGTGCGCTTCAACATCAGTGCTTGTTTATTAAAACACAGAGGAGTTGTTAATGTGCGTTGGTTGAAAGCCCCCCGAGCTTTATGAGGATCCAATCAGACAGAAAAGGTTATCGATTAACACTGATGCATCAATATTCCAAAGAGAAAACTGCTTTTATTAATGGGATGTTTTCACCACCACAGCTTTATGGGTCCTTTTCTCCCCTCCTCCACCTCCTCCTCCCTCCTCTTCATCTTTCCTTTGTCAGCCATTGACTTCTCATAAATGCTGTATTGTTCTTCTGCGTTAAAGGGAAACGTGTAGGAATTTAACGCCATTGAAGCTGTGGTTTCACCCAGCAACAGAGCTATAGGATGTAATTAGCATTCAGTGAGGGTGCTGCTGGGCTGAGAAAGTGCATGTGTGTGTGTGTGTGTGTGCGTACATGTGCGTATGTGTTAAAGAGAGCGTGTGTTTGATAGAGAGAGGATGGAATGAGGACAGCAGAGGCAGAGGGAGCAAGGGTTTCTTGACTGTTTCTTTAGTCACACACACACACACACACACACACACACACACACACACACACACACACACTGGCCACAGGGCAAACAGTAATATCATTCAACAAGTGGCAGTTAGTCATCAAATGGATCTCTTTGGTGTACACTGTGTGTGTGGGGGGGTTGCGTGTTTGATTGCATTCAACAACCAGTCTTGTTCCTCCTGTTATCCAGCCAGTCTGCGTACACATGCACACACATACGCACACACACACACTTTATTGGCTGCACGTAAAACCCCTCTGATAAAATCTACAAGGGAGGGAAACCGTTAAAGAGATGACCGTTATGGAAACACAGCAGCTGTGTGTGTGTGTGTGTGTGTGTGTGTGTGTGTGTGTGTGTGCGCGCGCGTGTGTGTACTTCTGTTTGCCTTTATGAAGATCAAATTTAGTTTTGACCTAAAATAAGAGGATGTTTTGAGTGAACCCCACTTCCTCAAAAGGCTGTTTCAGGATTAACATCATATTTAGGTTTAAGCTAATGTTATGGTAAAGGTTGGGGTGAGACACATATATGTCTGTAATCATTAGGGACTATAGAAGGCATAATGTTAATGAGAGTCCTCAGAAGAAGACAGAAGTACAAACACATGTATGTATCCTGAGGAAGATGATCAAATATTGTATTATAAAAATCACAGAAAAATACATTCTGATCATTCATTTTTTAAACTTAGTGAATAATTGTAGGGATTTAAATCAGCGATATGATGTAATATGATGCAATGTTACATTTCTTTAGCTGTTAAGCTCAACTGTTCACCAGCTAATCGCTAATTTTGTCAGATAAGAAGATGCATTTCAGTTTTATCTCTGTGCCTAAAGGCTCTCTCAGTCTATGAGATACTGCTGCTACTTTATTCCCAAAATGTAAATTATACCAGCCCAGATGCCAGGATAAAATTTGGCCTTGTACGCACAGATGTGTTACATTTGTATGTTTCATACATAGGCTGTCATATTAACATTTCTGCAGTGACGAAGTTCAGATTGCATGTACATGAGCTGAATTTGAGATCAGCAGGAGAAGGAGATGGTGGATTGGGGCAAGACGGCTGTTCAAAACCAACAAACTACAAAAGCAGGTACATTTTAACAGATGTTCACGACATTTTCCCCGCATTTTTAGTGTCCAAACTGAGTATTTAAAGCCAAAACGTCTAATGGTTTTTGTGCCTGAACCTAACCACAGCATTGTCACAAGATAAAATTTAGGACTGAAAGTTTCTACATATCTATATGTGTCCAGGGGTTTGCAGAGATGTGCAGTGCCAACATTCATTCCGGTGACTGGATTGGTTATCGTCTAGATTTAAACTCTTCTGTTAAGGACCAGTGGGCGGCTACAGTAAGGCACCAGGGGACGACCCTAGTCTTGCCCCAGAGCGCTGACAGAAGAACTTCTCACACCTACTGAAACATTCATGTCTTTGGTGTGGCAGGAAACATGTACAGGCCTCAGTCAGCCCTGATGGGGTTTGAAATGAGGACCTTCCTGCTCTGAGGCGACAGTAACAAACACAGAGCCACTCTGCTTGAAATTAATTTACCACATCACTTTGCCCACTTCAAAAAACAAGCTCAGCAGCCATTTCCTTTGTTGTTTTAAAATGTCATTTGTGGCTGAGAGCGTTTTGAGTGGTATTGTTTGGTTTTCAAATTGACCAAGAACAATAAGGCTTTTGTTGCTGAACACATGTTGGAGCCTCAATTGTATTTATGGATGCTCTTTCACTTTTTTTTTTGTCTATCTCAGAGTATTTTAGCTTCCTGCAGTGGTTCAGTCATTATGTTGTCAAGTAAAATAAGAACATAACCATTTATACTGGTGATAAATCTGACAGAAACACTCCTTCAATCTGTAGTTTTATTTACCTCAGCACTCTACAGCGGCTCAGCACTGCATGTTGTTGATCAATTCACACACTGCGGCTTCACGTTGGGGAACGGCGACGAGCGTCTGAGGCCTTACAGTCAACCTTGGAAGTGACTATATTGTTTTTTTTAATGAGCTATGAAATGTGCTTACAAGGTGCGGCTCCCTGTAGAATTATCGACAGCCTGCTGTTTAGCTGAGGCCCTCAGTTTATCATAGAAGAGGGAAATGCAGAATCAGCTTGTAGAGCCGCAGACAGACAAGGAGTGTTTGTGATTCTTTCACTGTCACACCAGTGGCTTTTTTATTGTCTGACAAACCAAAATAAACTGCTGCTCCGTCTCCTTTTGTTGTCTCTACACATTAGGGTTGCAGTGATATACCGGTTTCGAGGTATACAGTTATCATACCGAGTATGTTTGCTTATCTACGATTTCTTTTCTTTTTTCTTTTTTTTTTTAATGCAACTGAACGGAGAATCTCCCCTTTGTTTCAGTTATTTTCAAAGGTGAGACTTTTTACTCATTCTGCCATTAACAAAATGGTTTCAAGTTTCAATAATGAAACATTTATTCAACCAAAAATGAGAATCTGTTTTTACAACTGGGAACTCCTGTCTACAACAGGCTTGAGACACACCAACCATTGGAGGACTTGGCTCAGGTTCTGGAGTCGCTCCTTGAGGAACCTGATTCCATTTAATTTGGAGAGCCTCTTGCGACTGCACGCTTTGCTGACGTCGACCCCAGCAGGATCTGAACCCCGGACTTTACACACGGAAGGCGAGTGCTCTCACCACTCCCCCTCTTCTTCTGTAACACCCTCCACAGTTCTGTATCTAAAAGATGCTGAACTCCGGGGAAACATTAGCTTCTGATTGCCTGGCAGACAGTGCTGGTTAACTAAAGAGATGTCTTGGTTACCGACACAGATGACACAGCTTTATTCTGCTTATAAAATAATGAATGACAACTGGGAATACATTTTTGGCTCTCTACTTGTTACCTCTCTCATCTACACTGTGGATTTCCAGCAAAAGCTTCATATTGCATCAGTTCATCACTGCTGTTTTTGTGCGAGCACTGTCATCATTTCATAGCAAGAAATAGCCCTGGAGCCCAGCCGCTATGACTTATCACAGTGTGTCACACACGTACCAGCATCCGTTGGAACAGGCTGGTACAAACTAAATTTCCATATCACTAATGTAGGTGCTCACTCGCTTGAAATTTACGGTCTGTGCTCTCCATATTCAAAGTTGTCAGCTGTAAAATACAGCCTAAAATGAGACAAACAGTTTCCATATTTCAATCAAGCCTGCTTAAACGAATTACAGGATTGTGCAGGAGGCTGTGAGTAACTCTGAGGTAACCCTGGTGTTGAAGTTTGGGTGTTGATGCTGTTGACCTTTTTGACATTCGTCCAACATTCTGGCCTCTCAACACCCATTTAGAGGAGGTTACATCACAAGTAATCTGCTTGGTGTCTATATATAAAACCATTATGTGTGAAAGCGAGAGCGAGAGGGAGAGAGAGCCAGTGGCGTGACAGCTGTTCTAGTACAGCCTGTGATCCATCTATCTTTGGATAGAGACAGAAGAGGGAGAGCGGGAGGGACGCAGCAAAGTGACAGAGGGCGGTGGAATGTGATGAATTCCCACAATCCTTGGCACGTCATTTGGCAGTTGGAAAAGTGTGATCACACCTCCAATATCACAACCATCGTTCTGCCCATCCATCCGTTCATACATGCATCCGTACATACGGCCATCTATTTAGTATAGAAGCAGTGCTTGATTTTTTAGAAGTGGTAGTAGTATTAACAGTAGTACTTCATAGGGCTGATGATTATTTTCATTATCTGTCTATCTCTCAGTGATCTCTTCATTTAATTCATCAATCGACAAAATGTCAGTACAAAATGTCCATATCTGACTGCCAGGCAATCGGGTGACAATTTTATATTGCTTTTTTTTGCAGAACAAAACCGACAGATATCAAATATTCAATTATAGAAAATAGAGATAAGCAGCAAATTATCACATTTGAGAGGCTGTAACCAGTGACTGTTTTGCATGTTCGTTTGATAATGACTTAAAACAAACAGAACACTGATTGTCGAACTTTTCAGTTGTCTGTGGATCGACCCTTCAACTAATCAGGAATAATATGAGAATGACTGAACAGCAATTATCCAATTATAGCTTAGCCAATCTTCATTTTTCACATTAACACACATTCATTTTGTATTCTTATATGCCAGGGGTGTCAAAATCATTTTATTCCAGGGGCCACATACAGCCCAATTTGATCTCAAGTGTGCCGCACCACTGAAACCACTGCATAATAACCTATAAATATCCACCCTTTCTTTTTCTTTCATTCTGAAAACGTTCATCCATTTACCATTTACATGTGCAAATTCAACAGTATGTCTTTCCACATTCAGTCAGTCTACTACTCACTTTCATTACATGTGACTTTTTTCCACAATTTTCCTCTAAAGTGGAAGCTATTGAAGAAGCAGGTTAAGTCGTCCCCCGCCTTACAATCCATTTACAATCCAAGTTCTGTCAGTGCCTCAGCAGCAGGGTTACACTGATATAGTTTTAAGACAGAAGTCTGATACAGATTCTTTTGTACTGAAGCTGCTGGTTGACAATATTTTGCACAATGTTCAATATCTTTAAATGTGGCCATAGGAAGTACTTATTGTTATTTCAGAGAGCTGTATTCTGGTCAGAGTGGAAAAGCCTCTAAGGCAGGATTGTACATTAAGTATCAGCTCACTGTTTAAATTGCTCCTGAAACTTCTCAGCCTTCACATGTGCCAGCTCTGGCCCCAGGGCCGTATGTTTGACACCCCTATTATATGCATTGAAAAGCTGCATTGTAGAGCCCGTCTGTGGTACAGGCCAGTGGTTCCCAACTGGTGGGTCGTGGTCCAAAAGTGGGCAACTGAATGGACCGCAATTAACTTGGAAATGTGTGAAGTTTGTAAAAAAAAAAACACATCTTACTTTGAAGTACAGTGAATTTCTGGCACAAAGCTTTTGTCTTGAAGTGCTATTTCCTGCTGTAGAGTGACTGACTAATGGTCTACTACTTGACAGAGACAGCAAATTAGTTCTATGACATGGTTAAACACAAGTATGACGCTGAATATATTTATTTGTCTGGACCTTCAGCTAATGACTAAGGAGAAATCTGGACCACTGGTATAGGACACCTGGGTTCCACACTAATACCATCGCTAACCCCGGTGAAATTTCAGTAAGGTGGGGTAAGGCTTAGTAATACTACTTTGTTCAATACTGACATGACGCGCACACACACACACACACACACACAAACATAAAGTAGTGGAAACCACAGTTCCTACTGGGAACAGGGATGTAATGACTGATACTTGCATGGAAACTGTACTTCCTACAGTGCGTGTATGACACATAAGGTTGGGACATATGTGTGTGTGTGTGTGTGTGTGTGTGTGTGTGTGTGTGTGTGTGTGTGTGTGTGTGTGTGTGAGAGAGAGAGAGAGAGAGAGAGAGAGAGAGAGAGAGAGAGAGAGAGAGAGAGAGAGAGAGAGAGGGAAAGAAAGACAGAGAAAGAGAGATAAGCAAGAGGAACACTTTACTGGATACAGTACTATACAGTACTATACAGAACTAAAATGAACCCTATTTTAGCTCTCCCTCTCTCTCTCTCACACACACACACACACACACTCACGCATACACACAAATGCATGCACACACACACACACACACACACACACACACACACACACACACAATACCATATGGAAATGAAGCTGGGAGCTGGCCCTGTTCAGATAAATGTACCGGATACTGCTGCTTCCCAGCTCTAATCTAATGACTGTGTGTGTGAGCGCCTGTCCTTCTATCTTTGCGAGGACCGGCTGACTTAAAGACCTTGAAATTGAGGACATTCTTGGATAGTGAGGTCCGAGCCTCACTTCTTCAGAATGCCTTCGTGAAAGTTAACAGTCCGATTTAAACATGTAGCTGTAAAGGTTAGGGTGCCAGTGAATGTATTGTCTCAATTAGGGTCCTCACAACTATAGCAATGTATGCTAAATGTGTCTGTGGGAGAGGCAGGGTGGCTCTTAAGTGTATGATAAAGTCAGTAACTAGCATCTACAGGAGACACACACAAACTACACTCTGCAGTAGCAGCAGATGATGCATATACAGTATAGAGATGATATGGCCATGAAGGGTGGGTGGTATGTTTACATTACCAATGGCACAGACTGTGCACTGGTGACATGTGTAGCTAAACTATTATACATGGCACCATAAAGCTGTCCTGGTTTACAGTCACTGCTGTAGTGGTCTGAGGTCTCTCCTTATTTGGGCAAGCAGCAACTAGCTATGCTACACACATCCTGGGCCGCTCTCTATACTGAAGGAACAGAGCTGAAACTGATATCTTACCATCTAACACCTGGTGAGACAGAAAAACAAGCATGTTCTCTAAAATGTCACACATGCTTTTAAAGGATCTGTTCATTCAATCTACAAATACACATGTTGTCTCACTTGAAAGATTAGGTTAAGAGTCATAAGTGTCGCACAGTTAATAGTCGGCCCTTCAAGGCACAGCTGATTCTCTCTGGAGACACAACTGCTGTGTTGACATCATGAGAATCCTAACAACTATTTCCTTTGTGTGTGTGTGTGTGTGTGTGTGTGTGTGTGTGTGTGTGTGTGTGTGTGTGTGTGTGTGTGTCCGTGTCCAGATGTCTGCAGCTTGTGGGAATGAGAAAAGTGTGTGAGTGGGACAGGAAATGATGTCAGATACTCTCATGGAGAGTCTGACAGCCATACCGCGCACAGACACACACTTACAAGTCACATGTGAGGCAACAAATGCAAGATTTCTAAACAACACAAAAAAGGAGCATGTGACGTAGATTAAGAGATGTTCTTGTGACAAACACATTTAAACAAACACACAATCTCTCTGTTTCTCCCTCAGTTCTCTTTCTATCTTTTCTCCATCTGCCTTCATCACTCACACCAGCCCCCGTTTTCTCCCTCGGGGCGCACTAGAGGTCACGTGACCCAAAAGACAGACAGGGAACAACAGTTCACCAAGTTTGAGTGAGCAAAAAGACAGAGTGAGCGAGTTCATGTGTGTGTTACAGTGCACAAGTTTAAGTCTGTGTGGATTCGCATGTGAGTGACTCATCACATTAGGGCCTTAAAGCATCAACAGTAGTTAAGCCAATTTCTTTTGTAAAGCAGCTTAGCAAGTTAAAGGTCAAGCTGGACCACGAAATGCAACACTCACTGGGCACGTCCAGCAGCGGCACTTTACTTTCCAACAGTGAGGAACAATCTCTGACAATCTCACTGAGAAGGCCTCTCAGTAATCAGTGTAATCACCAACTCATTTGCATTTTGTCCTAATATTTTTCTACCCACTTTCTATTGTATGAAGCATTGTCTGATTTGTAATCAGTCCAAGAGGGGCTTATGTATTGAAAGGACTGGCAACTAACGTCTCCTTGCAGCAATTCAAATGATAATCAGTTTAAATCACTTAGAGTATTTTTAGTAAATATATACATAATCGTAAAACCTGTAAAGATTACATCGCATCCAATTCTGTGACCATTTCCTGTAATCACACCTAAAGGGCTTTAGTCAGTTTTGGTTTGAGAAATGTGCACCTGCAACCACATACAGTTTGTGTAAGTCCAAAATCTTTAAGCAGGTAATCCAAAGGGTGGTTTTTCAATTTAGATTAATCTTGAGAGGTCTTGTGGGGCCCCAATCCCCAGGTGGGACACCACTAGCTTAACTATAGCCCCTACACCCACTCACATTTGGTCTTTGTGTTTCATGGGACAGGTGACAATTGGTATTCGCTCGTGGGATAAATGACTCTGCACGGTTATTTACTGGATTCAGCTCCAATCTGCTCCAATCAGCAGTAATAGGAATACGACTTCTGGGTGAACACATTCATTTTAGGGGTTTTGCCAACACAATGCAATGACGGACCACCACAAAATACCATTCGTCTCCATCCAAGCAGCTCTTAAACATAGTTCAAAATTTAGTCTGCACCGAGTTTGTAAGAGAAACTGACTGAGTAAGAGATTTAAAAAAAGAAATAACCTAACTACAACATTTTCACTGGCCTTTATGCTGCTTTTTACTGTCCTGAGAAACAGAAAAGCATATTCATCTGCTACAGAGCCAGCTCTGGTATACTGGCAATGAGAAAGCAGTATACTGCCTATTTTCAACTAGTTTCCTGCCGTTTAAAAAACCTGAACATACATGTTGTTAACTTGGGTGGAAAAATGGTACATCTTATGGAGGGCCATCTAATAAGTATAGGTGACAGCTAAATTGCATTCTCTTTTCAATCTGTGATACGAAATAAAGCAGAAGCAGTTAAGTGTTGTTAGCATGTAACTTAGCTCAATGTAGTGTGGTGAATGGAAGTGCATGCTTTGTTGCTTACTACGGTGAGGTAGCTGAGGTTCATTGTTTGGCTGGTTGAGCAACATGCTGCTTGTGATAGCAACATGCTAATTAGTTTTATATGTTGTTAGCTAGTATGCTGTTAGTTGATGATGGTGTCTGGTGATACTGTGGCCAAAAGTAAATATAATGTGCTATGGGGTGCTGTGTTGAGTGTGTAGCATTTTGTACGCCACAGATAAAATGTTGGAGACAGATGAAGGATTTTGATGTCGTTTTTCTGTTTGCTTGTTTTTAGTTGAGTCCTAAAAACCAGAAATTAGTTTGCATTTTAGCATTCCTGGTTCTCTCGTCTCAAAGTTTGTTTGTTTTTTGGTTAGATGCCTGAAATAAGGTCTGTGAATATCACAGGGACTTTCACGTTTTGTTCTTGTCATAAAATACGCCAGTAAATACCCTGCTCGTAAATTTGAAGCCTTTATGTGTTAAAAAAAATGATGATTGCTAACAAATGGCTTTGTGAGACTACAGAGCATCATGACGCTAAACACAACTTTGCAGTCTTGTTATGGTGGCAACACTGAAGTCATGCAATAGCGTAATATTTGCTTTTTACATCTGGCGATTATATTCATGCTTCAAAAATCATGAAAGTGTATAAAAAAAACCTTTGATTGCCTCAGAGCTCATCTTCTGCAATAATCCACAATCATATTGGATTTTTGTTAAGGGAACCAGGGCAATGCTAACTTTCATGTTGGCCTACAAATAAATGTCATCCCTGCAGCACTCTATTATCCAAGCTGGAGAGGTTATCAAAACCAGGAATCCACAGCTTTTGGAGCTGCTACTTTTAGTATTCAGACTTGTGTTATACTTCAGCACAAGCAGAACTGTTTATTGTCTTTTATTAACTACTGGTTAGGTTTTTTTTCCAGTAGAGCTGATTCAGTGTTGAGTCACAGAGGCAGGAGTGAGTGTCTGTTTTTATAAGGCTATTGATAAAGCCACCAGAATAAACAGAGGAGTGACTGTGAGAGGACGTCAAAAGAAAAGCTTAGCTTGGGATTAATGCACAGTTACACACACAGACACACAGACACACAGACACACACACACACACACACACACACACACACACACACACATCATGGTGTAACTTGACCAGCCGTCTGACTCTTTGGCTGTGGCAGCAAGACGACACAATCAGCCATGTGTTGTGAGAGGTCAGGTTTGTCTCCCTGCAGTGTATATTTTTTCAGTATCCTGTGTTTCTGCTCCTCTTTGCTAATGCAGCTAACAGATGCAGACTCACTCAAGCTTTGTTTTTCTATTCTCTCCATCATTTCTGACCTCTCCCACTCCTTAACCCAACACTACCATTGGCTACTGAAGATTTAAATTCAAGTCAGACCTCCATTCAAATCAACTAATCCGTCTTGAATATCTTGTTTTCCCCTCCTCTATTTTTGTTTCGTTTCTGTCTTTGATTTTTGATTTCCTCCCCGCCCCATCCTTCCTCTCTGATTGGTTAATTTGAATTTTCAAAAAGTGACCAATCCCCCTTTTTTTCCCCCTCAGACAGACAGGATGTACGCTCATCCTTTTCCCTCCCTCCTTCCTTCCTTCCTTCCCTCCCTCTTCCAAAACAACCAGATGGTGAGACAGCAGCAGAGAGACAGACAGCAGCAGCCGGCGGAAAGCCCTTGGAAAGTGACATCACAGTCTCACTCTCAGACACTCTCTTTCTCTCTCAGAGGGTATAAAGGCCTCATTGTATCCTCTATCACATGGAAAATGTTGGCGGAACGCTGTGAATTTGACAGAGTGTATCCATAGTCCAGGGTCAGGATGACAAAAAAAACACACACACACACAGTGAAGCTTTACCCTGCACTCAGAGTGTTTGTGTATAAACTGGCCTTCACCAGGGATTCCTGACGTGATTGGGATGATGGTGTGTATGTGTACTGCGATGAACACTTGTAAAAGAAAGTTGTCTATATGTATGTACGTGTGTGATGCTGGTCTTTTCTGTTTGTTGGAATGACCAATCAAGGTATGCCTGTTAACCTACGCATGTGAGGTCAGTTCAGAGTCCTAATGTGGCGTTCAGTGTTTCTAAGCCAGTGGGATGTTTAGGCGATGTATATTTTAAACAGGGGACTTCCTGAAACATATTAGAGGAACCCTGACCTCACCACACTCTTGTGACTTCAACATTGTGCAGGAAGAGGGTCATGAGAACTGTCTCGAAATACATAAACATCATCCAAAACAAAACACAGACAGCATGTGTGTGACAACAATCAGCCATATTGGATAATAGTGGTAAGTTTTTTTTGCTCTCTGCTGTTTCTCACTTAAATCTGGTCATGTCACCACCAATACATTACACTGATTTTTATATTCAGATAATTTCCACTAACTTTGGTTCAGGGAGAGAATCTCTATATGTCTCCTTGATTCAGGTTGAAAACAACTGCAGTTATCAGTGTATCTTGATGACGATTTTTCACTCTGTGTGACTACTTGATACTTTTAAAACTTAGCATATATGTATTGATACATTATCACAATAAACAGATGAATTTTCTTGAATATAGTGTCATTCTTGTCCTGGTCACGCTCAGCCATCTTCACTAAAACTCAAGATTTAGCCTAGCTTGGAATGTAAACACGACATACATGTTTACATCTGTTTCATTTCACCATCCAATTGGTTCAGGCGTAAGAAACAGTCACGATGCAGTGAAGCACATGTTCAAGTCTGTTAGGTTTAACAGGGTTCCCACACCTTCTTAAACATCAAATTCAAGGTCTTTTCAAGGACATTTCACATCCAATTCCCTCAAATTCAAGGACCCAATGCAGCTTTCACTTCAATCACTCATGCACGCAAGAGACTGTTGCACTTTCTCGAGGTGAACAATAACGCAAATGCTGGAGACACATGCAGTCAGCAGAACGGAGACCATTTACTAAAGCACTTTCAATGATCCATGTCTATTTATGCCTATTTTCAAAGACTTTCAAGGCCTTCATTTCATTTCATCCCCCCTCAAATTCATAAACTTTCAAGGTTTTGAAGGACTCCTGGGAACCCTAGTTGGTTCAACACTAAGAAACGTATAGCTCAGTTTTAAAAACGCGTTATGGGTGATCATAATGTCAAGGAGTGTTTTAAATTTACGATTATTGACATTTCTGCATCAAGACATAATCTTCCAAGAGATAATCACAATACATGTAAAAATCAATTTGGCACCCCACCCTTAGCTTTGATGCAAAATTAGCAAGATATAATCTATTAAATGAAAAAGAAAGTGGATCTTTATCTGCATAATATCAGACTTAAGAATAAAGATGTCTAGTTGAGAGTGGCCTTATAAAGATTAAGAGGATGCATCTTTATTTAAACATTTCCATACAAACTAAGTTTTGATTTCTGAGAGATTGTTATTAAGAGCTGTAATTATATTGCTGTGTTTTTTGTTACGTAAGAGCTAAAAGTGTCTTGGAGTAGAGGCTATGCACTTCAAAAATCAGTAAATTAGCGGATAGCCACACTATGACTTCTATGACACTATGACTCTGTCCTGTTCCTCATATAGTGTACTATATCTATTGCTAATTTCAAGATGTGACACAATTTCAGAACCTCTGCTTATTTCACACAGAGCTCCATTTAGCCATTTCAGTCACCCTTACTCTCAAAAACACCAAGACTTACTTTGACGTCTTGCTCCAGCGTTCGTATCAGTTCCCCATCCACCTGCCCTGTTTGGGCCACACGGAGAGAGCGTCTCTCTGCCTTCCTGAGCCGGTACTGCAGGATACGGCAGGTCTTATTTGCCTAAAAAAAACGGAAGCAGTTTGAGTGGCTGATGTTAGGTGTCATCTGTGTTAGTCCTCTTTGTCACACTGCTTATTGTACCTTCAAGGAAATTTCACCATGCAGCAGCTATTAAAATACAAATGAGAGCATGCACCTGGCCTTGTGTAACACCTCTTGCTCAAAGAGGACATTCAGATGATTGATTGGCCACTATTTTACTTGCCTATTTCAAAACATTTTGCAGCGTCTGCCTGTTTCATACATTTAAAGTTCCACATTAGGATATTATAAAAAAAATGACAGCACGAATGCAATGAGTGTGCTTCCATTTAGTCTGTCTGTCAGCCTACAGTTGTACCTGCTCCAGCTGTTGCCGTAGATCCTGCAGCTGGTAGACGTCATCCTCCATGTACATGTCCCTCATCTCCAGCATCTCAGACCTCAACTCCTCCATCTCATCCTGCAAACAGTGAAGAAGAGAGAGTGAATAAGTGCATCTGTCACATTAACATCACTCCTTCGATATCAGCCTGCAGGGAAAGACTTGTTATGTATTGTAGAGATTTCCAACTGACTGTAACTCCCACTGCTGACAGCATTATGTGCACATATGCAGGCCATAAAGGGAATCATTTAAAGTTTAATAGGAGCCATAAGAGCTTTTTGCATCTTTGTCATAAATGCTTAGACAATCATCACCATCAAAAAATCATCATCCATTAACCTTGTTCGCAATCCGCCCCATCAATCACTGCTCGCTGTATTACCACATCTTCATCTCCATCATCCTCATTACCAGCACAGCCATTACAACAATTAGTGTTAAAATGAACTGCTGAGTAATGTTCTCAGATAAAAGGGGTCATCAGAAACATAGATCTACATGGACATGTAAGTAGCAGAACAGTGCGCTAATTAATATGATATGATACTGTATTGATTCTCCTCTCTCTTGTCTCCCTCCCAGGAGGTCAAAGGTCAGGGTCAGGTTATCAGATTACCTTAGAGGAGACTCTTAACAGTCCCTGAGAGGGAAGATGAGCGCAAAGAAAAGGAAATTCCTACACTCTAAAAACATGCAGTAAAAATATCTACGCAAAAGTTTTCAAAAAGTATTGAATACCGCTGAAATTACGTCACTACACATGAGTAATGTACACCAGTGTTGTTATCTATCTTTCTTAGGGACATATTACAGATGAATTATTCATTTCAGCCTGACAGCATGAATTGCATCATCCCTCTGAATCGCATTTAAAGGTGCAGCTCTTGTATTAGCATGCGTGTCTGCACTAAAATGAACCACACCCCATCAGAAGATGTCTGGGTCGCTGGGCATTGTGGGATAACAGGCGGGGTGTTACGCAATGGCGTGTCTCCAGTGTGTGTGTAGGCAAAAAACTGCGTGAGTGTGATGTGTAAGCAAAATAACCAAAGGAGTACAAGCGGTTGTAGTAGTAGTAGCAGTGCTGTCAAAGTGTACAGTAGAGAATGTGGGTCAGCCTCTGCAGAGCTCCAACTGTAGCAACAATGTGTACTTCTCGGGATGTGTGTGTGTGTGTGTGTGTGTGTGTGTGTGTGTGTGCGTGTGTGTGTGTGTGGTGGTGGGGGGATCAAGAAAAAAGGGTAGAGCGTGTTTTAGCTGTTACTACTACAGTATAAACAATTTGTGTGAGTGCAGATGTAAACATGTTAAGGTGGCATAACGTGTGGTTTAGCATGCAGGAGACCGCGTGTGTGTGTGTATGGAGACAGAGATGGTATAAAAGAAACAAAAGGAAAAGTATGGGAGAGAAATAAAGAAAGGAGACAGCAAAAAAAAAGGTAAGAAAGGAAAAAGAGGTCAGAAGAAAGAAGAAAAGGAAAAAGAAAGAGACAAAGACAGATTAGAAAAGAAAAGGGAAGGAAGGACATGAAAATAAAGGAAAGAGGACAATGAAAAGGAAAGAGAAGGAGAGGAGAGAAGAAAGAAAGAAGGGAAAGAGAGGAAAAGACAAAAACAAAGACACAAAAATAGCAGAAGAGAAGGAAAGAGGAAGCAAGAAAAGGACAGAGGAGAATATGGAAGCAAAGGACAGAGAAAAGGAAAGGGGACGGGATAAGAAAAAGACAGGGATGGGAAAAACAGAGCATGAAAGAAATGTAGACGGGGAGGGAGATAAAACATGACAGAAGAGGGTGAGAATGTGAGGACACGAAACAAGGGAATCACAAGTTAATGTGGCGAGAGACTGAGCTGGTAGAGAGGTGGTCCACTGACCTGCTTTACACAGCTAACTAAAGAAGAACAGGGAAGATGGGTTCTGTCATGAGAGCAACCAGTCAGTCAGGAGATGGAATCAGCCAATCAGATGTCAGATTTCAGTGAGCCAGACTAGACATCAGAGCTTACGCACATCTGCCGTGATAACAGACCTCACTGTGTGCTGCAGGACGAGGTAATATATGTTGGTGGTGATGTTTTGATACCTTTGTACAGAGCCAGGCTAGCTGTTACCATGTTTCCAAATGTGTGCTAAGCTAAGCTAGCCAGCTGCTGGCTGTAGCTCTATATATTTACCACATGGACATGAGAGTGGTATCGATCTTCTCAACTACCTCTTGGCATGAAAGCAAATACAATATATGTCCTAATAAACATTCACACACACACACACACACACACACACAGGGGATCTGGATGGATACTGCGTTAATGACACATGAAACATAAAAGCTGCCATCATGTGTCTGTGTCACATGTAATGCATCTGCCCTACCTACTCTCGTCCACTACAATGATATCCAGTTTGCAGTCTGCCGTCTGCCTGATTCCATGTGAATGCAGCATAAGTGACATGTCCAAATTGATGAGAGCATATTGGACTGCTGAACTGTAAACTGTACTACCAAGGCAATTCTTTGCAATGTAAAAATGTCGTGAACATTTATAGTTAGCAGGCTAAAAGAGTCATCTATACAAGCTCAGCCTGCACAGACACTCAACTACTAGCTATAATTGTAATCACAGGACAGACATTCCTTAAAAATTAAGCTCAGTAAGGAGCATCTTTGTGACTCCATCAGCTTCTGCTGTAGCATGAGGCCAGTACTAAACACCTACATGGTGTTAACTATGTCTAATCGCAGCATGTGGAAGTGACGATTGAATTAATTGTTGTGGTTCCTGCTGAGTGAGAGATGACACAATGCGTGTGGAGGAATGACAACAAATCAATCAAACTGCTGTTTGCATGTCACATAACAATAAGTATGTTCTGTCTGTATGAAAGTAGGAAGTACGTGAGGAGGTGGTTAGAGCCTGCAGGTATGGAAGCTGGAGGATCTGATTGTTAACCACATGTTCGCTCATAGCTTCAACACATAAACAATGTACACACTGAAATATTAACTCATAATTACAGAGATTCCAACAGCTGCTGTAGTTGTCTTGATCTGCTAATTACGGACCAAATGGGAAACAGTAGCTGCGCCAACAAACACTCAGCATACTGATATGCACAAAGTGAAGTTATAGTTTAGGATAGACAGACACAAAGCACTGACAGATAATGATGGATGAACATTCTTGTAGGAATAGAGAGAATGAGCTGGAGAGTGTGGTTTAGAAGCTGAATCTACAAATAAATCAGGCACAGAGTGAGAGAATGAGGGGACGCCTGACACCTCACAGCACCATGTTGTTTTCATCTTCTGATTACTAACCAGGTGTTCGTCACAGCTGCAACAACAGACACAACCACACTCACTTCACTGCCTCCCAAAGGCTTTGGGGTGGTCCAATAAGGTAGCTCTGTTGCATACTGTCCTACATAGTCAGGCAGCAGCGATGGACAGCCACAGACATTCACAGAAACACGCACACATACACACAGCTGCAAATGTGCACCTATGAGAATCATCCATTGCTTATATATATAATATACAGTATATAAACACACACACTATATGTATACTGTATAAGAGAGAAAGCAGGCCTTTGAATGCTATTAACGACTAAGGAGACTTCAATAAATCATGACTTTAGACCGACAGCACATGTAATCAGAGTTAAGGCAACAACTAACAATCAACTTTTCCCCACAAACACTCCAAAACCTAAACTATTCAATTTGCATTGATGCAAAAGAAAGAAAGGCAACAAATCTTCATGACTGAGAGCAGCAAATTTTCTTTGATTGACAAATGGTTTTATTGACTAATCAACGCTAATTGGGGCTACGTAAAGGAATAATCATATTATTCTGCTAGTGAGCATAACTACAATAATAAAGTAGATTATATCATGATAATCAAGATTATTTATTGTATTGTTAGAGTAGTGGAATTGTTGTGCCACAAAAAAAGTAAATGTGTCAGTGTCACCACTGTGATCAATACAAAAACTTGAGAACCCTGAGAACCCTGAGAAAAGGTGAGGTGTTCCCCCTGTTTAGTCTGTGCTGTTGATCAATCACCCTGCACAATCAATCTCTGACAATTATTGGCTTGTCTGGTAACTGCCAGTTAGTGCTTAGGGACATGCTAATATAATTGATCCTCCCTGTTATCAATCACTCTCAAGGCGGGATGGATTTGCTTGACCAGTGGATGCACATATATTACATTTACACTGCCTGTGGGAGCTGAGAGATGTCTTTAGTATCACAATCTGATGACATGCGACCCCACTGTGAGTCCTTGTGATGATGCAGTGATGGACTGGCTGTTGTTTTCAGTGCTGCATCCCAAAAAATGGAATTTGGGGACTAAAAAAATTGATTTTTTTGTCCATTTCCTGTGGAAAAAGGGTTGTCAAAACACAAATATACAACAATTTGGAGCTCAGAATCCATGTTTCCCAAAGTATTGGCTCTTGTCAGGATGGAAAAGACTCAGAAACAGCATTTTGACATTCACAAGATACTCACTCCCCATTATGCTAATCTGTAATGCCTCCACAAATTAGACGCAAGGCAGACTGAGGCAGATTTCATTGCTGGTTTCAGAGACTGACAGCCCCTCAGGCTGTTGAGTAAAATTACATCCTCACCTCCATCATGAGCTGAGGGAAACGCAACTGACAACACTGACTGGCAAATTATGTTGAAATGCCACCATCTGCCCAAAACACTACATCCACCATATCTAGCTATTTGCAGTATTTCTCACTTCCTCTATACTGCATGTGCAGATGTTACACTGGAAACATTCTGAGGCTACAAGGTTGCATGTTTTCATGTGTTGGTGAGGGTGCAGACTCTATTCATAACATCATCATCCTTGTAGTGAGTAGCCTTAGATGGAATCCAAAGGCATCTCTCTCCACACTGGGAAACAAGTCAGAGTGAACTGGCAAATAAATGAAATAAAACAGTGAATCTCTGCCTGGGGATGTGCTTTTGCATCTTCGTCAACTGACAGTTAATGGTAAAGAAACTTGGAAAATGTGTAGCATGGTAGGCTATAAGCCTGTGTTTTGTTTATGATGTTTCATTGAAAACCCTTCCCACAGGATTCTTGTTGCAGAATCAGGCCTTGAGGCAAAATTATTAAAACTTGGCAACTGCAACTTGCAGGAAATTTAAATGCACACATTTATTATACTGGACTTACTTTGAGGTAATCATTCTCAGATCTCAGCTCTTCTATTTCCCGGACAAACTCCTCATGCATGCCGTCCATGAACTCCTCCGTGAGGTCTGAGAAAGCCAGGGATGTGCTGGCAGGCACCCTGCTGTCAAACGAGGTGACCGAGCGCTCGTCGCCGGGGGATATGCTCCCCTCCCCGGTCTCCACGCCAAGGGAGAGCCGGTCCTTGTCGTCCCTATCCGCGGAGGAGCAGGTGGTCTTGGCGGCGGCTTGTTGGCTAGCTCTGTCCGCCAACACGCCATCCCTGAGCGGCTTGTCTCCGTCCAGACCCCCGCCCCGGCTGCTCCTCGACTCGGCGTCGCTGCTAACAGCGTCCGCGGAGAGCTTGTTTTCCTCAGAGGCGCAGTCCGACAGCTCGGAGCTGCTGTCGGTCGGGGAGAGCTTCCCGGTGGTGCAGCCGGAGTCCTTAGATAAATCGTCGGAGCCTATGCTGGCGTCCGACACCTTCCTCCGCCCTCCGGTGCTCTTGGCCGTCTTGGCTGTTTTGGACAAGGCGGCGGAGGAGAAGGATTTACCCGCCGGTTTGCCTCCACCGCTCTTGTCCACCTTACCGTCCTTTCCAGCGAGACTCCCCACGGGGCTGCGCCTGGAAATGCGGCTACCCAGGTGGATAGCTCCCGGCTTGACGCTCAGGGTCGGTGTCCCAATCCCTCCGCGAATCTTAGTAAGCGACCACCCGGGTACATCCTTCGGTCTGGCCGGGGACGGAGCCCGGTTTATCTTCTTCTTCTCGCCCGGAGGCTGAGCGGACACCATGGCCGGGAGCTCGGCAGCTTCAGGCCGGGGGTTCTGCTGCTGCTGCGCGGGCACCGCGTGCTGCGTCTGCCCGCTGTCCGAGCCCTCCGTCCCGCCTCCGCTTTCCATCTTCTGCCGGAGATGGAGTCTCCGTTCCTTGGGCGAGGCGAAGGCGAGGTGAGTCGGAGAGTTATGGACATCAACCTCCTTTGTTTTTGTCATTCATTCCGTTTAGGCCGAAACAAGGAAAAACTGAAACGAAACCTCCTCTTAGGGGAAACAGGAGGCAGAAGTTGGAGTGTGAATAAACAACTGCAGAGCCACACAAAAGGAGGGGATCCTCGCTCCAGCCACAATGAGAGCTCCTGTAGCGCAACAAGGCGAGGAAGCAGGAAGCGGAGTCCAAAAACTGCAGAAACGCAACATATAATCCCGTTTTCCACTGTGTGAGCAGTAAAACTGTAAAATATCCCGCTTTGTTCTGTTACATCCTCCTCAGGATGTCTGTCTGGATGACATTAAATAGCCGGTTCCTGCATAGAGGAGTTGTGGGTGAGAACAGAGAGGCAGTGTGGTGGATATGGTCAGGTCCCTCTCTCCCTGTCTCTCCGCCCAGATAACGGGATGTAGCCCTGGAGGAGAGAGAGAGAGACTGGATCTCTTACTGCAGCTCTCTGTCGCCACCATTGCAGGATATAAGAAGGACAGCAGGAGCAGGCGAAATAAATAATTGGATGCTCTGGGAGATGGAGAAAGAGCAGGACCCATCATGGATCACTGTGTATTGGTTTATATCCAGTGCTATGTGACAAAATGGGATATGGTCACTTTAATTTGAAATATAATAAAGATATTCATGTGCAGGTCAGTGTTTGAAAAGCATTATGTTTGTCAGCCAGAGACCCCTCCCCCCAAATGACACAATCCATTTACTGATAGACCCTTCTTCACCATCTTGCTTCTGTCGGCACACTGTCAGCAATTACTGTATGCTTATCTTATGAATACACACTTGAACTTTTTTTTTTTTTTTTTTTTTTTACATATAATGGCACAGCATTTGTAGCCTGAATTTGCAAGCCCAGCCCCTAGAGGTGCTTTTCTAAAAAGTCTTGTGGCTATTCATTCTCACACAGTTCAATACAGCTTCACTGACCTCTGTAAGGGCACTTGCATGCTGAATCTTGCCAACCAGATCAACACACAACACATACATACTTGAAATTATATGTTGAGTATGTAATTATTAGATGGACATACACACAACATGGACATGCACAAATTTGGCAGAGGTGTCTCTCATTTCAACATTTTTCAATAATCCTGTATTTTATTGTTCAGATCTGACACTCAGAAAAATATCTAAAAACCATCTCAGTTGACATCTGTAGCACCTGGAAAATATTAAACAATAAGTTGGGTACCATCCATCCGTCCATCCATCCATTTTCATCTGCTTATCCAGGGCCAGGTCGCGGGGGCAGCAAGCCGAGCAAAGCACCCCTCCAGCGTGTTCTGGGTCTGCCCCGGGGACTCGTACCAGTGGGATGTGCTTGAGACACCTCCAGCAGGTGATGCCCAGGAGGCATCCTAGTGAGATGCCCGAACCACCTCAAGCAACCCCTTTCAACGTGAAGGAGCAGCAGCTCTGCTCCGAGCTCCCTCTGGATGTCTGAGTTCCTCACCCTATCTCTAAGGCTGAGCCCAGCCACCCCACGGAGGAAACTCATTTCCACCACTTGTATCCGCGATCTCATTCTTTCAGTCACTACCCAGAGTTCATGACAATAGGTGAGGGCTGGGACGTAGATGGACCAGTAAATCAAAAGCTTTGCTTTCCGGCTCAGCTCCCTCTTCACCACGACGGACCGGCGCAGCACCCGCATCACTGCAGAAGCCACACCGACCCGCCGATTCATCTCACGCTCCAATCTACCCTCACTCGTGAACAAGACCCCAAGATACTTGAACTCCCTTGCTTGAGGCAGTTAGTCTCTCCCAACCCAGAGAGGGCAAACCACCGGTTTCCGACAGAGAACCATGGCCTCAGACTTGGAGGTGCTGACTCTAATCCCAACTGCTTACACTCGGCTGCAAAACGCCCCAGTGCATGCTGGAGGTCACGGTGTAATGGAGACAACAGAACCACATCATCTGCAAAAAGAGGAGATGCAATTCTGAGGTCCCCAAACTGGAAGTTGGATGCTACCAAATTTTATTGTATGGCCTTAAATAGCCAAAAATAAATTATTAATGATAATAATAATAATAACAGGTCCACAAAATAAAAATCTATTGAATGAAACATTTAGTAAATATCATTAGTGTCATCATCTTAATTTGATAAAGATAATTAGATAATATTCTCAATCAGATATCCAGTCAATCTATCATAACATGTCTGCGTGCTGTATTTCCATATACAGTCATGTAGGCTACGCAGCTGTTCCCATCATGATTAATTCACCTCCTCGTGGGATTCCATGTGCACATGGTAACACAGTAAGTCTCAGATTACCTCTCTCTCTCTATTTCTCCTTCTCTGATATCAGCCAGAAAGAGAAGAAAGCCCAGGATTCCTCAGTCAACACATTTTCTGAGGCAGTTAAGCCACTAAAACACAGCTCAGTGCACTCTAAGAAAGCCTGAAAGGATGCAGGTAGCTACAAGTTCATGCCTTCAGCACTGGGAGCCATTGTTGTTATAACAAACAAATAGTATTATTAAAAGCTACAGATCTATAGTTAGAATCTTAAAATAACACTGCTTACAAAATATGTCAGGCTGATCCATCAGGAATGTGGTCTCCCATCACTTACCACCTCCAGTTCCAATGTAATATGGAAATAAACCTTTGCTTTCATAATGATTACAATAACTTCAATACAGTAAGTTTTAATTTAGCACAATTTATCCTAATAGATGTAAATAAATGAGCATATGAGAATAATTCAGAGAGGCAGTAACACAGTGCTGTACTGAACCCTTCTATCAATTATCCTTCTAAAGCTCGACAGCCTTTGAAATACAAGACCATATAATCATATAAGTCACATTCGTTCTATAACAAGACACTACAGCCATGTTGGCAGCTCTGCAAGACTGTACTCGGGTGGGGCTTAGAGCTAAATGCTAACATCAGCATGCAAACATGCTCACAATGGCAATGCTAAAATGCTGATGTTTAGCAAGTTAAGTCTTGACTATGTTCACCATCTTAATTTAGTGTGTTAGCATGCTAACATATGCTAACTGGCAATAAAGACACATTTTCTTTAGGTTTCATTATGTGAATGTCTAAGTTTTGAAGGTATTTAGTCACAAATGTAGTGAAAGCATTGGATGAATTGAAGTTTAGTGGCACCAGATGAAAGTCAAGTGATTACAAATCCTCCTGAGGTGCACATGAATGCCAATAAGACCTTTGATGAAATGCCACAAATGTCAACCTCACGGTAAAAGTCATGGTATATCCAAAGTCATTATCATGCCTTCTCTGTGGATCATGAATGTTTATATAATATTTCATGGATTTAATCACTGTTGAGATGTCCCACTAAAAGCCAAAAAGTCCAGTATATGAAACAAATATGTCATCACTTTTTATTATTGATGATATGGGAAATACGTCATTAAGTATACACCTAATTATACCGTCCCAAATGTTAGGTAACTACACTCCCTTATACAACATGTTTCTCAGTAGATGTACTATATACAGATTGAGTAAGAACCATTAAGTTAATGGGTTAAAATGTGTTTCCTGCAGTATTTTCCACAAGTGACAGGGACATTATGTCATCTCCAGCTATTAACAGATAAGTCAATTCATTATTAAAGCAGAAAGCAGAGTTGGACCTCCTCCACTGCTGCCATCTATTCCCTATTTCTAATAATAACCATATTCATGCTTCTCCTCCCCATGTGCTGTTTTCCTCAGTAGTATATAGGCTACATTCTTACACGCTATTACATCACAATAAAGCTTCTGGTGTTAATGCAACAGCACAACTATTCAAATTTACCCTGATACATTGTCTCTGTTGTGGAACTGTGACCATCATCAGTTTAAAGTCTCATCAGAGAACCAATGCAAGATGTCGATAGAGTACGTGGGGGCTGAATGATACTCTGTGAATGATTTATGAGCAGTAACTCGAGAATGGCAAACATAGAGTTAGAGCAGTTAGAATAGCCGTTACAACTCTGGAATTTGTTATCTACCAGTGTAGAAGGTCTTTCTTGATACTGACCATGTTTACATGCACACAAGTAATGTGATTACAGTGTGACAATAATGAGAGTAATGCAGGTCTCATAGACAAAACTGATTATGGTGTCATTATGCTCTTGATCCACGTAAAGCAGTCATGTATCACTGCCAGGTTCCACTGTGTGTTTCTTCCAGAGAGATCACATGAGTCTGTACAAAGAGAGGAAACTATTCCATATTGTTAAACACATCAAACCCAGCTGTAAGAATTCATGTGATCAACTTAAAAAGGACATACATTTAGCTTAATGCAGATGTTAATGGCTAGCGGTGGATCTTCCCATCGGCGACATAGGCCATTCATTCATTCTGTCATTCTGTAGTAGAGGTACCACCTCTAGGGTGCCAGATGTGCTAGGTCCAGCAGTGTTTACAGCACAGTATTTTCATGTCAGGTAAATTAACTGTACACACACTGGAGACCAGTTGAAACACATGTACCGTCTACACAAACCTCATGCACAGTCGGTGTCACAGCCTGAAAAGACTGCAGGTTAGACTTTCTTTTGGGAGCGTCCCAGTCAAGGAGACAAAACCACTTGTCTCTAAACTGAACAATGTGAACACAGAATAATGTGAGCAGCACAACACACAGCCAATGTTGCCATTAATATGATGAGTAGTGGTATAAGGTTAGAAAATCTCCCTTGGTTCAATTAATTAATATAGTGGCTGGGACTTTTGTTGTTGTATTCTTGTAAGAATTATTATTACAATTATTCTTTAATCATGTAAGAAGAATTTTGGTGTTTTTTTCCCACCAAACTTTCCATACCAGTCACATTTTCCTACTTCTGCGACATTTATGAATCCTCTGGCAGGGATCCCATATTTATAGAAAGATACTTTAATGAGCTGGAGGGATTTAGATGAAATCATGCACTCTTTAAATCATTCATGGCCAATGATCCTGCTGTGGCAGCCACAGAAATACATCTGATAGACTCCACATCTTAATTCACACACTGAATGGATGCCAGTACTGAAAAAAAGTGTTTTACATTTGTCGTTTTAAACACTTAGTGTCTGGAATCCCTTTCACGAGGAAAATCCTTCTGTGCAGAGGAAGTGATGCATTTTACATTTCTGGTTTGTTTTGCTGATAAGTAAAACTAAGCAGCTTTTTGTAGTTAGCATACAAGCAGCTTAGCTGAATGGTGACAGATGTTGTCTTTTCTGTCTGTTTGATTCAAAGTAAATCTAAGTAAAAGATGTCACAGCATTGTCTACACTTCAATATTGGGAGAAACAAAACATAAATTATAAAATACAATTATTGCTCAGCAACAAAAATACTGTAACCACTACAAGAACACAAAAAGATCAGTGCTATATCCATGATGATAGGTCTTTTTCACAACCAAGTCACCAGAATAATATGCTTGCAGTATGTTTATGTTAATCACAGACATGTTACATTCGTACATTTCACATGCATCAACATTTCTGAAGAGACGTAGTTCAGATTAAATTTATATGAGCCGAGTTTCTCATCAAGAGGAGGAGGGGATGGTGGATGGTGTGACAGCAAGATGAGACGGCTGCCAAACAGCAACAGCAGACCACTATCCAAGACCAATAAACAGTTAACCAGTGTTTTTAACGACACATTGGGACATTTCTAGCCATGTTTGTTTAATGCCAAAACATGATCTTTTCTTAGTGTTTTTTTGTGCTTAAACCTTACCATGTGATCACCACATGTTGTCACAACATAACACTGAAAACTGAAACATAAAGACACAAAGTTTCAACATAGCCGACCTATACAAATGAAATGTACCAATTTAAAGGTCCAGTGTAGGATTCAGGGGGTTATATTGGCAGAAATGGAATTTAATGTAATAAGAATGTTTTCTTTAGTGTATAATCACCTGAAATTACAAATCATGCTTTTGTTACCTTATAATGACTATTTAAGTCTACATAGGGAGCAGGTCCTTGTTCATGGAGATCGCCATGTTGCACCAACATGTTTCTACAGTAGCCCAGAAGGGACAAACCAAACACTGGCTCTTGATAAAGCCATTTACATTTTCATGTCAGTCATTGTAGTTAGCAGTTCCACCGTGACGAGAGCATTGTTAAAACACTGATTTTTTTAACGCGAAACTGCTTTTTCAGTGTTTTTGCTGATTTAATCAGCGGCTCTGTTTGTTTTTCGAGAGGAAGAGACCTCTGCAGAGGATTCAACTCCTGGTAAAAATCTCCTGAAGGTTGGGATCTTAAGTTCTCAGAGAAAAAGGTGAGCACACGTTAGCAAGTGCTGGGCTAGTGGCCCGACTCCAGTGAGCCAAATGTTGTTGTAAAAAATTGATTTGTAACATGAAACTGCTTTATTCATTGTCTTTACTGGTTTAAATCACTGGGTCCACTTCTTTTTGAAAGGAAGAGACCTCTGTGGATAATTTGGCTCCTGACAAAAACCTCCTGAACAATGAACACTTAAGTTTTAGCTGGTTGCAATCTGCAATTCTCATTGCTAGATGCTAATAAATCCCCCTAAATCTTTCAAACTGTTCCCTCAACATCTGAAATACGTAAATGTAACATGTGGTTTGCAGAATTGCACAATACCAACATTAATTTTGATGACTGGGTTGTCACAGGAGACACCTTACCTTGTCAAAGCAGGAAAAGCACAGGTGTTACTAATGACATTAACAATGGGTCTGTGTCCCAGTAACAGTGAGTCAGCATGCGCAACACCAGGACCCTGAAACTGAAGCAGCTTATAGGAACTCAGCCATCATTCATCTGATTATTTACACCTGTGCTTTTTCTACTGTGACAAGTCAAAATGTCATGTGTGAAATTTTGTCGCACTCCTTTTGTGTTGAAATTTCCCAAACCAGAATCCATTTACATGGAGGTGCAAGTCACACCGGCTATTTTGTTCCCCTTGTGTGCATTGTAATTCCATGCTCAAATTGCATACTTATTAAGGATCCAGTTCAACATGGAAATTGCAATTTGGATTAGCAGAATGGATCTTTGAATGATTAATGAACGGGCCAACCATTGTTGCATATAGAGAGGTGGTAAAAGGCATTTATTGAATAATTAAGCAGAAACCCAAGTGCTACACAGCCAGTCCCCCACTAATAACCCTGTATCAAAACACAAGGTAGTGTAGCAAATTCATGATAAAGAAATACCTGTATCACAACAGCAGTGTTGCAACAGTTCGTGTAGTATTAATGCACTTTACACCTTGCTGATAGCTCTTTGTAAAATTCAGATAGAGACGTTTGTCTCACTGGCATGAAAAAAACCACAACCATCTAACACACATTAGTACCTGGATTTTTTAGTTTACTCAGTCCTGTCAGCAAAGTAGGGCTGTTACTGTATATGTGTAGCTCAGAAAAAATCAGCGCTTAGTTCCTTCATTTTAATGACGTAGCTCCTAGCTGCTCACACTGAGAATTGCTAACCTAGTGGTAAAATCATCTCTGGTTACCTTTTTCAGCATGGTGTGTCCAGCTGAAGTTCTCATAATAAGCATAGATGTTGTTCCATATTTAAATTCATGTATTTCAACATGCAACTTCAAACCTGTTGGAAGTCAGGAACCAAATTTTTAATTTCCTCCTACATGTCGAACCACAGCTAATTGCACTAGTTTCAGCCTGTTCTCTGAGGACTGTTGTGTTTTTACAGAAAATATAAGCAACAGTGAACTTAGGTATGTGACACCAGATGAAGTTAAGTGGGCAAAATAAAATATAAACTACCTAGGCCTACTTCAAATTCCATTCTGCTTGCTTATCTGTATCTCTTCTGCCCTGCTTGCCTGGATGTAGAGTGGCTACGAGACCAAATCTAGACCTACTTTTCCACACACATGTTGCCTACTTAAAAAGTTAAAGCTGCAAAATGTGTCATGACCAGTTTAACTGCTCTGTGCATCCCTGCGCTGTGGACACAGAGAGCATTCTCTGTCAGAAACCAGACAGGCAACCGGCCAGCATGGCAGACTGATGGCCAATTAACCAGTTATCTGCCACTCATTTTTTTTCTTGCTTTGACACCATGGCTGAATCTGTTAAAACTGGTTTCTGGGTTGTTCAGTCATGTAGATTCTTTCTCATGTATCAATCTAACCTTAGTGACGTGCATAGGGTGTAATAAGGGTGTTTTCAGGACTGATGTCTTAATTTTGAATTGTTATGTACGTCCTTGATGCCAACAAGCAGCAATTCAACCCCTCATCAAGAATACAAGTGTAAACGAGGTGATGAATGCCACATTGGCACCATGATGCCTCATACCATCCGTCTGCCGTTAAGGCCTCAATAGAAGACTGGAGGGAGGAAACCCTGCCAACCAACCATACTCACTAACAATGAGCATATTTTACTAATTATCTGTGAAAAAACACCCCGATGTGCCTTTCACTGACGTCCAATCTGGGTATTAGGGTGCATGATTTCCAGTCTGCTTTGCTGAGAAGAAAAAAAAGACCATAATGGAGACTTGCTGTCGTTGCAATTTATCTTCAGCCGAGTAATTGGAAAGCAGTCGGTGTGTGTTGGTCTATATGAAGACGAGCTGCATCAGCAGTGCCACTGCTTCGTTCTGCCTGCTGACATGAGGGGACAGATACATTCCTTCTGGGTTCGCTCTCCCTTTCCTCGTTGATGTGTATTGTTTTGGGCATTTTAAATTTCAGCCTAGTTTTTCATTTACAGCCATTAATATGTGTGCTGCCTTTTTTTCTGTTCCCTTCAGCTTCTTTAAGAATATGCTATTCATTAATAGAGCGTATGACTTCCACATGTTTTATCACTGTGTTAGTGGAGTAGACCAAACCTCAGTAGGTTTTTCGAGTGATTCTGCAGCACTGTTGTCAGCCTCAACTGATTACTTTGAATCCCTCCGCGAGAATCAGTGAGGAATTTTGTCTCCTGCGAGTAAAATGAGTCTCATGTGGCCCACTTTATCTGGAATAACAAGTTTCTCCTCTGATGTACCTGCCTGCTGGGTACAGTAGATGGCCTATATATAACAGTATCAAATCACACACCTCCTGCTGACACTGCTGGATCTCACCTGGGGCTCCTAAAAAGTGTGCAGTGTGTGTGTGTGTGTGTGTGTGTGTGTGTGTGTGTGTGTGTGTGTGTGTTTGTGTACATACATACGAAACAGTGAGGACCAAAAACCATATTTAAGCAACACAGTGAGGACATTTTTCAAAGTGAGGACATTTTGGCTGGTGAGTGTGTGTGTGTGTGTGTGTGTGTGTGAGTGAGTCTCTCCCTTGTTGAAGTGTCCTTGAGCAGGTGGTTGCTGTTTAATAGGTGATGCTTTATATGCACACACACAGACGCACACACACACACACACACACACACACACACACACACACACACACACACACACACACACACACACACACACACACACAGACAAAAATACAAAATATCACACTACATAACCATTAAAGAGTTGTGCATTAAAATAGGTACATTTGAAGTAGCAGTATTTGAAAAAGATGGAACCAACACATCGAAAAAAGAATATTGAAATAATACATGTAGTGGTGAGTTTGCAGAACAGAAATTTCTCCCTTGTGCCAAACTTGTAGGAGACCTACACTGGCTGATGCAAAACTCAAATGGTCCTAACCAGAGCCAGTATTTGGCTTGTCCATTCTGGGCCTCTGTAAAACAACATGTAAACATATAACATATAAACTGCTAACAGTTCTTATTTTTAGGTGATTAAAATGTTATATCCACCTCATTATCCTAGTATATATCCTAGTCCCTGGGATACTTTGAGTGATTTATGGGCCCAACTTTCAGTGCTGAGCCGGAACCAGCCTTGTCCAATGGAAATGATAAACTAACTGTATGCTAATCCTCTTTCATAGAGTGATTGGGAAATAAACATGTAGAATACACCATTTGTTACACCTCAGACAGGACAGTGTGATCATACCTCTGTCATCTCTGACAGCATGTTAAGTTAATAAACCTGGTGTTTATCAGCTAACTCTCCGCTCATCTGCCTTGGTGACGCAGTTCACACATTTTCACAACTGCTGATAAAATCAGAGTTCTGCTGAGTGAAACATCACACTGAATTTAGCAGCAGACTTCAAAAATAGCAGTAATATAAAGTAATAGTGAAATAAATAACTTTGGACATTTGTTTCATATATGATATGAAAGAATCAATAACACATTCTCAGCCTCAATAACTTTAAATACATAATTAAAGGTATCTTGCTGAGTTTATTTGATAAAGGGTTATTTTCTAATGTAGCTTGAGAATGCAGTGAGACAGGGAAAGACAGGAATATCATATTGACGTTAACAGACCTGTCATTCTAGGTGTCATTCTCCTCCCCAAATTCCGATTTAATGCTTCACTCTCCAGACTCTTTTGATTTTATTATTTATGTCATTCCAAGCATGTGAAAATGTAATGTATACATTAGAGTGCACAAAAATACAGGGCAAATCATGTCTTATTGATTCAGGACAGGACAGTGCATATTATTTTTCAATATGGGACAATTTGGTATAGCACAGGTGGCAACATACAGATAATGGAAACCGTACTTCTGGTCACAGGAACAATCCCTTTAATTTCTGGGTACTAACATTACACATGCAGACAGTGCAAAGGGTGCCAAAGCTCTGTGAGGAAATGTTAGAACATGCTAATTTAATGTTAGATAAGTGCCTGTTTAAAAACAAAACAAAAAAGCAACATTTGCTAAATTCAAAGTGAAGTACTTTTGGAAAAAACGTCTGTTGGCTGTCAGCCATCAGGATTAGTCAATAGGACTAACCATAGACAGTCAAAGCAGTCAAACCTCAATCTTGATCAGACAGGATTATGCAGAACCAAACATTAGATGTTTAAATGATGAGTAGAGCACCATGTGGATGTTTCTCTATCTTCTACTTCCATCTAGTGGTGAGCAGAGGAACCTGCAGTGAGGGCCGACACATTGATGTGAAGGGGACCAGCCTGAGGAAGAAAGGCCTGTTTCCTGTTGCCTTTGTATGGTAAATATCAAAGCATTTGCTTGGCCAGAAGTGTTTTATGCCTAGAAGCAATTTGTCACACACAGCAAACAGGAAGTAAACTATTCAAAATATTATTCAATCAATCAATTTTATTTATAAAGCCCAAAATCACAAATCACAATTTGCCTCACAGGGCCAGCATACGACATCCCTCTGTCCTTTAGACCTTAGACCTTTAGACTTTACCGGGGAAAAAGCACTTATTATTATTCTGATGCAGAGGTTGAGAAAATGGTACATTGATTGACACTCTTGTTTAATGTTTAACCAGCTACAGCTCCCTGATGATGCATGCCACCATGAAAATAGGCAATGTTCTTTTCTCAGGAGTGATAGTTTTGAATCTTTCAAGCATTCATTAATGACAGCAAGTATCATTTACACCTCTTGCTAAGCAACGCATGCAGACAATAGAAGTAATTATGTTGAGTCTCTGTTTAGCCTGGTGGAATATTTTTTCAAATGTACAGCACCACTATTAACACATTCCTTTTGTGCATGTCTGTGTGTTACGTATGCTCTTGTGAGCATGTGTATGTATACAGTACATGACTGTGTCTTTGTGTGTGGGTGGTTGTGTACAAGCAGGACTCTGTGTCCCACTGTGAGCATGAATAGAGAGCATTTTCTCCTCTGTGCCACTGTTCTCTGTCTGTTCCCTCCTCATCTCCTGCTTTTTCTCATCCTATCCACTGTTCTCCTTTTTTTCCTTCTCATCACACCATCACAGTTGTTATGTAATGATGGGAAAAGGAGTACAGTGCTTGTCTGTCTGATGCTGCCCACAACAGCAAATCGTTATTGACAATTCAAATTTTCTGCAGTCATGTGCAGAGTTCAGTTAACAGACAAACCGGCACGCTGTTAGATTATTTTAATGCCATCTCTGCTTTTAGTGCTGAACCTTTGCTGGGCTTCATTGATATCAACTGTCAATCAGTGGGATATCTCTGTCCTTAGACTTTTATATTTTCAGTTTTTCTCATCTTTTGTGTGCTCAGTGCTCATTCAAGATGACTGGCCACTGCTCATCTGAAATTAGCCAGTTTAATTATTACAAACAGACCAGAAGCACATCATGTCTTGCATGTCTGATGAGTTCCAGTTACCAGCAAGTGTGAAGAACAACAATTTGAAAAGCTGTATGCAACTGATTATAAACTGAATCACAACAGTTTTATAGCCTATGAAAAGATGATAAGAGGAACAAAAGGAATATTTATTCATGCAATCTCCAACATGACAAATCAACTCAGCAAGGACTAAAATAGTAGCATACAAACACAAGAATGTGAACAAAGAGAGGCTGAGAGTGCATAGGAGATACTGTCAATGGAGACCGTACAGTATGCCTAATTCTTTGTCATGCCTGTGTTACTCTCTAAGCAGGCAGCCAGCTGTATCAAACATATCAGTGACTGCAGGCTCCATTATTGATGAGAGAGATAATACACTGAACAAGCTGTGGTCTTATTGAAATGAACACCGTGCTATCCAAAGGCCAAATGTTATTCCACAAGAACTGGGGAGCTGAAGAAAGTAGCGTTTTTGGTAAGCAACTGCAAACATTCAGAAAAATGATTGGATTTCTAATGCTAAACCTCTAGTTTCTTAAAAAAATATAATAATATATCTCTTACTGTATTTAGACACACTGAAAAGTACCAGCATAAGATATAAAGATGCAATATGTTAAAAACTGTAATATGAACCACCTTCTCTATATTTTCTAGCAATCTACAGATCACCACCATTTTTCATGGCCATCATCATCACCGTCATAGTCAACTGCTGACATGAAACATACGCAAAGCCGCCCAGTACAGAGACATGCATTCCAGTCATTCTCATCATTTTCACTTAATCTACTTAAGAGATAATGAGAGGACATCTGGAATATGAAACTATCAGGGTGCTGTGTTTAGTGGCTACCTATATTGCACAATCCACCTGGCTTTATGTTGGCCCAAAAAATGTCAAATAATGATTTAAAGAGATGCTAGAACCAAAATGTGTTATTCTGGGTATATCACCATTTGCACTAGAAATAAACAGATATCTATACAAGATACAGGTACAGGTTAAAACCTACTCTACCCTCATTTAACAAGATGACAGATACATGTAAACAGCATTTTAGAGACAGAAAGAATAACCTATTGAATCAGAAATCAAGAGCAACATTATTTGAAACAGTGGAATGAATGGATTACATAGGAGGATCATATTTAAATGATACTGATGGACTCAGCCCTGAAATCATCATACGAACTTACTTTATTTTTTCCTCTTTTTATTATCAGTTATTATTCTCTTCAATAATTTCAGTTTTCTACTTTTACTTTATCACCTGTTTTTCCTTTTCCTTCAATATTGTAGGGATGCTATTAGTATGAACAATAGCATATGTAATTGAATGTGAATGTATGTTAACTCCTGCACTCCTGCAATAAAGTATAAAAAAGAACTGTAACTGAGACATGTAATTGTGTGTGTGTGTGTGTGTGTGTGTGTGTGTGTGTGTGTGTGTGTGTGTGTGTGTGTGTGTGTGTGTTTGATTTAGTAATTAATAATAATAATAATAATAATAATAATAATAATAATATGACCAATATGGTAAAAGAACAATAATATGGTGTGATTTATCATATTATAGCTCCAATTTCAAATATCCATAACATAACATAAAGGAGAAAAACAAAACATAATAAATAAATAAATAAATATATACATGTATAAAAAGTTGTATAAATAAACTCAATATCATACAATAAAACAATATAGTGAAATTCGCCGTATTATGGCTCGGATTTCAAATATCCATAACACGATAAAAAAAAAAAAACCCAAGTAAACAAGACATAATAAATAAATAATTAAATAAAAAAATATATTAGCTAGCATTCTTTTCTACCGGTCATTCAACATTATTGGGCAACCGTTCCGTGCCTTACATCTGATTGGCTGCGGACCATGTCTGTCACTCATCTAACCACGCCCCCACCGCCAGCGACTTCCGCTTCTGTGTCAGTCCAAGGCAGTACACTAAATTCCTGCTCACATCTCTGGACTTGTGAAAACACATTCTGCACACACCGCCGAGGTAAGACGAGGGACACTTTACTGCTCTGTCTATGGTCTGCTGCTGTATTTGCATGGCAACAAAATTAGCTTTGCGCTTTGTCTGCAAGGATGGAGGCTAACTATGCTAGTTAGCCACCTTTTTTATTAGCCCGCCCGCTAACGTTAATGCTAGCTGTCAAAAAGCTCCCTGACGTCCTGTCAGAGTTGGAGCTGCCAGCTTGGTGTGTGTATGTAAGAACAAGCAGTGTCCCATATGCTTAGTTTAGTTGTTTTGTTCTTATTTATAAACGTTGGCTGAGGTTAAATAAGTGTTGATATGGCAGGCTAGATGAATAGCCACACTGTGCTAATGTTAGCAAGCAAACAGTCCACGGTAGCGTTGCAATTGGGATGCCTTCTCCTCATATCAGCACTTCTGGTGCGAGTTGGACGTTGTTATGTGGGAATGAAGATGCCATTAGCAACACACAGCCTGCCAGTTGACTGAAATATGTATTTTAACTGCTGTTAGTCACCGGGCTCCTTTTCTTTAATCATTAGCAAGTAGTAACGACTAAGTTCTCTGGTATGATAGTAGTGCGAGTGTCCAAGGTGAAATGTGAGGGAGACAGATAGAGCTTAAAAAAGCAAATGATATGCAGGTCAAGAGAAGAGTAGCCCTCTGTGTGAAACCTGCCAGATTCTATTGTGTAAGAAATGTCTGTGAAGGGTCACCAGCAGCACTTATCTCAGACAAGGCGTAGGTTTAAGTCGCCTCCTATCGCGTTTAACTGCCTCAGCTAACAGTGGGAATGTCCCCCTGCCTGTTTGGCTTCCCACTGCCCCCATCAGCATCTAGATCCAACTCACAGGAGAGACTAAACAACGCTTTGTCTTTAAATGCTGGTGCACTGTAGGTCATTGACACCGAGGTTTGCGCTGACACACCAGGCTGTTTATCTCTTCTCCCTGGTAGACATATCCCTCAGCGGCAGAGATTGTACTGCTGCATCAACTGGCTTGTGATGGTGATGATACCGAGGAAAAGTGCTTACACTGAGACTGAGTGTGTGTTCAGGTACATACTGTACCAATATCTTGTGGTTTGGTATATTGAAAATATTTTGACTACACCACTTTGGAACTTTGCCTTACAATAACAGACAAAAATACAGACGCATTTTTGGTACTGGCTGGCATAAGGAACTGATACAGAGGTATCAAGACACCTCATCCTGTTAACATTAACAGGACACTGATTATTTATCTTGTGTAGAGAAATAACTAACAATAGTTACCAGACTGATACTACTTGAACGCTTATATTAAGCACCGCACTTGACTAAAGCTGAACAGTAATATTTTTCTTCACATTTATAAATTAAAATACAGCTCAGTTGCACCAAGAAAAAATATTATATAATAGATTTTATAAAGTTTTTCCTGTCCTAGAGAAATGACACTTAGGGCCTAATTGTTTTTTAGTTCTACTTTGAAATTAGAGCTGTCCAATATATCAATATTATATCAGTATCGTTTTACACTAACCATGGTTTACAAATCACTGATAGAATCTGTACTCACCTTTAATATGGCATCCTGGTACAATTCACTTACAACCAAACAAAAATCAAAACTTTCACGCTTAACAAAACAGCCTGGGAAAATAATTTGATCCCCACAGACCCCCCTCACAGAACTTTACACCCAGGCAGGATCCAGGAAAGCCACCGCCATCACATAGGACCCCTTCCACCCCCTGCACCCATCCTTCCAACTATTACCATCAGGTCACCGTTACAAAGTCCCACTTTCCAGGAAGAACACATACAAAAAGCAGTCCCACCCAGATACACTGCTTTGTCGCATATCTTGTATAATGTCTATTGTGTTTTGTGTGTCCTTGTCTATTTTATTTCGGAGCTTGCCAAAGACGAATTTCTGTTACTTGTGACAGACAATAAAGGCTTATCTTATCTTATCTTATCTTATATGACACTGGGTATTGACTTAGATTCTGGATATCATAATATCTTGTTGTCTTTTCCTGGTTTTAGAGGCTGCAGTACAGACAAGTGATGTCATTTTCTGAACTTACCAGACTGTTATAGCTGTTGTACTGTTTGCGTTTACCCATTTAGTCATTATATGCACACTACTGATGATTATCTGTCAAAAATCTCATTGTGTAAACATACTGTGAAAACACCAGTAATCAACCCTACAGTATCGTTGCATTATTGATATCGATGTATTTGGTTGGCCATATTGCACAGCTCTATTTGAAATTACCTTTATTGCTACATTACACAGGACACCAGGCCATTCTCTGTGGAATTACTGCTGTTGTCATTTTGTTATGCGTCTTCCTCCCAAAGGTGCCTTAATTACCTCCTTAGTTAGTTGCTATGGCGATGGTCTCCATTTGAAAGGGGAGCATCAAATCATACCAACGGACTAGCTTCCACCCTGCAGAAGAGCAGAGTGAGGCAGGATGAATGAGAGAGTACTGTATGGTAATTCAGTGGTCGGCTAGTTAAGTGTTAATGCTGTGAACACCTTAAGAGATGTTTCAATTATGCAATATGTATTTTTGAGTTCTGTGGTTGAATTTAAGGGAACAGGAAAGACATTTTGCAAGGCATGTCCTAAAAGCCAGGTTTCAACACAGCTAGGAGGAATATTGCAGTGATGGCAGGACCAACACACTCTCAAGCAAGTGTAACACCAGTAGAAACTTGAAATACTTTGGCACCCAAGTTGTAGTTTCTGGAATTGAAATGCATCTTGTGGTCTTTCTGAAAGAATTAGATGTTAGAATTTCCGATTAATGTGTTATCCACTACCTGTTAAGTCACAATTCTGATATAAAAAGCATGAACAATGGGACTTTATCACAACGGGTTTCATTTTGTTTTTATGCATGCTGTGTCTGTAGTGTGTTGCCACCTGGGGATAAGGCAAAGTTTGAGCTAACGCTAGTCCAGGCAACCATCCAGGCAACAGAGAAACAATACTGTATGTATAATTTATGATAGAGCAGGGTAACAAGTAGCCAATCAGGAGCCTGTCTGATACATAGCCATTGTATTGTTTTGCTGTGCTCTGTTTGGCTCACGGTCATAGGGAGTGCATGCTGGTCAGCTGGGACAAAGTGTGAGATGAAACCTGCTACAGATACACCATTTATCAGTATTCTGTCATTACTGGTTCATTATTGGTGATATGATATGGTAATATGTAGATAAAATATGTTATTAATTTACTTACAATATTGACAGATATTTTAACTTTTGATTGTCATTTGTCGCTGCATGTCAGGGCAATGAGGGAACCATGTACAGGCTGCAAGAAGTGTAACAGGGCAGCTTGGTTTGCTTTTTGCTTCCACCTTTCCTGTTATTGTTTACTGATAGTGAAGACAACATCAACAAACCCTTCTCAATTAGGAAGCTGAAGAAGGGCTCAGTTAGTGCTCTCCTTTTCGATAACACACAACAAAGTATTTGGTGATCTAGCTAAGTTGCACTGCTGAAAGAATGTAAACACAGTTAGTCCTTGTAATACCCCATAAACTGAACGTGTGTGTCGTCCAGATAATGTGAAACTTATTCATTTAGAGCTCCTAAAGCAATCAACAGGTTAAAGCTAAAAATAAATTCTAAATACAACCCTACACAGTAATCGTCTTAGGTGGGACCACCTGAATACCTCAACAAAAATCCAGCTGAACCAGCCACACACGAGCACAGTCATTCTATGTGCACTCAGTTAGGAGTGTCATTTACTTTAAAGGGTGGACACTTGAAAGATGTTTCGAGGCAATTTGCTGAGCAGGCTTTCTGTCTATACACCTGTGGGATGTGAACGTAAGACTCATCCTAGCAGGTTTTACTTCCTTGCAGGTATTGCTGGAACGTGCTGACTCACACTACACTGAATACTGGTTTGTGTGTGTGTGAGACTGTGTGCTCAGCATCCTGCTCTGAATGAGACAGTGTTTTGTCCCCTGAGGGTTTACACTGAGTTCTAGTACGCGTTGAACGATTTAGGATTGTCCTCTGCGCAGGGAGTAAGACAAGTTCCCAAGTAAAACAAAAGTAATTGGAGATATCCATGATAAAAATACTTCTACTAGTCTGGGACTAGCTTTAGTCTTTGCTTGGACAAACCAGGCTTTGAGTTGCTGTTTTCAGTTTTGGATGACAGACATGACTCACATACAAACCTTCAAAATCTTGTTTTTAGGTGATCACTTTGAAAGCTATTTTCGTATCATTTTAGTGCCGTTAGGTTGACTCATGCAGCTGTGTTTGTGTGGTTGTGTGGGCACTTATGTTAATTTTCCCTTCCTGGCTAATGTTTCTTTACCAGTACAAATATATTAGAAAGGTTATGTCTGGTTTCAGGGCACAGTAGCTCAATTCCTTGAAGTGTTACATTTGATATCCTTGTATTTCTGACTTTGAAATTGTCCTCAGTGTGATAGCAGTCTAAATGGCTGAACTGTTAATATCATGTGCATGTGGGTGGGAGAGTGTTTATCCTTTTTGTGATTTACTTTCTGAGCTGATGTTCCCATTGATGGCCAAATGACTGATGCAATCTAAATATTGCACCAGTCTCTCTCACACTGTCTTTGGTGGACATTTATTAAGTGATAGTGACAATGTTTTTGTTATTTTCGTTTGTTCCCTCCCACTTTATTCTTTTGTCTCTTCGCATATTGTTTTGCTATAGTGGGGAGAGAAACAACAGAAACAATGGGGTGAGAAGATAGGATGGGAAGAGACGGGATTAACTAATTAACACTGGTACATTTTCAGCCCCTGTTAAGTACAGTTGCAGCCAGTACTTGCTTCTGCTCTCATAAGTTTTGCAGTTTCCTTATACTTTCTCATTTATCATGTTTTCAGCTGCTCCACTGTGTGCTTTAAGCTGATTAAGTAAAGTATATTGCTGCTGTACCTCTGAGTTTTATTTCCATTCTGCTGAGCAGTCATTAATGTAGCCAGCAGTGCAAGTCCTCCCTCTGCAGACCAGGATAAATGTTGTTGACGTTAGCACACACAAATCGCTCCAGTCAGTGGATGCACTCCGACAAGGTTAGTCTTGTGATTGAGGTCGAGTGAAATGATTTCATACTCGCAGTCATACTCTAATAAAAAGTAGTTTGTGGGCTATTGACTCTGCCATGGTAATAATCTTGTGATGTGTTCTTCCATTTCACTTCCCTCAGGCAGCACTGACACATCCTACAGATTATATACAGTTGTAGGCAATGTTTTAAGGAGCAGCTCATGAAAAATAAGGAGCATTGATATTGTGTAGTGTATATATAGCTGAGACACATTATGAACCAGTTGTTTGGTTTCCTTCCTTTTAAGTTTTTTTTCCTCCATAGTGTCAAGATGTTTTTTCTGGGTTGTTAAGATGAAAACAGGGACTCTTTGACATTTTTAATGTTTCCTTTTACTACACAGTAATTAGATTATTCCTGCATCAGTTTCTTTTTTGGTCTTACAAGAAAATAGTGATTTAGTCCAGCTGCAGGCTATATGACAAAAGCCAGGGTCTGGCTGGTTTGTGAGACTGAAGAAAGCTCTCAGATTTAGCACCTTTGACCGTCATTTTGTACTATGAGCTGGCTCCATGTGACCTCTGAGATATAAATAGAGGTTGATGATGATCAGTGGGAGCTATTTCTTTTTTTCTTTTGTAAATAAATAGAAGACAGAATAATAGGATGGTCCTATGTATTTGTTAAATACAACACAGAAACGTCTCAGCTTGGTAATAGCGTTAAAAGCTACCATGGTGAGACTTCTGTTAGGTTGTTTAGTTTGTGCACTAAAATGTTGGTGAGACAAGAAACTAAGAACAAAGTATGCTATGGGTAAAATTTCATAAATTGCATTGCAGTGTTTGTGTGTGCCTGTGTGTGATGCTTGTTATTTGGCCCCTTTGACCAAAAACTCCAAGAACTACGAATCTCAACTCAGTAGTCACAATTAAACCATCAGCAGCTTGCGTGTTATTTCTCTCTTTGCTATTTTTCTAGCTAATTAAGAGGTCCAGCAAACATCAATAACATTGCCAGAAATCCATGTCCCAATACTGATGCTAGTCAGTGACAACCTGTGCTTGTTGCAATCTTAATGAACATTGTACACTAGTTTTTGTAGGCTTACGTTTGAGCAGACAGTTTAACATGACAGACCCCTTCATAATGGCTCCCAGGCCATCAGAAAGACCCTCTCTAAAGGGGCAGAAACTACAACTGAAACGGAGAAAAAAAATCAGTTAGTAAAAAGGTTTAGGGGCTCCTGACAAAAACGTCTGCATTGGAGAGGGACCAATTGTCCGTTCTGAGAAGCTACTGGTCTGGACAGACAGGATTCTGTTCAGATGAGACACCAGCTAGTTATTTAACTTCACCAATCCTACATTTGATTCAGACAGCTTCAATTAAATTGTTTCTCTTTTTGCATATTTTATGCCCCCAATTTACCCAAACATTGTTCTTTTTTGTTGTTGGTTACATCAAAGCTTGATGTGGTCTAGTTTCCTCTTTCAGGGTTTCTTGTGCGCTTCAGAGTGTATGTGTGAAATTGACTTGTGGTATGTGTTTCACGGACTGTAGAGGTGTGTCACCTATTGAGGTAGGTGTGTGTAAAGAGAAAGAAAGAGGTGTGTGTATGTGTGTGCTGTATCATTGCTCAGCACTGGGTTTCGTCTCGCATGGCAACAGCTCTAGTCTCTTAATTTCTTTCTCCTCGTCTCTCTCACTCTCCGTCTCTCTGGTCCTCCCTCTCTCTCTTTGTCCCTGCGGCTTTGGATGTTTTTGTCGGCCTTCGGAGGACAGCAGACACAGGCGTTGCTAGGCTAGTATCTGTACACTGGACTTATGAATGGAACAGTCACATCGGTAGGTTTGTCTTCAAGGTTTCGATTGGCAGTGAGGTTATTTGCCTTTGGAAAGTTTGACGGTGGGGTTGCTAACAAGTTCAGGTATTACCTGTTTGTTTTAAGAGGGCAAAATGAAGAGATGAGGCCTGTGGTGTCTGTAGAATTTGGTAGATGGGAGGTTTTAATAATAATATTGAATGCTGACATGCTTATACAGTTATCTGATTATCTGGACCTATGTTACTACATTACAGATGGTTAGGGGTGGGCGATATGGCTAAAATCTTCTATCACAGTATATGTAATTTTACATCATGATAATGTAGTAACTGTTGTGTAAATTTGATTAAAAATAGTTTAAAATAATCATTCTGTACTTCATCACATTTGATTGTTTTGTTTCTCTTATTTGGAATTTCCATACAAAAAACAAAATACAACTGCCTCACACAAGGCAACACTGGAGTTAAAACAAAAGACTCGAAACCATTAAACTGTTATTTCAAAATGGAAGCTGTTCCTTAGAACAATCACTTTAAGTGTATTTACAACTTCGCTGTTTCCTCCATTTTTGCTTAAATCGTTTTGCCTTGCGACGCAGCTGGATTCATGAAAGCATGCGAGAATCACAAGATCACGCAAAAATCCAGCCCTTATTGGCTACATGGCCTGCCCTAAATAGCTCCTGTGGTAGCAACCGTATTGTTAACTCTTCATCTGTTGGCACATTTCTACTGTTGCATAGCATATATAAGGCAATACTAGTTATTGATTACGAACGTTAATTTTGTCTCTGTAAATGAATGGTTCTGTGCCAGTAAAATCCCGTAAATATGATGTGATACTTTTCTCATCTCCTATTTTTGTGGAAGTTAAACTCTGAAATCGAGGGTCTTCCCCTGTTTCTTTAATGTGTAATGTGGTGATGTCTGTTTTTTTTCTGTAATTGCAGTAGGCTCATCTCTAGAATAGGGATATGTGATCATTTCAAGACCCAATGTGGTTAAAAGTCTGACGTAAATAATTGACAGTGAACATCATTTCACTTTTTTTTCCCCCAAAAGATCTGCTCTGTTAACATTGTCAAGTTGTAGTCACCAGTTTTGTGTTAAATGAGTCACATGCAGGAAACCCTAAGATCAAGGAACAGTCAACATCAACACAATGAGGCCGCCTTCACCTTCTGTGTTACAACATTTATCTCTACGGCCATCATGTCAGACATGTTTTTCTGTATTTGTGTGTATCTTAAAAAATCAGAGAGCCTTAGGTTGAGGTTATTTGTGATAAGCTATTGTCCAAGTATGGGGGAGTGAGTTTGTGGTGTGTGTATGGTACCATGTCTGTCATGGTTATGCAACAGCTCACAGGAGTCTGAAACAGATCGAGCGACATGATCTGAGAGCCTATTGCAGCCAATCAGAGAGCTCTCTTTCTCTCTCTGTCTGTGAGTGTGAGTGTGTGAGTTTACTTATTTCATCTGCACAGCTGTGGAATAGAAAAGTGAGTTGAGGTTTTAGTGAGTACAAATGAAAATAGTATAACATTGGCTTCTCAGGAAACCTGAAAAAGTTAATTTCATTTTCATGTGGAGTTGTTGAAGCTGCTACAAGACTCAAAGAAACAAATGTTCTCCAAAAATGAAAGCAGTTGAGATTAAGGTCTTAGCCAAGATCTATTCCCAGATATTGCACTAATTCTCAGTTCCTGTTTCTTTTCAAACATGCAGACCTAATTATTGAGGTCTCTATGTCAAGTGTGCCTCCTCAGCCATGCTTCAGAAACTTTCAGGAGCAGAGTCTGTTTAACATCTTAGAAAGGCCAAGCACAGCCTGGGGGTTGTAATTCAACCAGTCGTCATACTTTTTCTTAAGTGTTGCCACATAATCAGAAGGAATGTTCTACTGATTTGGACAGCTTCTGTACGGTCATTTGCACACCAACTTTGAAAATTGTGTCTGCTTGTAAAGGGTTGTATAATAAGAGCAATTTGTACAAGTCTGGAGTTTGAGTCTGTGTTGCGTTTATTGCAAGGACTTAGGACACTGTGTGCAACCTGATGCTTCTTGTTGCTTAATACACAGTAAAAAAAATATGTGGTGACTCCCAGGTGTGGTTTTGGCTCATAGCTGGTTGTTACGTCATGAGATTACAGTTAAGATACCCTGAGGGGTCCCTACTTGTTGAATAGGAAAATGCGTTTACAGTCAAGGCAGGCTGCCCTATCAGGAGATGCGAAACTACTTTTAAAGTTTGATGAGAAATTAAAATGGCTGATACCAGGTCCAGCAATTTAGGTAGTATTGGAGGCATTTCCAATACTGCTATCAGTGTCAGAACAACTCTAGTCAGAACTAGGTAGTTAACTGCCTCAAACCAATGATGCAATAATACTACTGATTACAGCCTCAGTCACCAAATAGCCCTTGCTGACCGTGCTGTTATGCCAGTCCCATCTGCCTATTTCTGACAAGAAGGGTTCAGTAAAGCATCATTATTCTTGGTATGAATAGATCCTACAGTTCACCAGCCATAGGGTTGTAAAATGATGAGCCTGTTATAACTCATGCAAAGCACATTTTCATCTATGTTTGCTTTATTCACAGACATCCACATAGGCATAATTTGCTTTTTGGCACACAGTACCAGGTGCCATGCTGTGAAATATTTTTTCTTGCACTTAGTGAACAGTGGTTGGAACACCAGTGCCTGCCATGTTTCTTCTGAAGATGTAGTGTAGGGAAATTGAATCATTCATCATTTTAAGAGCTGCTGCAGAAAGATCTAAAGAGGATTTTCAAGATTTTCATTACTGACTTGGCACAAATAAAATTGCTCGGTTTTGGCCTACCAAATGTTTTACCTTACCATCATATGATACAACAATTTGAACGTTAAACTGTGCAGAATAGTAAAATACTGTGTCATCACTAGAAAGAAGCAAATGGAACACTTGTTTTACTGTTAATTTATAATGGGTGTAAGTGAATAATTGTTGAATTGATGCCGGGCTTTATGTAGATTCTTTTTTGTTTGCCGAACATGGGTAGAACACTGAGTACTGATGAAGTATGTGTGATAAGAGTTATCACAGATGTGGGCTTGGTCATGTTTTGGTACACAAGCTGGCGACTTCAGAAGGAAACAATAGCTTTCACTGTAACCTCAGACTAAGGGTACACATATTTAACACTTGAAAAGTATATATATATATCTATATATAGATATATATAGATATATATATATATATGTTTTTTTTTTTTTTTTTTTTTTTTTTACACAGAACGGCTTGGACTTTGGGATTATGGGGCCACATGAAATATCAGATTTTGTTGTGTAGGTCTCTTGGCTGATATCATTTGCTGATGAGCAGTCAACTCCTATTTTAGCTTTCTTTATTTTGTTTTTAATTGAGTTAGAATAAGTGCATGTGACATTGTAAGAAACTCGAAATTGGACTTTATTTTAGCTGTTAAAACAATTGAATACCAGCTTATCATCCATTCTGTCCACCTCATCGATCGTGGACACTGAGGCCCAGGTTCATTTGTGTGCTGAAGGCGTTACCTGTGACCAGCAAAGGTAAAACCCTTCCACTGTGTAGAGAAAGGCAGAGTGAGAGGAAGGGAAAGAGAGCGCCTTTTCTCCACAGATCCAGCATTTCACCTTCAGGAATGAATACTTGCATGAAAGGATTTGTCTCTTTCTGGATTTAGTTTTTACCACTGAAATATATTGGAATGTTGACAAACTTAGAAATAGTACATTATTGTCAGTATTACCATTTAAGAATAAAGACATTTTGAGCTCAAGAGTTTTGTGCACATGCCATTCAGTGATGTTGTCTAAAACAGGAAAGATGAGCAGCTGTTCCATGACTAGTTTTCCCTTGACAACATGACTGTGTGTAATGTCCAAGACTACATTCAGAAACAGCGAAAATCGTGAGCTATTAACTAATCCTATCTTACAATGCAGGGGTCACTGTAAACACACAGGACAACATTTGATGATTTGTTTTTTGAAACAGTGAAGGAGCCTAAAAACACTATAGACAAAGATAGGAACATTGACATAACAATGCTCTGTAACATTTCCTTTCAGACTTCAAACATTTCGTTTGTTTCAACCTCCAGCTCCCTTTTGACATCTGTCACTATGTTACTAGGGCTTCAGAAATGTGCATGCAAAGTGTGTTTGGAATGTTACTACTTAATACACATGGAGGCTCCTCAGAAGCTGTGATGAGAGTAGACTTGCAATGGTGTGAGATTTTCACAGGAAGATAACGGCCTCAGAAACTATTGAAGTTTCACTGTGTCACGGCATCACAGAATTATTATTGTTATTAGTCAGAATGACTCCTAAAGGAATGAAAACGGAAGGCCTATTTTTTGTTGAACAAACATTTTATTCTTATAATTGGAACTTAAATCCATTTTTAATGGAAGTTTGTTTTTAAAAAGTCTCCCTCTTGAAAATAACTAAAAGAATAGCATAGATAGGCAAATGTACACGGTACGATAACCATCAATTCTCATACAACAGTATACCTTGAAAACTAATTTGGCAGGAAAAAAATGTATGCAGTTTTCATCGGCCATTGGTTGAAAATAAATAAATGTAAGTAAGTATAAATAAATACACTGAAGTTATGTCATGGTTTGGGCTGGGCATTGTTGGAAAAAAATAACTTCTTTTGCTATTGGTACCAAAACTTAGGTATTGTATTGGCACCAACACAGAAAATGGTAAGTCATTTTGTTCATTTAGTTAGGAGAATATGAACATATTTTTTTTAACTCAAGAAATTTGTATCCGGAAATGTTTGTACAAATTAGTACAAAACTCCAAAAATTTGACCAACCATTCAGTGCTAATTTTTAATGCTTAACATGTTCAGTACTCAATAGTACAAGCCCACTTTTGTCTCAGAAAGTATTCCATATCCAGCTCCAGTGCTGATACTCAGAGAAATATATAACTTGAGATGAAATACATGAAGAACTGGATTTAGCTTTACTGTGTGTTACAAAGGAGACATCTGCTGTGTGATTGTGTATAGCTTAATACTGAGCTTCCTCTGCTAATGATGAGTCAAAGAAGTCAACATTTGTCGTATTTGTCATGTGGGCTGTGTCATTGTAAGGGAAATATTTCATGCCAATTAGGTTTCCTTGTGCTGTTACTAATGTGGGGGTTATAGTGGCATGTAAACAAAGGGAGAAATGATGTGTCATTGTGTATTCGGTGTCACTGTGGAGAATATGGTGAAGTGGGCAGTGACACCAAACAATGAGTAAGTGATATTACCTTTCTGTTCAGCAGAACAATGTGATCCTCTGCCAGCACAGTGAAGCATTTGCATTTCAGTTAGTCACCTTCAAAAACTCTTTGAGCTTTTAATGATGTCTAACTAACTGTGTAATACTCATTAACCTGCTGGCGTCACTTCACGCTGTATGAGTTGAGGGATTAAACTCGCAGATTATGTGCAGGTGCAATGGCGACATCGACATGTATTAGCTTTGCCATGATTTTATTTCCCAGACACTGTGATGTCCAAAATGTCCCACCAAGACCATAACGTCTGTCTTATCCTGTTATCATCCTGTCACCTTCACGAGGGTTGGAAATTATTTTTATTGTCCACCTGCCACTGTGGTTGGTGGATTTTACAATATACCAGCCTATTGATATATTACTATAGTTTTTTGTCTGGTGAGCGAAACAAATCTAGCTGCCATGTGCATATTTTACCAGCATTTGGCTGGTGGCTGTTGCTAATTTCCAACCCTGACCGTTGCTCATTGACATTCGCTAAAGCTAAATTAGCCAAATGCAAAGGGGATAAATGTACATCATTTTCTTGGCTACCAATTTCTGGTCAACTACACATAAGAGCCTATAATTTTTAGCGACTAATAAAATGAGACAAAGGCTGTGACCCAGATTTATTTTTGTGACTTGGAGCAAACACAACTAGCAGCCAAGCAGAAACCTGTTTAATACATGGTCATTGTCCTGCTTTGAAGTGATTCGCTCACATGTAGAGAAAGAGTATGGTTTCTGAAAGCAAACTTCAAAGGTCAACAGTGAAGACTAAAAAAACTAAGCCATACAAGTACAAATTGGTCTGGCATTTGTTGCTCAATGGCAATTTTGAACCTGCTGTTACTGCTCTGATTATCATATAAAGTGGTTTTAAGATTATGCTGTTTAGTCTTGTAAAGAACAGTTTGTAATAATACTAAGTTTTTACTTGAGAATTTAAAAATTGAGGGCCATTTGGGGTCTTGAGTTTAAAATGATTAAGAGCCAATGTACCAAGCAGAAGGTAACAAAGACCCAGAATGCCTGGTGTCCTGATTATGTAACTACTGGACTAGAAAACTCTCTGTTTGCACTCAGTGGGCCATGATAGAAACAACTGTCAGTCAGCCAGGCCACCAGATTTTTAGCTGGTAACCCAGATAGCTGGGAATGACCCTTTTGTGTCATCTGAAAACTTACAGTAAAGTAACACTCAACCCTATTGTGACTAGCTGTTGTAGCTTGTGAGTTGAGGTCATCTTGGGTCTACTCGGACTAAAGACACAATCAGGCAGGTGTATTGAGTTTAGGCCTCAACTGTCAAATCCTTGGGGTCCAGGTCGTGTTTCATTCTGTTCTGTTCTGGGTCTCTTTATCATTATGTGTAATATTGGAGTTGATCTAAGACCTGTGATCAGCACTGGTCACGAGAGAAACACATAACAAATATTACGCTGACTTTAGATCAGATTACAAGAGCGAAAGTAAGGTGAATAAAGACTCATGCATACGTGCAAAAATAGATACGCCCGTTTAAAATGTTATGAATGTCACTTCCCTCATACTTTCATGCATCCTTAATGATAGCAAAGATACAGCCAACAGATGGAAATAGAGGCCAGAGTCAAAAGTTTCAAACAATAACAAACATGGCGAGTGTAGAGGATGTCGACCTTTACACAGAGGCAGCGTTGTAGTCAGGCAGCAGTGGTCTATGATGCATCCGGACATGGTGGATGGAAGTCTTTTCACTAAATGACCAATTTGTTCTGTTCTGCCATTATTTAAATTTCTTCATGGTTTCCTACGGTCATATCTTGCTTTAACTATGCTACACTGCCTCCACGATCTGTGGTGGTACTGCTCCATTTTGCCCATATCCATGACAAAATCTCCATCTCCGTCTCTAATGTTGAGCATGATGGAGGCGGGGTGGAGGAAAGCTGAAGGCTATAGGCCTTTTTTATTGTAAGGATTTAGGCTATTTGTTTGTTTAATTCATTTGTTTTATTCTTGTATTGACAGAAGTTCCTGTTCCGGATATTGTGTAGCTAATACAAGTTTATTTGTTGACATGAGTTGCATGGTTTTGTGTGTAGCAGGCAGTCAAAGGTACTTTATTGATCCCTGTGCCGGAGAAATGTGTGTGTTACAGCAGCTCACATCACAACAAACAACAACAAAAAGTGACAATAGAATTAAATAAAATAGAAATGGACATCTCAAACATTATCAAACATTATATACCCAAGATGAACGTTTTTTAGCAGTAGAACAGCATTTTTAGTAGCAGTATTAATTACTAGACTTGTTGTTGGGTTCATAAAATAGACAGGTCTCTATCCTTTTGGACATGCATCAATAGAGTCTGTAATATCCAAGGCAAATGGGTCGGGTATATATATTTTCTTGGTAATTATCAGATCCAGTCAGCTCTTGGAATGAGTTTCCTGGGTACATTTGGGTTCAGATCCATCATTTTGGACCATTGAAGACCTCTACTTATGAGTCCAGCATCTCTACGTCCAAGCAGAATAAAGCCCCTGCTAGATGTAAGGCGGGCTGTTTTGTTCAGCTCTGATATACAGTATTATTACTCAAATGTGGACTAATAAACAATAGTATGTTGTGTATTTTAGTCAAACTTTATTCTCAAAAGAAGAGGACTGCAGATACTTAAAGAAAAATCACAGCTTAGGTGTGATATATTGTTTTCACAGTGCTTCTTAGTAAACAGATTTGATTTGTGCACTATGACTCTATCCAGGACAAGTCTGTCTTGGCTGTGGCTCTTGGTGACAGGTTTAAGGGTAAAAAAATGACTCAAGTCTTATGGATTTTTGTTTGTTTGTTTGTTTGTTTCTACAGGTCGGTCATTTTCCTCTCTCAACAAAGCCAAAGGAACACGACGTGAACTCTGAAGTTGCACCAGCTGTCCACGTGCTGTCTGTCAATCAAACGGCAGACTCTTCTGATTGACACCTGCTGGTGTGAAGACATCTGCCAGAAATCAGCATCACACTGAGTTCGGGACATTTCCTGGATATTGAGTGAACGTTGTGCTGTCCGCGTGGTGACACTGTAGAGGGACCTTGATCGATAGGTGTCCCTCCAGAGGACCTCTGAGGGGTCGCCACCAAAAGGAACATGTGCTAGAAGTTGTACATCTGTCCTAAACGACTGGTTGGCTTTGAGTCTAGAAGATGAACAATGAGGATGAGTTCTTCGACGCCGTCACAGGTGAGAGTGTGCGTGTGTGTGTGTGTTTAGTCTGTTTGTTTTTTTTCTTCTTTTTTTTTTACTAAATTGCCTGGCTTTGAATGATGTTTTGCAGCTGATCTGAAGAGCTATGTCAAAGAAAAAAGAAACATTTGCAGCAGTTTGTACTAATTTTTCTGTGCTAGTTCAAAAATAAAAAATGCTTCCTTGGAGAGACAGTCATTATTGCTGAGTCCAAATGCCCAAGAGATGCCAGAATTGTGAGGCAATTATTGATATTGATTGGATGGCTTCTGTCCATAAGCTCCAGTCTTCACAGAATTTTGTAATGTCACAAACCAAACACATCATGTATGCATCAGGGATTGTGACATTGTTTTTGCTGCAAGACTCGATTGGGGCTGTCAGTCCTAATTAGACGGTGTGTTTTTGTCTCCATTATAGAAGCATTATACCATCCAGTGGAACCTAACCTGCCTTCGTCTGATGATTAGTTCAATAATTCAGAGGTCTGCTGTCTTGCGGACATGATCAGTAATGTCAGCAACGCCCTGGATTCTGTATAGCTGTGTTCATGTCTGTATTTTTGCAAATGCAGTACAAAAACACAAAGACCTAGACAAAGTAAAAAGCTCAACTAGTTCATTTTCAGGTTTTTCTTTTTGAGAATTGCTCATGCAGAGGCAGAGAAGGGATGGAGCAGATAATTTAACATTATTAATCTGACATCACTTCTTGAGGAAGGCAGTTAAATGAATCGTGACTTGTATTTATGATTAATCGGTTTCAGATTTCCTCTACTGTGGAGAGATTAGACAAGTAGTCAGTTGGTTGCCATGTATGCTGATGTTACAGTTGCCATGAAGGGTCTGATATCCATGCAGCAGCTAATTAAAAATATGTTTGCTAAAAATAAATATTTAAAGAGTTGCTTCTACTCATGAGGATGTTGTAAATGACTGTTTACTGTAGAAGTCTAGCTTGACGAACATTCCAGGGGTCTGACTTGCCAGACTGTGGAGAGATGGGTGATGAACAGATGTGTTTTTTGGAGAGCATTTCATCCTTCTCTTGGTTTTGGAGCGACTTACTCATTGTAAGAAATCTGACTTGTGATCTTAGAAATTCCTGTATGATGACAACACTAAACCGCCGTACAACATCTACTGACATTATTACAATACCTTAAAAAGTATCAATATTCGATACAATTTTTTACTATCATGGTAAAAAAATTAAACATTTAGGGCATACAATGAAAATGTTTTATTAAAGATAATTATAACAAGGCCATAGCATGACGACTGCTTTTCTTTTCTGGGTTAGCAGCAGAGAACAGCAGACTGATTCTAGTAACATTAACAATAACTAAATACTTTTTTATGTTAATTAAAACAATATTCTTCTCGCAGTAGTGCACATGTTCAAAAGACTCTGAGACTGTCACACATTTAAAAGGCAAAAAAGTGCAGTACAAAACAAAACAATGTGTGTTTAAGCCTATATGCCACTGGAGAGAAGGAGATGAGTGACAAGAAGACAACACTGTGAATGAGTGCATTGAAGATGAGTATTAAAACCGTTTCAAACATTCAGTATCGATGTGTATTGATAAATCAATATTTTTGACAACACAACAATGACAGCAATGAATCCTGGGATATGATTATGAGAAGTAAGAGCATGTTGACAACATTGATTATGGTGGTGAACATTAAACTGGCAGAATTATTATAGCTGCCAGCCTGATGGTGTTGATGTTGGGTTGAAGGGCAGGGCAGAGCGGGGTGTTGTTCTCTGTCAGCAGTTATTAGTATCATTGTTTTTGTACCTTTAACACCAGTTGTGTCTTTGTTGTGTGATATTGCTAGGCGTCAACTTTGACATAATGTCATTGTTGTGTCGCTATTTTTATGTCGTATGCAAGTTGTTGTTTCCATGCACATATCAATAAAGTGTATGTGTGTGCATGGGTGTGTGTGTCTGCTCTTCTTTGTGTCATTATTATGATCATCTTACTAATCTGAGACAGATGCAGAGCAGGGCAGATGTATTATTCATTAGTACATGTGCATGGGGTTTGCTGTGATCAGCACCAGGTGGTTTCCAGCTTAGCATTATTATCTCCTTTCTTTCCCACATTGAAGCTCTAATTCTAAATGATGGATGTTTCCTAGGATAAAAAAAAATTTAATGGGGCATCGGTGGTTTAGTGGATAGAGCAAGCGGCCCATGTACAAGGCTGTTGCCGCAGCGGCCCGGGCTCGATTCCAGCATGTGGCCCTTTGCTGCATGTTACTCCTTCTCTCTCTCCCCACCTCACACTTCGCTTTCCTATTGATTAAACGCAAAAAAATCCCCCCCCCCCAAATATCTTTAATAAATGCAATACTTCTCTTGGTGATTATTTTCTGGTTTAAACTCAAAGTTCTGTAAAGGTGCATGTCCAAAATTGAATTGTAAGACGTGAGACTTAACTAGCTTTTCATCACAGAGTTCTGCTCCAAGGTCACTCCCTTGCAGCTATAGATGTTTGGAGGACATTCTCAGGTTACAATGCATATTATAAATATCTGGAGATTTGCAGCAAATGGTGGAATTGCAAGTTTACCATTGCAATACAACACATTTAGAATGAAACTTGTGTTTCACAGCAGTCTGATAAGTTCAGGAAATTACATTACTTTACTGTAATACAGCCTTTTACGATATTCAAAATCTATGACGATATCTAGTCTCATATCACAGTATTAATATAATATCGATATATTGCCCAGCCCTTCCTTTGTTGGTTAATAAGTATTAATAACAATGGCAGATCCCTCATTTAACAGACATGATGTAAGTCAGATTTTATGCTTGCATGCCAGCAGATTTTGGGCCAAATATAAATGAAACGTTTTCATATAGTAAAGCACTGTAATTTTATTACAATTATGTATTTTTACCATATTGTACTGTTTATCAGTGTGAGAGGCCTTTGCCTTTGTCTTTCTGAAATGGCTCACCTAATATGGTAAGAATGCACACCTGGTACCTTTGACTTACTTCTGACAGCTGAGTAGGTGTGTTTACCAAATGATGAGAAACAATTTGGTCTATTTAAAGCTGTTGGCAAGGCCCTACCTTAAGTTCACCACATCTCCACCCTGCAGCACTCAATACTCACATGATGTTTTGATGTCCTGGCTACCACACAGGTGTAGGTAAATACCAGCATGTATTCTGCTGAATCCAATCAGTCACATGCAGGTTTACTGTTGTTGTCAGGCCAAATAATGCAGCGTTATTCAGAACAAATAGTAAAAAAATATGACTGACAACAATATAATCTTGTACCAATTTGTCATAATGCTTTTTGACTTTTCTGTTTTGCATGGTAATGATATGGCATACAGTGTGTTATATTTAATTCCAGCTATTGCAAACATTCAGATGTCATGTCATGTTTCCACATGGCTGCACCATGTCAGTTTTATGTGTGTATCTTAAACTTTGGAATCTTGACGATGAATTAAAAAACATAGCATAAGAATTTTTAAAGTGAGCGACTGCTGTGTCAGTGAAGAGGTTGGTCAGTGTAAACAGTTACAGGCAATCGATAAAATTTGCCAGTCAAACACAGGCAAAAAGTTCCTGATGTAAAACAGTATGCAAATGTATGCACTGGCAGTGCTAAATGTTGCAGACAAAATGTTCATGTTTGACCCAAAATCAACTGCCAGCAAAACCATAGAGTCCAATGTGTCTCTGTGCATTGACTGTCTCTCTTTGTTATCACACTGCTGAATGAGCAGGTATTCTGCACACAGCCTGATTTGTTATAACCTTATGTCACATTCTTGTCCCACAGGCCTGGATTCGGACGAGTCGTATGAAGGGGTGTCGGAGGCCAGTTTCCAAGATGCGCTCGCGTTTGGCAGCAGTAGTCAGAAAAACAACGGATCGGTGTCACAGGAGAACGGCATCAAGAAACACAGGTATTGCTGCATTCCTGCACTGCATTCCAACTGTGTATTTGGATGTTTGTAGCTGCATAAACTATTTAAAGCCTCCCACTGAAACCAGTACACTGTGTTGGGCAGGGTCAAAACTCTTATTCACTGGCGCTGAGTTGTTTTTTTTTTGTTTTTTTTTGTTGTTGCTTTTAACCATGACACTTGATGAACCCCTGTGTATTGTTTTATTTTAAGTTTTCATTGACATTTATTCTTACCCATTCTAGGGGCCTCCATTTTTACATAGAAAATATGAAGCTGTGAGCTAAAGTGAAGTGAACTGAAAAGAATTCATTAAAAAACTATTAATGTAAGTGGCAGCTTTGTTACAGTACATATAATGGTTCAACTGTTTTTTTTCCACGTCTGGTTGGGCAAGTGGGTCAGAAATCTACTCTAAAATTTTATTTGCCCCAAATCAAATTGTTATATTTGTTAGCAGTTATCAAATAACAATAAAGACTCATTTTAATTGCGATGTTTCATATCTATTTAAGTAAATGAATTAGAACAAGGACACAGTGTGAAGCAAACTCCTGTGTCCAGGATAGGTGAGATGCTCGCTTGTGCCTCAGCTCTGAAACTTTGTCTTTATCTGTCGCTGTTTTCTGATTAGCACCCAATTGGTACTGAACACATGCAACTCTCAGCAGAGTTGAGAAGGAAGAGAGTAGGCTCACCTCTTAGCTACTTCCATCATCAGCTCTGGAAAAAAACATATGTTTAATTCTTTTGTACATCAGTCTGTATTTTTGAGCCATGACACTGACTTTAACCTGACCCTGTTGCTATGACTCATTTTAGTAAAGGTGTGATTGATTGATGAAAAAAAGGTGTGGACATCCAGTGGAAAGGACAATGAATTGCATTACAACAGGAGACTGTAAAAGTCCTAATTGTTTGTTATATTAAATTTTTTTATTAGTTTCTATTTTTATTTCATTTTAATTTTGTTTTGGTTTTTTGTTTAGTTTTTTTGTTTAAAAATGTTTAGTTTAATTTAGTTTATATTTGTAATCATAATTGGGGGAGAGGGGATATTTGTCAGGCCAAGATTCAAGAAGTTCAGAATAGGTATCACAGTACAAACACACCACTTTGTGAGGGAGTTAACTCACAGTCATGTAGACTTCCCAGTCTCAGCACACACACCATTTCCTCCTCATGTTTGCTGTGTTGACAAATTTGACCAAATTTACAAAAACAATCATTTCAACTAAAATGTTTTTTTTTCACATCTAGTTTTAGTTTTTACTTTAACTGTAATAACCCTGGTTGCAACACATGCAAGCCATCACTTCCGCACTGTTGCGTTTTGCCAGTTGCTAAATATCTTTAAGTTGTGATCATTTTCATTTCTGGTGTTATTGCATTGGGTTAGAGATGTGAATGCATCTCTAATGAGATCGACCCCAAACATTATCTTTGCATAGTCTAATCTATAGTGGTTCATTAACTCGCTTTCATTCAGAGATTTGGAGAATATTTCTCCTACCTCTCTCTCTCTCTCTCTCTCTCTCTCTCTCTCTCTCTCTCTCTCTTCTGCTCAAGAAGCCTCTTAAAAGTCCTCCTCCCTACTCCTAACAGTTTCACGCCTTAGGAGTTCTCTTAAGGGCTAAGATGCTTTGTGAATAACTTTATTTTTACCAGGATCTAGTCTTAATTGTGAGAGAAAATTCTTGGAGAACGTCTTCTAGGAATCTTCTTAGAATTTTGTCCATAGAATCGACTCTTTGTACGAGGAAGCGTTGCGCAACATAATCGTGTCTCTACAGTAGTTAGTGAAAGAATAAAAAAGATAGGAACTGCTGTCTGTGTGGGACCGACTTTGCTGACTCGTACATAAAAGTGTCTGATATCTGTTTTGTCCCTGTCTGTCTGTGTTCATTCACAAGCAGCAGAGTATCATGTTAGATTTAGGCTGAATTGTTTCTTTCTCATTCTATTTACCATTTCTTTTCCAGTCTACATGTAGCATTTGCTGTGTCAGGCCTGCTAACAACAGACCTGACAGACCACATGCTCAGCTTATCTACAACAGCAGTTTTCATCCTGATCAGTTTGTTAGATCAGATACTGTTGGTACTGATACACACAAAAACAAGACAGGCCTTTCATCCTCTCATGCCTGCTGTCAGTATCTGTGTGGCTCATGAAACCAACGCTTTGTGTTTTAACCTAAAGGAAGTCAGCGGTTTTTGTGGGGAAAACAACCTTTAGGCTATCAGTTGGCCATGAGGTGCCAAAGCCAAGAAAGAGTGTATTGAGTGTCAAATTTTGGGGAAGCTGTGTACATGCGTGTGTGCATGAATGAAGAACTGTTGGGTTTCCATCTAAATGTGGCGCAAAGTTTAACCACATTTAAAGGAAATTAGCTCTCTGGGAAGAGTTGTGCTAACAGCCCTGTGTGTAAGCATGTTGTGTGAGTTACGTAGGTAATGTATGTTTTGTAATTTTGGCGCAAACAAACTTTGCATGAAAAGAGGTGGATAGAAACGCACTTAGAGTAATTTCTTATTTTCTGTCATTTCAGGACGTCATTACCTGCACCCATGTTTTCCAGAAGCACCATCAGTGTCTGGAGTATCCTGAAAAAATGCATCGGAATGGTAAGGATGCGCAAATTTCCAGATGCAAATGCTGTTTTTATACATGCACAGTAAATGACAACATTAGTATACCACTGACAGATACCTTGTACAGATGAAAACTTCTTTAGTAGGCGATGATAGATGATAGGCCCCTGAGAGTTTAGTGTGGTTTGTAGCACCGAGTGGTTGAGAGATTAGTCATTTGTTGTTTGATTCTTGTTTTTATTTCATTTTATTTATTTAGATTTTTTTGTTTCATTTTCGGGGACATGTCACCAGAAATAAAGCAGAGTTTTGAATTATTTCACGAAATGACTTTATTGACTGCTATGTCTAAACTGATAGTGTAATATTTTTATTGATTAGGTAACACTGGCCAGAAATGATTTCAGCAACTGTCTGCAGATGTTATCACATTGTCTGATTTGTTGCATCAGTAGTTCGAGCCCCAGAGAGGCAAAACCTTATTGAGATTGTGAAGGTTTATTATTATTTGCTCTCTAATGTCACAGCTCAAAACGCTGTGAGCTGGTTTGAGCTACAACTTGTCCCAATAAATGGAAATGATGTACAAATACTTCTCTAGAAATACAACCCCAGTTGGCCACATGGTGGCGCTGTAACTTACACCCAAAAAGGCAATTTGACAGAGACCACTCCCCTCATACCATAAGTCCGACTGACTTGATATTTGGCACACACATACACACACACACACACACACACACACACACACACATACACACACACACACACACATACACACACACACACACACACACACACACACACACACACACACACACACAGCTCAATTTACTCTAAGAAAAAGCCTCTTGGAACATAGAGGTGCTGTAATGGATTTTTTTCAAACTTGCATATTGTGAACAACAGTAAAATGAATAGACATTTTATGACTTCATCTATCAACACCAAATTTGTGACAGACAGACACACACACACACACACACACACATTTCTATTATAAATGGGCAAGATTGGTCAAAAAAACATTGCCGCCATCAGTCAAAAAGTCTTTGCAAAGGGCGGGACTCAGGAGTAAATTGGCCAGAGCCATTTAACAATTTGTCTACCATTCATAAATATGGGTAGATACCTTCAGTCTGTGTTGGGGAACAGGCCCACCAAAGCATTTTTAGCCTGACCCATAAGCGGTGCAACAAATACCACAAATATGTACCTCAAAACCCAGGTGACAGAATTTCAACACATTTGGAGCACATTCTGGGGGGGCAAGTATTAACCAAGACCTGAAGAGTCATAATGAAGCATTAAATGCTATATTATGCCTTTACTAAAGTTACCGTGGGCTGGAATGAGCAACTGACTTGAAACTTCGCACCATAACTGGAAATAATGCCCAATGCTTTACATCAAATTTTATCCCAATCAGCCTGATGGTCGCACCAAAATCAACAGCTGAAAAAGTGAAAACCTTGTCAGACCAGGCCCCTCACACATTGGGTCTCCTTAACTTGAAATGTGACACACATATTCAACTCAATGTGCTTTCCAAAAAGCCTTTTGGAATATTAAGGACGCCATTGTGGATTTATTGCAAATTTGCTTAATGTGATAAACACTAATCTGACATCAACTATTTGGATTTGACTGTATCAGTACCAAATTTGGTATACAGTATTACGGGATGGGGCTGTACAATGCTATGACAAATGAAAAATACTAGTAAAAAAACATGACCACAATCAATCAAAGAGTCTTCGCAAAAGGGGGGGATTCGCAGGAAATAGGCTGTAACTCAAGTTGTGTCAGAGCAATCCTTATTAAACTCAATGGAGACATCCTGCACGAAGTCCTGAGCATACACACCAAGTGAAATTTACCTCTGATAAAGTGGGAGCAAAATGCAAGACTGTCAGTGTGAACTTACTCTGCACACATTGTAACGATGACAGTGGTGTGTGATTGGTTTCAGTTCTTCTTTAGACAAAATTACATCAGCTGTAGTGACATGCTAGCCTTTGTGAAACCAACAATGCTGGTGGCTGTGATTGTGGCAATTTGGCTACTTCCTTTTCTTGGCCAAGAAAGGGCGTGAACTTGGGATTGCCGCTTGCGGCTATGTTTTTCTCTAGTATTTGTTAGATACGGTGGGACCAGAATGGAGAGCCTCTATGAAATTTTAATGATTTGGAACAAAGTCTATTAGTCAAGGTTAAAGTCAAAACACAGACTTCATGTTGTGCTTTTCACAGGAACTCTCGAAGATCACGATGCCCATTGTCTTCAACGAGCCTCTGAGCTTCCTGCAGAGAATCACAGAATACATGGAACACACTTACCTCATCAACAGAGCCAGCTCGCTGCCCGACTCCATAGAACGCATGCGGGTCAGACACACACACACAGACACAAACACAGTATAGACACTTTCATGTCACGCACAATCACTGACATTGTCTATAATTGTTTGTCTTCAGGCAGTAGCTGCTTTTGCTGTGTCAGCAGTTGCGTCTCAGTGGGACCGAACTGGAAAACCCTTCAACCCTCTGCTGGGAGAGACCTATGAGCTCATCAGGTACACACACACACACACACACACACACACACACACACACACACACACACACACACACACTCGGAGTGCCCAGGCAGTTTTTAACAGATCATTTAACCTCCATCTTCTCCGCTGCCTCCTACAGAGAGGATCAGGGTTACCGGCTGGTATCGGAGCAGGTATCCCATCATCCCCCAGTCAGTGCCTTCCATGCAGAAAGTCTGGGCGGGGACTTTGTCTTCCACGGCTCCATCTACCCCAAACTCAAGTTCTGGGGGAAGAGCATCGAGGCTGAGCCTAGAGGGACCATCACACTAGAGCTACTAAAGTGAGTCCAAAAGAGACGCTGGTGAAACTGTGTGCGTGTTCATATCACAGCTCCTCTGATCCTAAATCAGTTCCTCATCTTCTCCTCCTCCTCTCCCAAATGTTCTGCCTCTCCCTCACTCTTTTATCCCTCCTGTCATTTTCTTGTTTTTTTTTATTGGTCCCAAACCCTTCATCCCTCCCTCTTTTACCCTCCCTTCCCCTTTTCTCCTTTCCTCCAGGCACAATGAGGCGTACACATGGAGTAACCCTTCCTGCTGCATACACAACGTCATCATGGGCAAACTATGGATAGAGCAGTATGGCACAGTGGAAATCGTCAACCACAGGTAAACTATACATGTGAGGTGTCGTCTGTGACCGTGCATTTATTGTCTTTTTATAGCATATCATTTACTATCTATATTTTTTTTGCATTTCACCGCAGTCGAAAAATGGATCTCTCTCCTGCCTGCTGCAAACAAGTGGGGGCTTGCTCCTGTATTAATGGAGCGGCCCAGCAGCACCGTAAATTACATTTATTTATAACAGAAAGTTGATTGAATAAAAAAGACTAACTTATTTAGTCCAGCGAATCACCACACACACTGAGCATGTTGTTTAAAGGTTTTTTTAGGGTGGTGTTGTAACAAAATGTGACTACAGACATTCAGAGCCTCATGTGAAAAACTCAATAGAAGCTTTGAATGTTAAAAATTGGACATTTGGTACAGCTCTAAAAAACAGGAGTTGCAGCCAACAGTTAGTTTCACTGATTAACTTTGTGATTTTGATTTATACTTTAGTTCAGGGATCTTTAACTGTTCTCAGGACTTGTTAGCTGAAAGAGAGGTGGAGCAGGGGCCGCCTACCACAGACATTGTTCAAACTGAGTTGCGTAATGAGCTGGGCAGGTGGAGGTTGTCAGGCAGAGGCCTCAAGCTGCAGTCTTGACCTGTATTGGCTTTTCATGTAGGTGAGGGAGGAAACTACACTTTGAGACCCAGGCTTTAGTTTATAAATGTCTGAATATATTAAGAAAAAAAAGCTCATCAGAGTTTTCTAAAGCCTGAGGTGACAGCTGTAAATTGGTCGTTTTGTCCGAGAAACTGTCCATTGTTCAACCTTCCTGCCTGGCGCCTTCGCTCACTCTGTCACAGTGTTTACTCTGATACTTAAAACCGCGGCCTGTTGACTCTCTGTGTGACTTCTCCGGCAAACAATAAGCTGACCACTTTTTTAATGCTTATTTGTTCAGGGAAGCTCTGCAAGGCTTGTATCATCATTATTTCTGTCACACTCTGTCGTATTCACAGAGTCGCACAGATTCACACCAGGAGCTGTGAAGCAGTCGAATCACAGTGTTGCACAGTTCGCTGGTGCTGTCAGAACTTTACTGTTGCACTGATTGGATCAGTGTCTCGCATGGAAAACGGGGAGAACCATTTTCGTTTTTATCCGCACTAATTTAAAGTTTAGTTTTGTTTGGGTTCAGAGTGGCAACCTTTTATTACAGCACCACACCCTTAAGGGGGGTTTAATTTAAATCAGAGTAATGACACTCTTAATAGCAATTAGTAAAATACTCTTTTTTCCTGAGGACCAGAAACCTTGAAGACTTTAGCCTCAGTCTTCATTGTTGGTAGCTGTCATTGTATGAGCACACATCTTTTATATTAAGAAGGGATGTGCTTTACATTTAATTAAATGCTTATTTAATGGTTTTATTCTATAATCTTCAATAAAAACAAACAAAAAGCTCCAAAATGCCAGTGTCAGGAAATTAAAAATTAGTTTCACTTGATGTTAACTGGTTCTTTTTCTCTCTCTTTTTCTCTTGCAGCACTGGAGACAAGTGCGTGTTGACTTTTAAGCCCTGTGGGATGTTTGACAAAGAGCTGCACAAAGTTGAAGGATACATCCAGGATAAGAAGTCAGTGTTTACTCTAACAGTACATTTCCACGTCACCTACAGTGTGCATACTGTTTTCCTGCAGTTTATAAAGTTGTTACATTAATCTGTTCTTCCTTTTCCTTCTCTGCTTGTGTCTCATCTCCTCTGTGTACTTCTTCCTCTCCTCCGTCTGTGCCTGTCCTTTCTTCCTTTTGTTTTTGTTTTCCTTCACACACATTTATTCTTGTCACTTTCTATAAATTTCTTCCCCACACTGCTTCTTCTTCACATTTTGTCTTCTCCTGCCTTTCTGCTCTCTCTCTCTCTCTTTCTCTCTCTCTCTCTTGTTTCCTTGTCTTGCCCCTCTTTCTCCCATTATTCCTCTGCTTCCTCTCCTCGCATCTGTTTTCTGTCTTTGTGTCTGTCCAGTAAAAAGAAGCACTGTGTCATCTACGGGAAGTGGACCGAGTGCATGTGGAGCGTGGACCCTCAGGCCTATGAGGCTCACAGGAAGTCAGAGAAGAAAGGAGACATCAAAAAGAACAAACATGTGAGAGAACAAATGATCGACAGCTGTCGTTCCTTCAATCTGCTGCTTGTATTTCTCTTCAGCATTGTGAGCTTCTGTCACAATGAGTGATAGAAGCATTGCTTTTCTGTGTCTGCTGTTTTTCAAGCAGGCTTAAGTTTTTAATGCAATACGAAAGGCTCAAAAATTGCTTGTTTTCTATAATGTGTTTGGTGTTAGTCCCATTTATTTGTTTCCTTCTCTCTTGATTTCCTGCTGGTGTGCACAGCACTCTGTGTGGTCTTATCCAGGTAAACCAACAGGCTTTTGTAGGCTGCTGCTGAGGTCTGTAGCTATTCAGCTTTAGTCTGCCTAGTTATTTGTAGTGAGGTATTCAAAATGTGTGTAGCATCCTGGTGGGACCTCTGCAGAAGCAAGACAGACACATCCTGTAGATACAGTATAAATAAAATCACTTCTAATTTGATGTAAGATGCAATTTACCCCAGATCATTTAGATTTCATCTACTCAGAGTGACAGCAGTAACAGTGGAGTGTATTATTTGCAGGAGGAGCAAGAGGGAGTGGAGAACGATGACGCAGACGACATGCCTGAAATCCAGGAGACGGTATCCGTTGTGCCAGGAAGTACTCTGCTGTGGAGGATAGACTCCAGACCGGAGCACTCTGCCATGGTATGAAAATAAGAAAAACACACAGTCAGTGCTGTACTTGAGATCAGTCTTGGTCTCAAGAGTTTTTCAAGGTCTTAAATTCGTCTTGGACTCGACCACACTTTTACTCGATCTTGTCTTGGTCTCAGACAAAGATTAAACAGGATTTTAGTTCAAGATGACAACTGCAGGAGTGTCATTAAATCTCCGGTTCAGGACAGGAGTTACGAATAAAGATGGTTAAGTTGATTTCATCTCCTTAGTGTTAGTATTTGTTCGCTCATAGAAAACAAAACAAAATTCCCACACATAAAATTCACCTTTGCAATTGCTTTTGATTATTTTATCAAGACCTCTTTCATGGTACACTGAAGTGTGCACACACGCAGGTAGGGCTGGGCGATAAATTGATTTTATCGATTAATTCGAATTTGTAGTTTAGGCCGAATTGTTTTAGTGAAAATTGAGTTTCTATTTAAAATCCGCCACCGCTGCTCCACGCTGGGCTCCCGTAGTTCAGAGTGGGCTCCCCCCTCCCCTTGCGCGCTTGGCAACATGGCAGCGAGCGGGGAAGAACTGTTCTCAAGAAAGTGAACGAGTTCTTCAGCGCTTTTGTGTGCACACCTGTGTCTATGTGCGGGTGTGTGTGCGCATCAGGGCCTAACTCCGCTGTGCGAGACACAGAGAGCAGAGGAGGATTTTAGACGCCACCATGTAGGGACATAAATGACATGCCGTTGAGTGAATATGTGTTACCAGCGCCAAGCTGGCAGACCCCCGAACCATAGTAAACCATAAGCCATAGTAAAGGGACCTCTGAAAACCATTAGCTCCTTTAGCTTGGGTTAGCTCGCTGTGGCCAGAACACATAAATAACGGGACTTCGTCTGCATTAAAGAATGGCACTTTATTTTCAGCGCTGCAGGGATGATGCACAGCCTCAGCGTTTGACTTTTACATAGAGGGAAATAACTAAAAAACAGCATGCAGAACTGCGTAGGCTTCTTCACTGTGGCTGCTCGATGTAAACAACATAGCACATGCCTCACTTTCTTCTGGGGCGTCCATCTGACGTCACACACCACATGCACTAATGTCTCATACCTCCTACATCAACTACACACATAAGCCACACACATCAGGCTCAGCCTGTAACATAAGGCTATTTAGTTTGTCTAATAAAAGGACAAGGTGTAGACCTGTTCTATAGGAAAGGTTACCTTAAATGACTTCTGTTGTGATCCAATATGATGGAAGGGGAAACACTGGCGTATGATAAGACAGGGGTCCGGTGGAAAGCCATCACAGATGCAGTCGCCATGTATATTGCTAGAGATATGGTGCCCATATATAACCTACCGTGGAAAAGCTGGGGTTTATTCACATGCTGAAAGTTTTGGACCCCAGGTATGTGCTACCAGGCTGCAAATATTTTTAACAATTTTTAACTAGGGGGGGGGGGATATCGCCCAGCCCTACACGCAGGTCAGTGTGATGAGTGCCTGTGGTTTGCATGTTCCACATTTTATTGCAAGTGTGTCCTGCAGTGTGGGAGTTGCCCTACTTTGGTCTTGAGTTAGTCACAAACCACTCAGTCTTGGTTTTGTCTTGGTCTTGTTACACTGTGGTCATTTGGTCTCATTTTAGCTGGCCTTGACTACAGCACTACACGTATTACAGTCCAGTACAGAAAGGTCTGATGGACTCACAAACACTCACGCCAAATAACAAAAATTCAGTTAATGCGCTGTTATAATCAACTGATTTTTTAGCTAAACAATGAACAATGTTGATACTCTTTGATTTTAGCAGATATAAGTCATACCAGAAAAATGAGCCTGAATTTAGCACACATTTTTCTCTCAAGACTATATTTACACACACACACACACAACACACACACACACACACACACAATCTTACTATCCCCGATTGTCTCTCTTCCTTCCCTAGATGTACAACTTCACCAACTTTGCGATGTCGCTCAATGAGCTGGAGCCTGGCATGGAGGCCATCTTGGCGCCCACAGACTGTCGCTTCAGGCCTGACATCAGAGCCATGGAGAATGGCAACATGGGTAATTCCATTTAAAATTCCATCATCAGTGTTTAATGGAGTTCTGTCAGCCTGAACATACAGCGACTTCTCTGGCAGTAATACCCTGCAGAGACTTATGAAGATAAAATAGTCAGCTGACCAATGTCACGGATTATCCTCTCTGTAACTAAAAAAAAAAAAAAAAAAATGCTTTCCTGTGATGCTGCATTTGTTCTGGTAAATAATGCATGTGAGAGTATGATGGCTTACATGACTTGATATGGGATACAAAGAACAGTAATAAGACAACGCTGCCACCTGCTGGGCATCTGTGTCACCGTCTCATGTCATCTTGCGGCTCTAAATGAGTGGTCTATAAAGACAGATGCCTTGAAACTATAAATGTATATTAGTGAATGTATTTTAATTGTGGTAAATGGTTCAATCTGCTGACTGTGTGTGTGTGTGTGTGTTTGTGTATCCTTTCACAGACGAGGCCAGTAAGGAGAAGGAGAGACTGGAGGAGAAACAGAGAGCTGCCAGAAAGGAGAGAGCCAAGAATGAGGAGGAGTGGTCTACTAGGTGGGAAACACAAGCATACACACGTATTCTAACTTTCAGTGCTCCCTAACATTCAGTCAAACTCAGTTAATCATAAGGATGGTACAAACATAACATTACTGTGTTGTTGCGAGCGTCCACATCAAACTATTAACAGGTTAAATCTGGGCTCCACATCACATTCATCAGCAGGTAAATTCAGCAGTTGTTAATCTCTCTTGTGTCTCCCAGGTGGTTCCAGATGGGCACAAATCCGTACACCAACGCCCAGGGCTGGCTGTATACTGGAGGCTACTTCAATAGGAACTACAAAGACCTGCCTGATATCTACTGATAGCCCGCTGGCCTTCTCACTACTCCTCTTGCTCCTCTATAACCTGCAATGACCTGCCTGTCATGAAACGGAGAGAAATGTCAGAATCCACATCTCACCTTCATCTCCCTGCCTTCATCATCTCTCAGCCGACCAACACACCCAGCGCAGATCGGAAAGACTTACAAAGAAGCCAAAAGCTTGTCCTTTCTCTCAAAGAGTGGCCTGCTTGGTGTCTTCAGAGTCATCAGGTCTTTATATCTTCACATGAGCGTCTTATTCTCACATAACAACCAGCAAACGCTTCCCATCTCTCTGCCCCGGCATCGTTTAGAGCACAAGAACCATTTTAATCCTGACCAATCGCAGCGGCAGAGAGCTGGTACGTGTGCATCTGCGGTTTAACGCACCCACAAACTCACAGATCCAACCTGAATGTTTAAAGTCTTTACAATCAAACTCTCTCCTCCCAGAAACCGCCCGCCAGGCCTCATGACAGCGACGTTTAGAACAGTCAAGTGTCATTGATGAGTAAATATGAGTAGAAACAACATGAAGTAAAACATAATAATCACATGGATGGATATATGGACATGGACGGACTGCCAGTCAACAGGGGAATCAGGGATGTGAATGCTCCTTTGACTGAAGATGAATCTTGAGGATACTTTTTTTTTCCTTTTTTAACACTCAAAAAATAGATATAGGCAACATTGTACTCATTAAGGAACAAAGTTATAAAGAAATACTGTTGGTTTAGTTGGTCAAGATGAATCGAATGCAAGCTTGAGCTCATTACTGTCCACCTGTCATATCCTAAAACCTTTTTAGTATCCACTGTTACCCTCCCATTAACCTTCTGCTTGAGGTTTATGTATTGAAATAAATCAAGGCAACTACTAGAAAATGGATGTTTCCTCGACAGCAGAGTGGAATGTGCAGCTCGAGCGGGACCAGATCTGGGATCAGAGAGGAAACCACATGCAATTGGATGTTGTACATGGAAACAGATGAATGAGTAGAGCTGAGTCTGAGCTGTTGACCCTCTCAAAATGTAACTCTGTTGTCTTAACTCGGCCTGTACAGTAGCTTCTGTATGTAGCTGTTCAGTAGAGATGTACAGTGTGATTAACAACCCACCGTGAGCTCACGTTGACCTCCAGTCGCTCCACGTCTTCTTTTAGAAACCAGCGCAGAGTTTAGGAAACACTTAACTGAATGTGTATATGCAGCTTGGATAACTGGCTGCTGAGTCATAGCTGAGGTTTACGGATGTTCAAAATAGGAGTCACACACGAGTGCAGAAAATCTGATTATTCATCCTCCGGTTAGTACATCTTATCTTTACAAGGCTGAGGAAATGGAGAAAATCTCTCATATTAAAAGCAAATTATAAGACACAATTCTGTTTCCCCTCATGAGCAGGTCAGAGGTCAGGGTCAAGGACACCTCAGCGGGGTGTGTGAGCTTCAATCTGAGCAATCTGATCGAAGTTGTAATGACCTCTTCTTACAGGACCATCCTGCTGAATGAAAAGCAAAAGTCTGTTTTCCCCCCTGTAGGGTAAAATCTGATGGTCAGTGGCTGCGTGTAAATCTGAACTTAAACTCACTCTCAGTTGAACCTCTCACAAGTTTGACAATTATCAGTAAGTATTTTCATTCCCACTTCAGACACAACCACCCTGTGTTGAGTAACAGTGATGTGAGTAACAGTAACAATACACACACACACACATTCGTGGTGTGAATGAGTGTATAATATGTACAGACACTTAAAGCCATATTAACTATGAGAGAGGGAGAGTGGATTTGTTGTGTGAACGATGGGAATTTGAAGATATGAGCCCTCAAGATTTACATTATTATTAATCTCACTCATAGCATGATTACAAAAAGACAAACATTACTCATGTCAGTGTAATATAATGTCACATGCAGCATTAGATATGATGCTGCAGCTGGAGTGGATGTTAGAGAATGGATGGGTAACTGAATGGGCTCAGAGGTCACCTGTAAGATCTTTAAAAGAAACAAAAGTAGACATGTGACAACAAGGAGACACAAAACACCAGTCCTTTCATGTCTCCTCTAGTCTGGGTGTCTTGCTGTCATGTAGTAGGGGTGCAGGGGCTTCGGCCTGGTGAGAGGCAAAGTCTCTCCTCTTCCGATGTCCCACCTTGGACCTTATATCAAAGAAAATATGTACATTAGGCAATGGCAAGAGACATATACTCTTTTCTTACTGTTTAATTGTGCCATAAATGAGACATGTAATGTTTGTCAATTTAAAACAGAATTCTGTGTGTGAAGAAAGTTGCAATTTGCCGTAGGTTCGTTGTGGACTTGTGTGAAACCTCTCATTGAGCTACATCCTCTGTCTCGCACGATATGTCACCTACACCAGCCAGCGAGCCAGCAGGGGAGGGAAAATCGATACAGCATAGTATTGTGATACTTTGTGTGGCATGTTGTATCAATACATGGACGCCAAGTATTGATTTTTATCATTATATCTTAATAATATTGCAAATACAAATCAAACTTTTGGTAGCTTACTAAATTAATTTGCTATTTCAGTCCACTAGATACGCTTTGCTGTGATAAAAAAGAGTTAAGTGAGAAACTTTATCTTTAAAACTTTAACTTAGAATTTCAAACAGATGTTGACAAGTGTTTCCTTTGTGGACATGACTGACAGTCAAATTAAGGTGATAAATCACAATGTGTGACATCGCAATACTCGCAAAATGTTTAAAACTGCAAGACAGTTGTATTGTGACTAAAGGATCGTGATAACATTGTATCGTGGGACCTCTGGTGATTCCCTCCGCATTCCCACTAGCCAGCTCTGTTTCACGCACAAAAGTAGCATTACCTGATGTGTTGTATCCAGCGACTCCTGGTCTGTTTATTAGCTGGATAGTAAAAGAACAACAGCAAGACTCGGTGCTCATGTGACTACATTCCGGTATGAAACACACAGGCATTGTAGCTTCAACGAGAGAGAAAGGCATGACATCATCTATGTGATATGTGCAATTTAATTTCTTGACTTTTAGGTTTTAAATTGACAAACATTGTGTGTGTGTAATACATGGTACAATTCAAATGTGATCAGAAATGAATTGTCTAAAGAGTAAGGTCCCATGGTGGCCCACTGGACAGGAGGGGACTTTGCCTTTCTGTAGTCTCATAACCCGTCCATGTTTTTTCTTCTGATGCTGATTGTAGTAAAAATGAGACTGTCCATGTATCGACAGCAAGTCAAGAGTTAAACTTCCAAACTAGAATTTATAAAAGAAAGTGAAAAGTACTCTAATGAATGTTAGCACAAAAAAAGAGGGACTGTGCAGCTCTCCAGCTGAGCAGACCGGATCTTTAGTATTTGTACAGAAGCTCTTAACTCGAGTCGTCCACATCCTGTGCACAGTGGAAAACAATATCCCTTTATCTGTCGCTTGCTCGTGTTGAAGCAGATACAGTGCAAGGTAGTGTGGCTCGCTCATATAAAACCCTGGTTCGTCTCGCATCAGGGTTTTAATTAGATTTTTGTATCGTAAACAGGTTACAGCTCGCCACCATAACACACGCACACTTCACATGACCTGTTTGCACTGGTGAGAATGTGATGTTTGGATATAAAATAGCAAGTTATGAGAGCTTTTGTTGGGGGGAAAAAAAGCCTCTGGTTGCAGCCCTTTAATGCCATAATGTAGATACACGTCGATTGGCTGTGTGTGATCTTCAGAAATCTTACTTTAACATGTTACTCGGCATCTTCTCACAGTTTAAAAATCCCGTTTTCATCAGTGCATCCAGGAGCTCTGACGTATTTCACCATCTCTATGCAAGTTTTGCACCTCAACATGAACAGTACATGTGTGATCTGTTATTGTACAGTAGCTTTACATCATCCCCTTGACCCCCACACACACACACACACACACACACACACACACACACACACACACACCTTCAGCCTCTCAGCTTCAGCAGTCAGAAGATGTTTGACTTTGCCTTCTTAGTTTATCTTAATATATTCCACATAATTGGAAATTATTCTAATTTTTGGGGACGACATGTCTTGGACCCGCTTAACTTTTCATTTTGTGCGTTTTTTTAAAAATGTATTTCTGTGTCATGCTTAGTGCCTCCTCTCTTTCGTTCCTCGTTGTTTTGTGTCTTTTTAATTTATGTGTATTATTTATGATGTTTGAGGTTTTATGAAATAATTCTGTTCTGTTTTCCTTTTGTTCATGTAGCTAATCCAAACAGCTCTTAGTTACTTTCTTTCACCTAAACATGGATCTGGAGTGTTTTATAGAGGAGCAGAGCGTCTGATCGGAGCTTGAAGTGAACGCCATTCACCAGCTTGTACATTTTACAGTGGCTGTTACATCTGTCACATTTACAGTGTAGGTAGACTTGTCATTAAAAAGTAATTATAAATCAAACACTACTTGAGTTGAACTTTACGCAGGTCAAATGCTACAAATGAACAAACGGGAACAAACTATAGTGGAAACAAAGCTTTTGACCGTGAAGTGATTCCAGCTGTTGATTGGTCCAAGTGGCGAGTACACATATGGAGCAGTCATGTTCACTAGTGCTGATTCAGACTCCACCAGACTAACGCTCCGTCATTAAAGTAGATCTATGTTGCTTTGAGTGTCGGTTGTTTCTGTTGAGTTTGACCCTCCTTCTCCTGGACTGTGTCATGGGGTTGTCGATGTTATAATGTATGTGTACACGTGGTGCACAGAGCTAATCACAAGCAAAATGGCATATTATTTTGTGCAATTGATTTATTTTTATAGTATTTAAACAGTTTTTGGTGAGAACATTGTACCAGATGTTTTATTTTGAGGTGGGGGAGTGTAAGGGGTCATATCCAATCTGTGGACTTCTTGGTAGAATAATGAGCGGGGGGAAATGTCTACTAATAAAATCCTAATTTCAGTTTATGACCACGTCTCCTTCTTTTTTAGACTAAGATGAATACTGAGAAACACGCTGGCACAACTCTCCATACAGTCAAAACATGACTGTAAATGTCTTGCCCTGTAGATTATGAAGATTTTATGCTTTATGCTTTTTGCATGTGGGATGTCCACACCCTGCCCAGGCTAACAACAGGTTTAGCCCAGATGAAAACTACAGTGCATGTGCAGCTGGTCGTTCTCAGTTGGGGCAAAATAATTGGTCAAAGAAGAAGAAGAAGACTACAGCCTCGCTAGTATGGAGCTACAACAGTGACAACAAGTTTTGGCACAGAAAACAAATTTGGCACTAAAAAAAAGTTCCACTGAAAATTGAAAGACATTAAAAGTATTTTATTTAATTCTGATATTCTTTTCCCTCTGAAGTGTTTTTTAATAACTTCCTGACACTCGATTTATGTCACTCTCGAAGGACTGTGAGTCATGATAAGATGTTCTCTCTCGAGTGTGGAGATAATATGTAAATCCTCGCCCCTCCTGTAAAACCCCTCCTCTTCATGCCAAAACAGTGACAGAAAGTTAAAACTGATAACAAGTGGGAGTTAAATAAGTAAACTGTAACTATAAACTAAAGGATGTTTTGCTGCCTCTCGCAGCAGCTGTAGACTGAGAAATGATAACTTAATCCATTGGGCTGACTGCCGGTGACTTTTAAGGTGGAACGTTAACTTGTAATGTTACTCAATGCAAGAGATGACGCCATCAATCCATCAGAACACCTTAAATTTCACTTTAACAACTTTGAACATTACTTCAGTTTTTATTGTCTCTCTTGGATGATACACACTTTTAGTAATGAATGAATCTTCAAGCATTCATGTATGTCAATTTTGTCCAGGTTAGGCAAACTGCATATATTCTAATCCTCATTCTGAGAAAGTGTTGTGGAGTGTTGCTCCTGTGAGCTCCAGCAACACTAAACCCCTGAACTTGCCTGAGAAGGACTAAATGCATGAACCTGCTATTTTTAAATATCCCATGGAGAGAGACTCTCACTGCAGCCTGTGCTATTTTGTTCCGAAAATGTTGGCGTGCAGCCTCGTGCTGTGGACGATGAATGAGGTGCAGACTAGTAAAGCAGGAAATACATTGAGTGCTGGATGGAGCAGTGAGTGACAATAACACCGCCCAAATTTAAGGGAACTGTTTGTGGTGGAAATGCTCGTTACCATGTCTGAAGGGTTACTTTTGGTACCGTACCGAAAGTGTTTGGTGGGAACAGGGCTTCACTGTCACTGTCATAGCTCCACACATTGGTGACTGTGAGGGCAGGATCCTACTGTATATGTTCCCTACCTCAGCAGCCTCTTCATGTGACACATCAAGGAAACCTTTCAACCTTTCAAAGCATTTTATGTTCTCAGCAATGTTTTTGTCGTTGGTCAAATTTCCAATATGTTTCCTCGCCTACAGTTTATAACCTACCGACATTATCTCTGTGAAATCTGTGCCTTCAAATGTGTGAGCAAGACAGTTTTCTTGAATTTAGACATTGATATCTGCGGTGGATGAACAATTCATATATTTTTATAATTTATATTTCTCTGTTTGAACTGCAAAGACAACCCCAGTGTCTTATAACATGAGCTTTATTATCAAGACAAAAGCTCAGAACTCACCGCAAGGCGACACTAGGCTCCTGGGAACATAGGGATGACCCGCTGTGAGGCATTACTGAGGCACAGCAGTGGTTTGAGCTAAATGCTAACATCAGCATGCTACATGTCACAGTGGGAACAGTGCAGGGGTTACTAATAACATTAACAATGACTCAGATCTGTACAAATGTCCCAGTAAGCTGTGACAGTGAGACAGCATGCATGGTACCAGAGCCCTGAAACTGAAGCAGCTAAATGGAATTAAGTCATTATTCTGTCATGAATGTCTGCACAATGTGTCATGACAATCCATCCCATAATGCAGTAGTTCCCAACAAGTGGGTCAGGGGTCCATTCTGAATGATAAAAGAAATAATCAATAATTAAAGAACATTTACCACTATCCACCTGACAAATGTGTGTTTGCAATTTTGACACATTGTGAGTGAAAAACAAGTTCATTTTATGTACTCAGTTTTCTGGACTTTTGCCTTTTATTATGGGACAACTCAGGAAAGGGGGCAGAGAAGAGGGATGACATACAGGAAAGGCCACAGGTTAGAATCAAACCCAGGCTGTTATAAATGGGGCAAACACTACCAGGTGAGTTTGAGGTTGCCGCGACAAGCTGGTTTTATAAAGTGCTTTGTGTCTTTAGTCAGGCCATGGAGGCAGCCGACTGATCCCTCAGGGGTCAAAAATGAGACTGAGCAGTTTTTATTTGATCTTTCTACTAAACACTCCCTATGAAACTGTCGACTGTTCCCTCTACAGTTTATCCACAGTAACTGTAAATTTGGCAAAAACATCCACTTTGAATCAATGATCAGCTGATTAGCTTTTGGTCGTCAACAGTCACTATCACCTTTTTTCCTTCTCATTCTTGTGAATACAGTATCCCAAGAACAACATGATGTAATCTCCTTAAATTTGGCACAAATGTCCTCTTGGATTTAATGAACTGATTAGCAATTGGTGGTCAAAGGTCAAGGTCACTGTGACTACACAAAACATCTTTTTGGCCATAACTCAGGAATTCCTATGCTAAGTATGACGAAACTTCACACAAATGTCTAAAAGTAAAAAAAAATATGAAGTGATGACATTTAATATCTGAAAGGTCAAAGGTCAAGATCACTTTGACATCATTATGTTCTGTAAAACACTTTTCTAACCATTATTCAACATCATTTCTCAGGAACAGAAGGGGAGACATTTGGTCAGATACTGAATTGGTGACTCTAATGCTGAAACTGTGCTGGCTGTGTAGATCTTCTGTGCTGCCAGGGGGAAGATGTGTGTGAAGCACCTATGTTTTCACAGACATGGCTGTAGACTGTAACAGCAACTTCATTGGTGGCGGAGGCATAAAAGTGCGAGACGGTAATTATAGATTTGTTGTAAACTAAGGGTGAATTTCAACAAACTTCAAAAACAAGATGTTCTTCTTTCACACATTGTGCAAAGATCTAATAATGACATGAGATAAATTACTGTACGATTTAATCATAAAATGAATGAAATCTAAAATCAGGATGCAGTTTAAAATAAACAAGAACAAACAAGAAATAAGAGCTTACACATCAGTTTGTAGTTTTTATGTATTTGTCTTTTATTTATTTTTCCTGATTGAAATGTATTGTAAGGTCATAATTTGTCATTCATCACATTACATGGCATGATGCACCAGGTCTACTACACCCATTTACAGGAGGAATACACGGAAACATACACAAGGTTTTACAATGGGGAAACAGGAAGTTTAGCTCATTGCACTTACAACAGTGAATGGAACACTTTGTAATCATTTTTAGGCTCTCGACCTTTTTCTGTATTTTATTTTCACCCTCTTTTCTTTATTCAGTTGGGTTATTTCATTTTTTTTTTTTTACACATCTCCATTGTCCAATTCACCATCTCACCCTCTTCATCTCCATCTCCCAAAAAAAAAGATCTTTCCACCCCCAAAAATTACATGGAAGCCAGAATATTTTCCCTTTTTTATGTTTTTGATGTCATCTCATTTTACAAACACAACATGAATAGAAACTCTACACAGACCAATATGTTTTTATTTTATTTTTTTTTATATCCGAATACAATTTTTTAATGAGTTTTAAACAGTCTGCACGAGCCAGCCACATACGTACACAATGCGATTTTTGTCATTTATTATTCAAATCAACAACTGCTCTTGTTTGTTACGTAGGTTCTTGTTGTTTTTACACACACAAAGCACAAGTTTGGGCAGGGAGGTTCAGGCTTGCATACGCTCCAGCTTGTGTCGCTGTGTGGTGCGCAAAGGCCTCTCTCATGCCTATGTGCGCATGTGTGTGTGTGAGTGTGTGTGTCAGCATGTTTGTGACTGACATGCTGCGCAGAACATGTCCTTCATGGCATTTACATGTTGTTTGTTCAAAGCGGACTCTGGCATCGTGTGGTATTTACACTGGAAAAAGATGGCAGCCCATGAGGTGGGAGGTCGAAGAGGGTCAGGGGATGGGTGGGGGGCGGGGTTAGGTCGGGTGGGGGAAGTGTCCAGGTCATGCACTTGTAATTTTTAATTGATGATTCATTACAGGTGAAAGATGATTAAACGCTCCCTGATGGTTTTACAGTGAAAGATGGACTTTTCTGTTTGTTTCTTGCTCTCTTTTTTTTACAACCTCTCACCTATGAAACATTTACTTTTTATATATTTATATATATATTTGTGTGTTTTAAAATCTTTCTCCGGTCCTGCTATACATGTCGACTGTCTGCACGACCGACAGCAAGAGCAGTGGTGACAGTTACTACACTACGTACTGTACAAGCACTGTATGCTACCTTTTTGGTTAAGAACACGCAAACACACACAGTCCGGGTTTCCCAAAAGTATTCTAAGCTCCATTTAAATTCCGTTTTTAACTCTTTGTGGCACTAAAAGTTCGTCATTTCTCTTTTTCGTGGCTGTACAGCCAGAAAAAATGGATTCTGATACCAGATCAGTGCCGCAAAAGGTCAAAAATCAGACTCTCTGGCTGCGTAAATGCAACCTTATTGCTGAGACTTTTGATGTCGGATTCAAAGACGAGTCAGGACTACGGATATTTAACCTCTCTTGGCTACATGTCTGGAAATCTGACTGTTTTTGTTCTATTGCAAACTTATAACCAGGAGTTTTGTCCCAAAACATAATTTGGAAGAATAAGAGTGAATTTTAGCTCTTTATATGTAGTTAAATGTACATTAGTTTCTGTTTTTAGGGGCTAAAAAGAAGCTTTTCCCGAGTACATCTCAATTCATATTTGTCAGCATCTTGACGTGGAACACAACTCTTAAGTTTTATCTTTTATTATTGTCTACATTTGTGCTTCAAACACCTCTGAAAAACCAGGCTGTGGCTTGGTGAATTTGCCCACTGGTGATTGCTGTGGTCTGAACTTGCGCTCCTGGATATAGACAGACACCATGCAGAGTATAGACAGAGACCACGACTGGCTAGAGGGCAGTAACAGGATGGCTTTCTTCAGTGACCAGTATTGTAGTATAAAAGCCCTTGCTGCTATGCATATTTAAGTCACCTTCAGTGGCTGCGTCCACACAGGAGCAAAAAACGTGACATTTTGTTTACACGTTTTGACACAGATCTCTATGAAGAATCCCTCTTGTTGTAAGCAGCCATGGCAAAATCACATCTGTGTCATAAAGTGTTAAAGATCTGATTTATTGCGCCTGCATGAACACACCCATTATTTTCTACTGTCTATTGAGCATCTCAGCTGCGATGCTGCATTTAGTAGTGTGCTTTCCTGAGGCAAAAGTGATTGAGGAACATTTTATTGAACATTTTATTTTTTTACAAACTTCCAAAAACGTACGACACACAATAGAGGAAGTTGGTAATATAATTTGGGTAACTTTAAACTCTCGCTCATATTATTTGCTCTACTTTGACACTAATTTGAAGCGTTTGCGGTGAAGTCACTGATCTGGTGGCAGTGTACCTGGGACGTGGTCTCTCCAGGCTCGGTGCTGTTTGTCAGGGCCCCGGCCAGATCCAAACAGAACCAGAATAATCAGACTCTTAATCCCGCAGTTGAATTTAACTCTAAAGGATAAACAAAACAAGGTAACAAGCATGATGACCTGTAGTCTTGTACATAAAGTAGGCAAAGGGAAACCTATGGAAGAAGATTTTAAAACAATCAATTGACAGCACATTAGGAACTTTTTTTTAACACCCACCAATCATTTGCAATAAAATAAACAGGACGACATTTTTCTGTTTAGGCAAACTTGATAACATAACTTCAATGAAATAGATTTTTCAGATTCAGATTTTTAACAATCTGATTGTTGTGGTTGTGCATAAATCCAGCGATACATTGACATCTACGTAAACATAATTTCTCACTCTGCATCTATACATTTTAAACCTAAATCTCTTCTTCTTTCTTTGCTTCCATCCAGCTCTCTATCTCCTCAATATGATAAAATAAATAAATCATCTCATAAATGTCTCACAAAAAATATATATATACCGACGTCTTTTACACAGTTTCAGTGACTTGAAATAAATTGTGGGAGTTGTAAAGGATCTGGGAGTTGAAGGATGTTTTCATGCTGCATAAACTGCCTCTTTTTAAATCTCTATTTTCATAAATAGCTTCTATATATTGCCTTTTCACAGCATGCTGCAAATTTAAAAAAGACAGATGGTAAACTATCTTTTTTCTCTTCAGAAATTTACTTTCCACAGTATTTAGCTTATAAATCTCTAGCGTGTTGTGGCAGTGCACCTTTAAACACACACACACACAAACTCACTCTCACACCAGTTAATTTAGTAATGCCTTCACTGGTGGCCTACAGCAGTATTTTTAGTCAAATATAATCTGTAAATTATATATTTTCTATAATATGTATATATTTGTATGTGTACTGGCTTTGTGTTTCACCTAAATATCCTTTCAATACTTCTCTGCAAAATAACAAGTGCACATTCAGGTCACTGGGAACTTTGGGTGTTGGTCATTAAAATAAATAAATAAATGAATAAATAAATAAATAAAATAAAATAAAATAAAATAAAGAGGAGCTTTTCTTCATCACTCCTGAGCAGACATACACCATATTGGGGAATATACTTAAATCTTTTCATATATATATACTCTATATTTCTTTAAATCTTTATTTTTCTCTATATAAATCTCTCTAACTTTGCTATAGCCAGCTAACTCCTGCTTGAAGCAAAACAAGATGGCCGACAGCTATTATGATGCTTTCAGGACACTGGGATCTTTCAGTGCTTCTGCTACCTGCCCATTTAAAACACCTATCCTTGCTTTGTCGGAGAAACGTCTCTAACGTTGGTGTTTAGAAAGGTAAATGGGACATTGTTTGTCATGTAGCATCTTTTGTGAACATTTTAGGTTTATCTTAATGCAGTAAACTAACTGTTTGCAAAGGGAAACACTGATTAAGCATTAACAGTTTCTTATTTAGGGTGTAGAATTAAATTCTTATAGAAAATAAATAATTTCTACTCCATGAAAACCAACTGAAAACAGTGAGTCTGTGGCAGCAACACTGCCATTTTCTCTCTCATTCTCTGAGCTGTGAATGACATTTCCCAGCTGCCATGAACTCATCTTTAGAGAGACCCTGTGGCAGAGACATCAAGTCAAGGAGGAGAGGGGACCCTGAACCATGTGCCAGGTTAACACAAGTAAAACAAAGACCCTTCTTATTATTTCCTAACTTACAGGTGACCTATATACTGCACAAACAAATTCACAGAATCCTTATTCTGATCCATGAGGGATGCCAAAGCAAAGTAATCAGGTGTGATAAACAATGATTGCGTGACTTTTCCCAATCGTGTATTTTCACTTCCCTTTCCCTCCTTGTGTTTCTGTTTTTCCAAATATGATTCATTGCATAGAAGGACTGGAGATGAGAGGTCGCCTCTTCTGCCCACCATATTTGTTGTGGTTGAACTCGTGTTTGTCTTGTTTTCTTTTCTTTTTCCACATTGGATGATGGTTGTTAAATACACGCATACAGACCCCCACACACATACATACAAACATTAGGAACAGAACAATATAGAGGTGACTTTGAGGTTTTCTGCGCCGGGCGGCATGCGAAGGTTCCCAGCGAGCGTTCACACAGACAATATACAGCAGAAGTTGGTTGGTTCGTTGGTTTTGCTGAAGGCCTCGCAATGTTTGGCCCGACAGAGTACATTTTTGAGTACCGAACCGCAGATCCCACAATGCACTGCAGGAGCAACAGCAGGGAGAACACTGACCTGAGAAGTTTCCATGACAACTGACAGTCTGAGAGAGAGGTTTTCGGGGGTTGGGTTACAGGTCTGGACGCCACCACGATAGAAAATGAAAAGTTAAAAAAAGGCGAGTGACTTTGTGACACAACCAAGTGTGTTAGTTTTGTTTCTTCAGTCACATGAGTGCTGATTTTCTTTTTTTTCTCTTTTTGACACCATATTTCGAGTGTGCTTTCACGCGTGCTGTGCACATTTGACAGAGTGAAGACACATGCTGATACACACTGATGTGTAAGGAGCTTGGCGGGGCTCCCGATAAACATCCATCTTGGAGGGTCAGAAGAATCACATTGAAACCCAAACCCCCGCAGGTGACGACGTCAAGTCCAGTTCTGCCGCGATGTGTGACTGGTCCGCTTTTCAGTGCCTCTCTGCTGCCCTGCAGTGCTTTCAGATCAGACTCCAGCTGGCTAATACAAGCAGCGTATCACTCCGATCCACTGACTGGCTGATTGAAGACATGATGTCTCACTGTTGGTTGGAGAAGAAGATCTGGGTGGTACCAAACTCATGTTTGTAGGTGAGCTCCTGCTCACTGATGTATTATTAGTACAGCAGTAGTACAATATTGGAGTACATTTGGTGGTACGTTTAAGTCAGACTTGAGCGGTACATCAGTGGTAAGTAAGACAGACGGAGGCAACACATTTCTATTCCACCGACTTTTAAAATGACACAAGATTGTGCTCTTCACTTTCCTACCTCTTACTCTATTGCTTTTATAAGTATTGATAATAAATAAGAGTCAGAAAATAGACAGGGGGCATGATGGAGGTAACAAAACATTACAAAACATAAATAAAAGAAAAATAATATCACAAACAATTATCAAAAACAAAGTCAATTCAAAAAATATAAATTAATCTCCCTGTGGCCAGTGTTCCAGCTGATATTACTACATAAAAAAAGGGTGGGATGAAAATATGTGTTCACAGGGTGTAATAAAAATATGCCAGTTTTACTTCAAAATAAAATATTTAAGAATGATTAAGGCGATATTGGTAACCTGCAACATAAAAACCAGGCAAATAACAAAACTAAATTAGAAAAAAAAGAGAAGATAACACAAGAAATGATAACCACTGACAACAGCGTGAGAAATATCTGAGAGCCAAATGTTGTGGAGCAGTTGGAGAAACCCCATCACCACAAGCACTGCAGGTAAATGTTGTCTTAATGGCTTTGTAATGGCTGAAAAACAACCCGACCACATACGGCTTCACTCCCAAACTCCAATTATTATTTTTTTCCTTAAAAAAAACAAAACCCAGAGGTTCCTTTTATTCACGTGGCCCGACTCCTGTGTGTTGCTCCGGAAATCTCTCTTTGTTATTGTTTACGTCGTCTAGCTAAGATGTGTTTCCCAGTGTCTTTATGGCCTCTGTTTAGTAATGATGAACAGTGTAAGGTCTTGGATATAAAGTTCCATGCATTCCAAATTCCTACATTTTTTTAATCCACTATACACTTCTTTAAAGACATGGCAAGTTGAGGATCGTTGGGCGGGGATTAGAAATAAAGAAGAATCAGCATTCAAGAAACGCAGACAGGTGAGGAAGAGGGGGAGCAAAAGGTTTTAACAGTTCCAATCTGGAATGTAGATAGAAACAAACCGTGGAAATAAACGCAAACCGACACACCAGTTCTCTGTGTGTCGGCTATGTCGTTAGCATTGTCTTATTCATTCAACGTGACATTTCCATTAATTTCCTTCTGGACAGGTGATGTAACAAGAGGTCTTTAGTACCAGAAAAACCTGCAGTACCTCAGCAAGTTTTATTCCATTTTCCCTGCTCATTTTTTACTTTGAGAAGAGACAGAAAAGAGGAGAGAGGCTGGTTTGTTTCTGCTATTCCTAGTTTGAGCACAGGACTGTGAAACCAAGGATCTGACATGCCACCATGCCGGTGGTGAAGCGACTCTTTCTTGTAAGCAAGAAAAAGCAGCTCTCATATAGATGGTGAAGTCGTCAGCGTAAAAGAGTAGAATCGCAGCACCCTTGTATTTCCTTCCAGTGAGGCTGCAGCGTTAAATCCAAATGGAGGGTTGAGGTGGTACGTCACTTCCACTGGTTCTACTTCGACGGCTGTGGAGATCTCTGGTGATGTAGGTGGAGCTCCCTCTACTGGCATGGAAGAAGAGTATTTTGCTTTCATTATTGGCTGCCAGTTGTTCTTTTGTAATGAAGGGGCAGAGATGTGTCTAACTGCTACAGGTTGGGTAGTTTACTGGACACTGGAATCGGAGCAGGGGATGCTGAATGGAGGATAATCCTTGTAAAGATGCATTTTGGCTTGGCATGATCTGTGAGGAACAAAAACAAAAAAAAGGTAATATAGTTAAAACTATTGAACACAACCGTTTTGTTATGGCTTCTGCATGTTAAATATGTTCATAAAGATCTCTCTCAGATTACAATAGTAACAGTTACTATATTTTATTTGTAAATGTCTTTTAAGTCACCCAAGGACACTTAACAAAACCAGATAAAACAGTCAGTATGTACAGTGTCATGGACCTAGTCGATCAATGGCCTCATGGATATAGAATAGAGAAAGACACACGGGGAGCCTCTCTACTGAGATAACAGTTATTTCTGTTTAGAGCTGTAATGCTGTAAAAATGAAATTGGCCACTAGATGGTGGATACGCCTAAGAAATGAACTGCTGATCTACAGTGTACTGTACATAAGGGCCATCCAGGTCATTAATTTTTTGTCATTAAAGAGTCAAAGGCAACTGGACTACTGCTCCAAGCAAAAAAACCAAACAGAACAAAAAACCCTTTGGCAATGCAAACCAGGATTTCTTTTGAGGATTCTCTCAGATAAAAAGGGAGACATATTTTGAGTTACCCCTTGTATCTGCACTCATCCATTTTAATAACTATATTTCTACCAATATTTGTGCCATTTTGTATTAAATTAATGTATTGCATTTATGTTTTTATTCATCATTGCATTCACATCACATTAGTGCAATAAAGGGTTCTGACTGTCATTAAAATTTCACTTGTAGACCTGACAAAGATCCTTGTTGAATCCAAATGTTTTTGGATTCAACAATGTTACTGATGTCAGTGTGTTTAGGATGCTCACAGCACTCTGACATCTGTCTTCTGTCAAGCATGTCTGTGCATCACTATCCGGTCTGTGTATTTCATTTATCCATCACAGGACAATTTTACCGTCAGATATTCAGCCTCACTTATTCCAACAAGTGGCTGCAAAAAGCAGTAATGATAGTGGAAGCAAAGCAAGAGTGAGGAGAAGTGTATGGAAATCTTGGGCGTGGCAAACAACAAAAAAGATCCAACATTCGACAGCATTTCAGCAAAAGCCCTGGTTTGTTTTACACTGTTCACATATTTAGTGAGCATTTCCAACATGAACCAGCTGTACTAGGCAGCCGCAAGACCAGAGATAGTCCTAACATCCCCAGACACCATGTCAACTTGTGCTGACACAGCAACTGTCAATATAATAGGAGAGCGCATGTTACGTTGCCGCCTGAAATAAAGCAGGAGTGAAGTCACTTGTATAATCTGGCAATTCAAATTTGCTTCACAGCTCTGAGGTAAAGGCCTTTCGCTTTGCAAAGTAGTAGTGCTTAATGTAGTTCAACTGTAATTTATTCTGCAAACTAGGACCTGCACATTCTTTCTTTTTCATTCTTGATCATAAACCTTCCGCCTGCTTCCAGCTCACAGGGCAAACACAATGAGAGAGAGCACATCAGTGTATATAAAGACACTGCAGTAATCAGCCCCAGTGCAAAACACCTGTGTACCCCAGACACGAGCATCACCTGTGGCCTCCAGATGTATATATGATGTAATTCAACTGTGTGGCCTGCAAATTACATTAAATGAAAATATTCCACATTGTTGACTACACACATAATTAACTATTTTGTTAGATTTTCTTTATTTATGTTTCAAGAACATCTTTGCCAAATAAGGTATCAAAGCTGAAAAAGTTTGATACCTTATTTGGCAAAGATGTTACATGTTGTCTTTGCCCCCTGTATGAACTTTCCTGGGAGATTTGTTTTCGAAATGAATTTTCACTGTATGCATCTTTTTTTTTCCAGAATCACTGCCCTCTGGTTTTCTCTCCCACTGTGCCTGACTCAGATTAACTGCTCCAAACATGCTGTATATTTGCATGTGCCCAGCACCAGACTCAATCCAATGAACACAGCCCCTCCAGAGCTGGTACACAACCACAGCTATCTGACTCACTGGACACAGAAAAGGAGGGAAGGGATAAAACATTATATGGCCAAAAGGACACACAGTATGCACAGTATGGACATATAGTTTTCAGTTAAGGGATTTTTGAATGCAACAAAATATGACCATATTTCAGAAAACAGTGTATTTCCAATGTTGTGGTTTGATTAAGGCCCTTTCCTGTTTCAATGTGACAATTTCCCCCTTGCACAAAGTGTGGTCCAGCTTTCCCAGCTGGTGTGAAAAAAAGTGTGATTTGCACACAGTCCTGATCTCAACCCTATCCAGCACTTTAAGGCCCAGACACACCAAACTGACAGTGCCTGTGTCTCGGCCAAAAAGTTGCACCCTGCAAAGACTACAGCCAGCGGGCAACTAGCATGTATATTCTGCGCCTGCACTGGAGGAAATAAGGTGGCAGGTGGTCTGTATTCATCATTCAAAAAGCGAAACTGGAAGACTGACATGGATGGATTCAAGATGAGTTAGCCAGTTAGCACATTAGCAATATAACCCGATGCTGAAGAACAAATGATATTTACCGTGTGCTAGCAAATAATAACAATAACAATTATGAACCATCTCTGCTAAAGAGCTAAATGGCTAAAAAACCCAGTTTGTTTTGATCTTGCGCTCCCTTGTTGTTAGTCGGTGGTTTACTTTCCTCACTTGGATTTCTGCTCTGAACTGCCAATCAGAGTAAATTTATTCACCAAACAGCTCCACCAGCTCAGATGCCCATTCAGCTTACTGAATTGGGCAAAAAACAAAAGCAGACAAGATGCGAAGTAGTGCTAACGGAATCAGTGCAGCCAGATTCCAAAATCTTGTGGAAACCCTTCCAGAGGAGTGTAGGCTGCTCTAGCAACATGTTTACACCCATGATTTTGGAATAAGATGTTCAGTTGTAACATTAAGGTGTGTAATGTTCAGGTGTCCAGATACCTGAGGCAATATAGTGTATCACAGAAACACAAGACAGAGACAGAATGCAGTTAAAAGAGAGCAGGACATTTTTTTTTCTCCGTAGGTGGGGGGGATGAAAGTAGAGATGGCAGAGAACAAAAAAGGGGCATACCCTCACTGTGACAGAGGAAACGAGACATGCAGAGAGAGAAAGCAAATGAGAAAGTGAGAATCCTGACAGAGAGAAAGGGAGAGCAAGGAAATACAGCACCGAAGTGAGAAAGCGAGAGCAGAAGAAGAGAAGAAAGCAGTGATGTTTGACAGCAGTGGTAGAGTGTGGGAGGAGAGAGAGTCACATGAGGTAGTTAGTCAGCGCATGACTGCACAGCACACAGACACACGCAGAGCCCAGGCTCAGTACATTATCTTTTATGGCATATATGTAACACTATGCACACTCTGAAATACGGCAGCAACATCAATGCCTGCTCATCCCCCCATGGTGCATCAAACACTTACAAACCCACTGCACCAGGCAAAAGACTGTACTCCCAATGACATAAAAGCATGTAACTGATTTTCACATAACTGCTTATTTTTTTTACTGCCCAGACACACATAACACATCTAAACCCTGTATCAGAGACACATGCCATGAAATGAGCTGGCAATACTGCTCAGACCTCCTAAACATTACAGTCATACGTGACAGATCTGTAATATGTTTTGTATTCGCTAATGCAGGTTTGTGTTAAATGTGTCTGTTAAACATTCACTGTCAATTTCATTTTCTTAACTACAAACCCCACTCTATACATAATACATAATTACCAGTTGATAATTACGAAGGTGGTGAGCTTACTAATGCTGCCCAACCTGTACCTATCCCAGCTTGTCAAATATGGCCACATTGTCAGTGGACATAAACATCTAAATATGACACACTAGGTACTTTCCTTTGTCAGGTTTGGATGTTTATGGACAGTGTTTCAATTGGCACTTGTTACATGCATTGTGTCTTATAAAATACATTTCTGATTTCACAGGAAATGTACAGTTTCTGCTCGTTACATGCATACAGCCTCTTTCAAATGAGCTTTCTACATACGTAAAACACTTAATTTTCATGTTTATTTCCTTAAGTTTAGGCAATAAAAGCATATGGTTAGGTGTAGAAAAAAAAACATCGTTTGCTGAGAAAGTATGGTTGTTACTGATGTAATGTCACGTCACGTGACATACGTTATTAGTAGAGCACGCTGTACAAACTAGCACACTATGTTGTTATTGAAATAATTCCACTGACTTGTGATTTCACATGGGAAACAAACAGTGAGCTCCCGGTGAAAGTCTGCTGTTTGTTTGACCAGTTCACCTCCCCTGTAGGGACTTTCTTGCTCACTAGACTGTGGTAGTTGCTGGCAGTGTCAGAAATGGCTGCCGCCAGGTGTGTATCATATGAAGAGTGCCTCAGTGCATTGGTGTCTGATGCTGATATCAATTAACAAAGTGGCGGTATTTGAAGAGTTCATTTGTGGCTAGCAGTGCCAGAAATAGCTGCTGTTGGTGCATATCATACCCCCACGGGGTGCATCTGAACGTCTGTATCTGATGCTGAAATCACTGACAAAGCAACAGTATTTGATGAGCTGGGAGTAAGAGCAGGCTGTGTTGCCAGCAAAACTATGCTAGCAACTGTGACTTAAATAGTCTGGGTTTGTCCATAGTTCCAACAGCTCATAATGCTGAAGCCCCAGTGGTCTGGAAAATGTCCAATTGGACCGTCAGCCCAATATACTGCTATCACTGAATATTTGGTGTGATGTCCTTGTGTGATTACAATAGAATATTAGGTGCCATGCCATGGTCCTGACAGCTCATAATTCCATAACCCCAATAGGCCAAAAAATGTCCCACTGGACCAAAAGGCCATTTGTCTGACAACCAGGTAACTGAAAAACAAATGAGCATTGCTCCAAAGGGCTGTTTCTCTGAGGGCACTCTTCCAAACAGAAGCACATGGCTTATTATTATGCAGAATGATGCCATCTAATCTTCTTACTATGGTGAAGGCATAGTAAGAAGAGTATGAATTATTATAACCTATCACTGGTATAGAATAAATGTGTAATACACTGAACCTCGAATTCTGAACCTTTATGCAACAAATTATACACAATACTCGGCCTGACTAAGCTGGTAGGATGCAAGACCATTTAGGAAAACTTTTTAATAAAAATTTCAAACACACATTTCCATTTGTATTTTCAGGTTTGTGTTATAGAAATAAGAAATGCAAATAATAACACTAAGTAAGTTTGTGTCACACCTGAGAAATTATTCTGACTTCTAACATGTAGTTATCAAAGTGAAGATGAATAAACCTCAAAATATACCGTGTTCATTTTTAGATTTTAAAAGACAACAATGTGCAATGACATCACAGTCAGAATAAAAGGACACAAACCAGGTGCTCTGAGAGACGTCTCAGTTTGTTACTCAGTGTCTCACATTGAATGGTGATTAAAGATGCTAATGCTAGTTTAATTTCATTTCTTTGCAGTGTTTTACTTTGATTCTTTGGTTCATCAAGAGACAAAATGAGCTACAAGGCTGATCCTCCCTGATGTTTCATGTCAGTTTACCCTAATAGGTTACAATCAGACAGTGGCCCATTAATCACCAGCATGTTTTTGGAACAAGAATGACTTTTGCTGGTTTGTTTCTGGCTGAGCTGACTGCAGGCTTTTAAACTCAACCCAGATGCCAGTGATTTTCAGGAGCAGGCCACAATACAACAGCTGCAAAAACACAGAAGCAGCGACAAAACTGGCTTCAGGCTTCGCTGGAGGAACACGCAGCACAGGCAGCGTGTCTCCACATGACAACAACTGAGATATGGAGATGGACAATTACAGATGTACAAATGTCCCGAAGACAAACTGACAAGTAAATTAAGATTGTGCCTTTGTGCTCAGAGCACGAGATTTGTTTCCTTAGGGTTAGATTAACGCCACTCTGTTTTCTTTCTTTTTTCTTTTTTTTAAAGGTGGACTGTGGAGTTTTCTCATAAACAAAAGGTTTACATTCAGTCTTACTCATGAAAATACACGGTGTGTAATGTTGAGGTCTAACACGTTGAATACATTTAGTTTCCTCAAAAATCCATAATTGTTTATATTTTGGTTTACTAGTTTGTAGTCTTGTTCTTCCCTGCCTTTGCTGGTTCATTGCAGCATGTCTTGGTATGTTATTGCCGCCTGTTGGTCAGTGGAAAGCATGAAACTTATGGCAGTGTTAAGACCTCTGACTGTCAGCCAATCATGTGGTAAATCTCTGTGACCCAAGCAACAGAAAAGTGTGTAACTATAATGGTTTTTAGAGCTGAGTTCTTCATGTAAAAGAGCCAATTTACCTGCAGAAGTTTCTTCCTCTCCAAAACAAACAAATCCAGTGATTTAAACCGGTAAAAACACTGAATAAAGCAGTTTCACGTTAAAAATTAGTGTTTCTTTGATGCTGCACCTATTTTCTCTGATAACTTAAGATCCAGAAGTTCAGGAGCTTTTAACCTGGGGCCAAATTATCCATAGAAGTCTCTTCTTCTCCAAAACAAACAGATCCGGTGATGTAAACCAGTAAAAACACTGAATAATGCAGTTTCACTTCAGAAAAAGTGTTTTTTGTAATACCCTAATGTGAACTATGGCTCATGCTGAGCTAACAAAAACACAATGGTTGTTATTTCAGGTGATTTCACACTAAAGAAAACATACTTATTGTATTGTATTGGACCTGTAAAGGCAATAATTTCTGGGTGTCATGCTGCAGGATCACGTGATCTGGACAATGCAAAACCTACATAGACATAGACTGTGGGTTTCCGTGGAGAGCTGTATGATTCTCTAAATTATGTTTTAATAGCTTTAAAGCCTTTGGAAACACAACCTGAAACAGTAAAAATGCATATATTATATCAAAGTCGAGTGTCTCATTAATCATCCACAAAAGTCTGAGTGAAAATAACCATTCATAACTATAAGAAAACCTGGTTTAAAAACAGCTCATTTTGCTGTTTAGACAACTTGCCAGGACAGAGTGGGCGTGGCAGATAACGCTCTGATTGACAGCTCCCTCGTTTTGATTGACATCTCCCTGGCTCAGCAATGACTGCCACAAATTTCATCCAGCCGTATATGTTTGAGCCGTCTGATGATTCAGAGGATGAAGCAGAAGCTTAAAATGATTCCTTTCAGGTGGTCACTGAATAATAAGTTTCAAAATGTTTTGTGATTCATATTGTTACTTCGTAGAATAGTTAGCATAACTTTTACATGCAATGTTAGCTGAGATGAATGACAGCAGGAGACTGGCGCTGTGTCTTTCTTCATTGAGATATGTTTTCATTGAAAACATAAATCTGCTCCGTTTTTCTGATAATAGCCTTTTTCATTCAAACACATCCAGTCTTAATAGATTAAATATGTCTTTACTCTGACACACACACAGACCCTCAAAGCGGGAGAGACCTGTGCCGGCCGGCCGTCTCTCTGGCGTTGTGTAGAAGTATTTGTCCGCCTCAAATAATGTTCCCCTCCAGCTAAAATTGTGTTGTTTCCCGCAGCATCACCTCCGCGATTGGGGATATGTTTATGCGTAGCAAAGCTAACTGCTTGAGGTTGGGGTTAGGGGTGAGGAAGGGTGCACATTACGTCCCCTCCCCGCGAGCCGACACCGGCACCGGGCCCGGGGGGCAAGCCCGGCCGCTCACAAGCCGATCAATAGATAGATCGATGGATAGATAGATAGATGGAAAGATAGATAGACAGATAGATAGACAGATAGATAGATAGACAGACAGACAGATATATAGGCTATATAAAATTAGTTGGGTGGCTAATCGCAAATGGCTATGAAGAGACGAGTTGGCTCAGACTCAAAGAGGCAGATTTAGCTGGAGCAGAAAGGTTTTGTTGCGCTGCCACTGGGGGGCGGGATGAGACAACTGATGGATGATTTATGATTGGTTTGGAATTTATTGCGTAATTAATCTGAGAGATAACCACGGCCCAATCAAACCCAATTTCAAGAATGTACAAAAACTTAAAAGACAGATATTTCGAATTTGGATGGAAACTGATTTCTAATTGTTTTACATGTTTAATATTATGTACATAAGACCCTAAATTACATAGTTAGAAGGCTATTGTGGATTTGGGTTTCCAGAGGCTTTAATAGCTTGTTATGCACTAAAAAAGCAGTGCTACCAGAAGGTAACATCCTGCTATAGCTACGAGATGTTCAGGTTTTGAACATTTCAGACACTGATACCTCCTAGTGGTAGTATCAAAAAAGGACATGGTGGCGTACAGCAATAGGCAACATGTGAAATAAAAATTATTATGATAATAGTTAAACGCAAACCACAGAGCAAATTGTTACTTTGTAAAGCAGAATCTGGATGGGAGGGTTGTATATTGTGATGGTGTGAGTTAGACAAAGTTAAAGGTAACTTACTGTCTGGCTGCCAGAGAAAGCAGCATGTTCTCTCTGACAGTGTGTGCTCTGGCCTGAGACATGAAGTATCCAGTGGATCCCAGTCCTTGTTGGCTGCAAGAGGATACAGCAAAAATGTTTTTTGTTTTTTTTTCACAATATGTATAAACATCCACTTTCTTATATAGTTGGACATTACTGGACCAGACATGAACTCCACCATGTCCCAGTGTGCCCACTGGATATGTTGTTAATCCTACAGTTGTGGGATATATTAAGCATTTTTTTGATAGACTATTTGCAAATTGTGTCAAAACCTATACAATATTTGTGCATTATGGAACTTGCCATGTACTGTACGATTTTTTAATAATTTGTGTGTAACTTCTTGACTCACCAGTAGGCACCATGAACTGTGGGTATGCTGCGTTCATTTCATATCACAGTTAGTAATAATCAGTTTCTGATTTGTCAGTAGTGCTCATGTCAAAATCCAAGGTGTGATTAGGATCTGGAAATCGTTTTTTTCTGAAAGCTCTGATACATCTGACGTGAACGTCATAATACACAAGTGCCTGGAAAAGCAAACAAACATGGATGCCTCATATCAGCAAAAACCCAGCCCAAATTTGATGGATAAAGGTGTATCCAAAGTCTCTGAAATTACATCCATGTTTCCCTTATTTGCATTTTTTTTGCGTCTCAGTCCCTCCCGCCAGGGATGCATGGAGAGACGCAAGGAAATCATGCAAGGATGGAGGAAATGAGGAAATATGTTTTTGGGGAAAATAAGAAGTAATTTTCTCTGAAGTGTCACATGAAGCAATGCATGCATGCAGTGGCAGTTGATCACAGCTGGATGAGCTGTCAGTCGGCTTCAACAGCTGCAGAGACTTTAAATGTGTGCCCATACTAATAAGGGTACAAAGTTCTCACTGCCAGACTATTTTCTCTCTGTTTAACAAATGAGGACAAGATTAACCTGCTCTCTGTATCTATAATACTGTATGTATGTACTGTGCACCATTTAGAGTTGCAGAATGCCTTTGTATTATTTTTTCATTCTTTGCAACCCTATTTATCGATATTCTGATTGTGATTCGTTATTTAATAACCCAGAATGTGATTAAAGTGTCTTTTGAAAACTGAAAATTATTGATGAGGCTAAATGTTTCTGGAAAAATTGAAACTCTGTAACTCATCAACACAACACTCATGAGTGATCAACCTCACATGTGACTGAATGGAAGTAACGATAAATGATGTCAAAAGTGTTTCTTGCTGACAGACAGCCTCTTTGTGACTTTAAGTGTCTCCATAATAAATGTTAATGGCGAAAAAAAATTGAATGTGAAATAGAAAAATCTCTCTAATAAAGAAATTTTTTTTTGTCTTTTGTTGTTCAGACCTACTATTTACACAGCTGATTATTTAATAATACATAATAATACGTAATAAATCAAGAAACAAATTAGTTAGTTAAATCTCAAATCTGTCACTCTGGTATGTAACTCTGGTATAGTGTGCTGTGTCAGATCAGTCTGATCAGCTGCAGCATCCAATCAGTAGAACGCAGAGACATGTCGGCTCATAAAGCTTCAATGAAGGTTGCTCTGGTGTATCCTCGCTCCTCAGAGCACAAATTAGAGCTTTGAGGCAACATTAAAAATGGTGCTTCAGAATGACTTCCAGTTCAAGCGAGGATTAAGAAGCAAGGAAATGACCAACAAGAGACTTGAGATGTATTCACAGAGTTTTTTGTCAATGCACACTAATCCTTAACCCTTAAACGACCAACTCCCATATGACATGAACATGTTGTTAAATCAAGGCAAAAGCCTCAACGGCTTTCATTGCAACCAAACATAGTTCAATCAGTGCAGCTGCTGATTTTAAAAACCAGCTTCCCTGGTTGATGATTAGTAAAAACAGCTGGTGAATAAAAACCTACAGACTGCTGACCTGACACTGTGGTAGAAGATAAAATCACCCTCTAACATTTACAATATTTGTAGGTTAAATGCCAATTGAAGAACTCACCAGTATGCTCAGCTCTCGTCTCTGTTCTCCTCTCTCCTTCCTCTCTCTCTTTCAGTAAAACAAAAGCAGGGGGAACTTCACAGGTTTTTCTGGTACAGGGCCTCGTGACTTCGTCATTTGACATTTACATAGTCCTGCAAATACATGGAGACATTCAGTCAGTTTAAATATTACTTTTTATTTTGTGTTGGAACAGACAGCATGCCAAACCTTCCTTAATCAAAACAATGCTTTTGCTGGATCAGGTAGGTCATTTTAATGTTCAGGGAGGGATTTCAGAAAAGACCTTTAAAAAAGTCCAAATAAGCAAAATGCAGGTCAAGCTGCAAATCTTTCACCTCCCTCAATGCGGCCTATTTAAATAACATTTGCAATGCACAGGCCCAGCGATAAAATATTCAGTATGTGCGGCCATGCAAGGCCTGCCTGTCGCTGGCTTATTCATTTTTCATTGTTCTGGGATTTTTTAGACATCAAAACTTAAGACTTGTTCTTAGTTTCATGTCTTCGGGAGGTCCAGTCTTAAGTAATTCAAATCTCAAAGCAGTCAGGTCCAAGTCCACAGCTCTGGTGGTGTATACAGTGTATGTATCCTCAACTAAGCGCTGCTACATTGCAGCACCGTGTATTCGGCTGTGATAACCTGCTGTGTAAACACACGTCCTGTCTGATGTAGACAGTGCGTCATCGTAGGAATAAGTTGTCGTTGTAAATGTTAAATTTTCACGCTGTACATGCAGAGCAGCCAGAGGACCCGAAAAGGACGCACAGACAGAGAAGAACACACGCACACACTCCGACGTAGACACACTGCTTTGGGAACACACTGCTAGTTCTGAGTAAACCACTTTAAGACGCCCACTCTCTGCTGCCTACAAGAGTCAAAACACAACACGATGTAGCTCTCTGTCAACATCCCTGTAGACTTTGAACCAGCAGCATCTCACAGATTTATTTTTATACCTAATGTTGAGGTGCTCTTGTTCACTGAAGGAAAAAAAATAAATGTTTCCATCTCTTTGTATGTGAATCATTGACCAAAAATACTGCGGCTGTCTGATGATTACCTCGTATCTTCTGAGGAGCAGGAAAGTGGTCTTTGGCTTTCTTGCCTCTTGCTGCTGGCTACATTTTACAACTGTATTATGACTTTTGTTTAAGAGAGCACTACATAAAAGAGCTACCAGGAGTTCATAAATAATGAGCACAATCTTCAGATCTGGTAAAAATAAGACAATAAATTAAATTGCGTTGAACTGCAAACTGTTCCTTTCAAAGTACTTGAGAGAAGCTGTTTTGAATGTAAGAGCCTCTCCTATAAAATACAAGCCCCGGTAGATGATAAATCACCTCCCGATTGTGTTTTCAGTGCAGTTCTTTTATGAATGATCTCTCTTCTGCAGGTCTGACTTATTGGGGATACATTGGAGAGCTGGACGAAAAGAAAATACGTACCTTAATCTGAGCACCTCAGAAGAAAGAGGTGAACTTCTTGCCAAAACCGGTGATAGCTGGAGGAAAGTGGGTGGGAAAAAGAGGGGAAACAGATGTCAACTGAGGGACTTGATGCTAAAACACAAGAGCATGGGTTTCATTTTAAAGATAGAACAGAATATAATGCAGTAATACTCTAAGGCATTCTGTGTTACTTTCAATTATCTGTTCTCCTGCAGATCAATGTTTCTCATTTATCTCTGATCTCTGTTGAGTCAACACACATGGGCATATTTTACTCTTCTATCTTCTTTTGTGTCTTTTGTTTGGGGAGGTTACCTCTTTAAAAATGCATGCTGCACCTATTCACATCAAGGATAAATTATTCATTTTAATTCATTTAAAAACCCATGGACTTTAATAGCTCATATGTGTTTCTGCTCATGTTCAAAACTTCGTGCACATCTGAAACACATCCCACGTGTGTGTGTTCTCTAACAGAGAATAAAGTTGTAATATTTCAAGAAAATGGTATAATTTCATGAGAATAAAGTCAAAATATGGTATAAAAAAACTGACCTGCCCTGTAGTCTGCTGTTCATTATTTTGCTTTTTCTGTCTTTATTCTATTGTGTATGATTTTTTTGACTGTACAGCACTCTACAGGTCAAGTGATGTTGTTTTTTAATTAGATTGGTGACAAAGTTTAGGGAAGTAGCTGTGCCCTGCTTTTCATTGATGGTGGAATATTGAAACTAACTGAAAACACTTCTGGTCAGGCATAAATCTCACCGTCGTGTGGCTTATCGTCCACACAAATGTTAACTTCACTACCTCCAGAAAAGCACAGTTCACAGCTGCTTTCCCCAAGATTTTCATTGGAAGCATCCTGAGTCTGGAAACAGTCCCAGACAGAGCAAAAGTATCTCTAAGTGAGGAGTATGTAGGGACAGCATCACGGTGGAGACACACCACACTCACATGTTAGCAAGAATTAATGATGGGTTAAGGATGTGGTAGAGAACACAATCTATTGTCCATTTGTGTAACAAATGCATTGACTTGACACTGACACACAACAGTGGTTATATTCAAATTTCTTAATCAAAATTATTGCAAGTGACAATTCATTTACATTTACCTCCAGTTTTGGGCAGTAAGTGCAAAACAATGTAGGATTTTTTTTTAAGGGTGCTTGATGTGTAACTTGAAAGCACTCTCATTAGTTACTATTACTGCACTGACTTTGTAATGACCGTGGCTATTAGATGGACGTGATGGTCATTTTGTTTCTCATTAGTTGTCTGGCATCTCTGTAGCCCTTAAGCGCCTCTTTGTAGTTGTTTGATTGACTTTTAAGTAGGAAGTGTTAACAGTCACCAGGGGCCCATTGATCAATGGGCCCTGGGGCCTGTGCTCAGTATTTTGGGCAGGTTATAATATAAAGTAACTCTCTTGATTGAAAAGTGCCTCTCTCCAAAAATTATTAGACTGTTAGCATGGTGATGATCAACAGTAATAGCTGATACCTCTTCAAGATGACTGATGTCTTTCATTATTTCGTGGCCCTATCACTTGTTTAAAGTGTGCTGTTATGAGATGATTTGTTTGATGTACCTTCTCCCAGTTTGCCGGCCTGCTCAGCAGCATTTCCAGGGAGGATCTTTGACAACATGCTGTCTCCCTCCATGCCAGGCTGACCTGCTGCTGCACTGCCAATACCTCCTGGCCTAGGAGCTGCCTTGGAGCCTGGACAGGGCAACAGGGAGATGAAGAGAGGACAACAGAGAAGAGGAGAGACAAAAAGGGGAGGGAAAGAAAAGACAGAGACAATTGAAGAGGACAAGAGATGTCAGGTCTAATATTAGATGGCATCTGTCAGTGTGCGTTTTTTTTTTCTTTTTCTACGATGACATCTGTGGTGTCAAGTGCTCTGTGTCTTTTCATTGCACTTTCCAAAAATCACTTGTAAATCAAACAGAGTGGGCAGCATCAAAGATGTCTTGTCCATCAGTTGCACTAGTTGTCCCTGTTGTATTTTTCCGGCCCTGCCAGTCAGCCTTTCCCCCTCTTTACTCATTAGGACTCCTCTGGATAAACATACACAGGCTTCCTGAGGGGCTCCATCTGTTTTGTCTCTACGGATGTGCTGTTGTAGCTTTCAGTCATGAACTGAGACATGCTCTCTGTTTGCTGTCCATCTAACTAACTTATGAATTATTTACCAACAAAGCTAAGCTAAAGGTCTGACTCACTGACCACACGCTGATCATCAGAAAATTATTTTTATTTCTAAAAAAATTAAGATAAAGTCCAGAACACTGCCAGTACTTATGATCAATTATTAAATATTTTATTTAGCAAGTAACAATGATCAACATTTGTCCTCCAGAATTTTCCATGAAACTGACCATACCTACTCAACAGATTGACTGAGTTACTTCACACCAAATTAATTAACTGACAAAGTCACTACGCGGTGACTTGACACACTCAGACTGATCTGCTGCCATTAAGTGGAACCCCTCCTGTGGATTTTCCACTGTAGGATTACCCACAGATTAATCTCAGATTAGATGAGACGGCACACACCAGTTACATAACACAGACTCAGTGGGCAGCAGCTGGCGAGACATAAGAGTGGTGGTGGGAGTCTCTGTGTGTGTGTGATGATTGTACTGTACCTATGCCTGTGAGTGGGGGCTGGGCGGCTTTTGTGGCCATGACGGGCGCTGCCTTTGCTCCGATGGCTGTTACTGGAGGCGTGTCAATCTTGGTCTGCTGAGACACACACACAGAGAGAGAGAGAGAGAGAGAGAGAGAGAGAGAGAGAGAGAGAGAGAGAGAGAGAGATTGTGAGAAAGTGAAACAGCAGGAGTGACTGTGGAGGGGAAACACAGGGCTCATCATTTAGTCACACAAACGTCTCAGTAGGCCTGTATACCTGTTCACAGTAAAACTGTTGGTAATTGAAGACAGTGGGGGAGAAATAGCTCAGATATTCATGGTGCACACAGAAAGGAGAGAAAAAGAAAGAGTTGGAAAGACTGCTCCCTTATTGTGTTGTGACACCTTTACTGATCGACATGAATTATGACTGAGTGAATGGGGAGTTTCAACATCGTCAACAAAGTCAGCTGTCAGTTATCTTGATTGGTTGGTCTATTCAAAATTTTATTTTAGAGTAAGATTCAGAAAATCTGAGGAAAACTGAAAAATAGCACTTTATAAATGTAAGCTCAAAACATTTAAGCCAACTTTTTTAAGTCTGGCATTTACCGATAGATTTTCTGTTTAATTTTTTGTATTTTGGTGGATATCTGTCCTTGATATCAGATCATTTATTCTTTTATTATTTTTTTAACCCCTTACTTTACACTTATTCTTATTCCTTTAAAGCAGATTTTTTTGTAATTTTTTTTAATAACTGTATGTATATTTTTATTTAGAAATTTCAGGCAGAGTTGCAATGTAAATCTTGTTTCATTTTCAGTTTCATTATTCCTCCATTGTTGCAATTCTATGACACTTGAACAAACTATGAGATGCAGTAACAAGGAATGGATGAAAAAGCCAGAAGGTGTACCCTGAGTTACGATTATTTGAGTTATTAGGAAAAAGAGATGACTGGTTGCGTTGTATAATGAAACACAGATAAAAACAATCTGTCAGATTGCTCCTCGAAAATGGAGAAAGAACAGGATACACCAGAAGGCAATGCAGGCATTCCGAAAATACACCAACGAGGGAGGAAATAAAAAAAGCCTTTAATGTAGTGGCTAAATAATTTAATAAAGCCACCATGTTTGGACCACTGTAAGTCTTCATCAGGGCTTTAACAAAGGTTTTTAAAGTCCTGACAAAGACCTACAGGACTGCTTTCCTGTGCTTTTTACTTTTATTATTAATATTAATAATAATAACTTTATTTGTAGAGCACTTTTTTTAGAGTAAAAACAATAGTAAAGCTCATGTTTAAGATATAAAACAGTATAATTACTGTTCCAAAGGTCCACACTGGACTTTCATTCACACATGCTTGTATTATTCATTATTTCTTTGTATTGAGCTCTGTAGTCATTGTCAGTGACAAGTGAAGCACTAAATTGGACTAATCTGAAGGTGGTGCATGACTACAGAGTAAAGGATCCCAGTAAACATTTCCAGTAAACTCCCAGTAAACATTCACAAATGTTGCCACTGTAGACATCCACATCTTCCTGCATGATTCCCCCTCATCTCTTTGTCTGAGTGGTGGTCTGGTTTGGACATTTTGATATCTGCTGAGTCACAGTGAGCAGTTAGAAAGCTTTTGTGTTGCTGCGTTTCTTTCCAGCCCTGCCCTCAACATTAGGCGACAGTGGCTGCTGCTGCTGCACTAACAGAATGGCTTCAGGAAAGATGCAGACCAGACCTTTTCTGATATCCATCACCGTAACAGTTGGTTCTATCTGAACACAGGAAATATGGCCCTGTTTTGATCGCTCTCCATTTTTATGTTCTTACTTTGTGTACTCTGTTTTCTGTAAGGCTCTTTGTGTCACTCCTGTTTAAAAGCACTCCGTAAATAAACTGACTTGACGTGACAGACACCGGACTGCTGCCAAACAATCACGTAATATTCTGTATTTGTTGAACCACTGACTCCAGTTTGGGCACAGCAAAGCAGAGGGGGTGCATTACGATGCAAGGTGCAGCTTTTCATTATTTACAGACACATAATCAATGCTTTTAATTACACAATGGACCTAAGAGTGTAAGTGTATGAGTTTGCAGACTGAATAATAATCACATGACAAGTACTATTTACTGTTTATGGCTTCCTGTCGGAGCTCGTTCACAGCAGAGCTTTCATAATCATTTCCAAGACACATTCCTGCAGAATTTGATATCAGACCACATGAATTATTTCACTTCGCTTCCCTGCTGATAGTACAACAATGAAGCAATATGAAAATCATGAATGCCTTTCAGCAGTGAAAAACCGTCGTGAATAATTTTAAGACGTGGTGACAGTGGCTTTGTGAACTTCACTGGCAACACATTCATGTATTTACTAGAGACAGAATGGACTCAGGAAGAGAATCATTAAACTTTCTGAATCTTCATGTTACACGTCATAGCCTGCAATAGCAAATAGATTTGCATGGATTTATGACTGTGGAGTAAATGCAGAGTGCAATAGATTTTTTGTAGGGAGACATTTTGAGGGCCAATTTCTTTAGCGTCTCGCAGACAGTGAATCAGCTACATTCAGTTATCAGCTGCCTCTGTGCTAATCACAGTGTTAGATAAGGCCTGCCAACGGAGGCAAGGCAGAATTTAAATAAACCATCTGAACTGGGAGGAGATGGACCAGCTCTTATCTGTGGGAGCATGGAGGGACACAGGGGGATGAAGGGAAAGTATGGGCTGAGGGTAAAGGAAAGAGCTGGTGCAAATAAACTGATGACTGGGAGGAAGAGGAGAATGGAGGTTGGAGGGGTGAATAGGATGAAGGATTGAATGATGCAGGAGGATGAACGAGCAAACAACTGGGTGTTGGAGAATGTTAAATTATTAAGAGCAGGATGAAGAGAATGAGATAACAACTTCCTGATAAAAATGGTTTGTAACATCGAGATGACAAAATATGAGGAGACAGTTTTGTCATGATCATGAGGCACTTGTTTTGTGACCTCTGAAAACAAAGAAAACAAGCCTGCAACCTGCAAAATGTCACTCAAATTAACATGTACGTACCAGAAGAGACAGAAAAGACAACAAAGAGATGCAAAGAGACACAGAATAACTAGAAGAGGAGCATAAACAAATACAAAGACACAAAATGACCAAAAAGAGACACAAAAATAAAATTACCTCCAAGAGACACAAAATGAGACAGAAAAAAACAACTAAAAAAAGACACAAAATGACGTCAAAAAAAGACACAACATGACCTCAAAGAAGTCTTATTTTTTGTTTAAAGAAAAAAATAACTATCTTTTCTATCAGTCTTTTGTCATCTCATTATCATATGAAATGAAATCAAATGTTAGCCTTCTCATTTTCCATTTCTTTCTACCAGTCTCCCCTCTCTGAACTCACCATGGTGGCTGGCGTGGTTCCTGCCGGACCTGTCTGCCTGGCTTGTCCCATGGGTCCACCTGCTGGTCCCATCTGCCCTGGCTTGGCCTGGCCCTGCCCCATGCCCTGCCCCATGCCCATGCCCATCCCCATGCCCTGTCCCTGGGCTGGGGGCTGCTGCTGAGGGCCGGTAGTCGCTGCGGCACCGGGCTGCCCCGGTCTGGCCGCTGATGTCTGAGCTTGTTGTTGGAGCTGGGTCCTCTGTCCTTGAGTTCCGTCTGTCTGGGAGCCTGGACCACCCTGTCGCCCTGGTCCTGCAGGCCCGCCAGAGGGGCCCTGAGCCCGGGCAGAGCTGCTGCCAGACCTGGAGGAGCCTGGGTGGAGGAAGGGAGGGTGGAACATTTTTTTATCAATGAAAAGTTTTTGCTCATTGTTCCAGAATTGTCTCATTTTACCAGAAAAAAATAGAAAAGAGTAAAGAAAGCACAAAATTCAGCAGTCACCTGTCACAGCAGATACTCTAAAACAACATAGAATATCAGTGGTTCTCTGCACCCCACAGGCTTTTACATGCTGTCAAACTACAGCAAATGATCGACAGCTCAAAGTAATCATGTGTGCACAAAGGATTAAGTCGATACATCTGTGATCTTTGCATCATCTGTTCATTTTCTTATTTGAGCACTTCCTAAATAGAAACCCCCAACTGATAAGCTCCAGTCAGGGAGGTCTGACTCATCCAATCAGATTATTTCTGCCTCTGAGAAAGTTTTGCTTTTGTGAAACTAAAACTCTAATCTGCTGATTAAGGAGCTGCAGTATTTATTCTACAAAAGCACTTTCTCATTATTACAATGGCATTTCAATTTTCATTACAATGTATACAAAAGCAGTTGACAGGTGAAGCAGCAGTGAAAGAGAGAACAACATGCAACAAATGTTGTGAGCAAAGATCAAACCAGCGATTTAATGAGTACACTGCTAAGAACACAGCCACAGTGCTGCCCTGAGAGAAAACATTTCCTTCGAAAAGTTACGCTTCATATAGTTAATTAAAAACTGTTGATCCCTGAGGGGACAGCTGATTGTAAAAGAGCATCAAACTGTTTGAAAAACAGGGGATATTAAATATTTCTGCCTCAGACCCAAATAGAAATTCACTGGGATCTTATCAAAGGATTATTATTGCACCAGTGCCAACCATAGTTTGGGAAATTTATTTTAGGTCTGTGGGATACATTTATAGAATTATCATTTCATTCATTCAGTATGGTGCATGGTCTCATTTATCCAGAGTGACTCAACGATCTGTGAAGTAACTCATAAGATTTAGCTCACTGATCAGTAACATTAGATCATAAATAACACAAAAAGGAAACTAATCTCATTTTAAACTTTGGGATGGCTCTCATGTGGTTAAAACGGTACCTATTTGAAAGAACACCTAACTAAGTGTTTCACAGAATAGTAGACTAGTCAGCTATCAAAACCACCACTCGACACTGCGTCATTGTAGACTGTGGTTCTAGCATGGTGCAGTACTAAAGCAGCAACACTGCAGCTACAGCAGATGCACTGTAGTTGTTTCCAGGTCATAGCTGTCATGCGTGACTTTAACACTTTGCAGTGTGGGGCCCTAAAACAGCAGGCATGCTGCAAAAGAAGCAGACAGAAACATGGCTGTGCATCCCAATACTTCAGAGCAGATAAAACCATCAGGTACAATTTATAGTTTATATGCAGCTTATGGCTAGTGCTAGCAGTGGCAACTCTAGCAGGAGAAGCACCCACAGAGTGAACAGAGTACCCAAACTACAATCGGATCATTTTCCAAAACGTCCAACATCGACAACTAAAAAGAAACAGGTCTACAACATGTGGACATTCTATTTATGTTATGATTGCCACAGTCCAATCAGATCGAGGCTCATTTGTAAACAGCCTCTCAGAGCCAGTTGAGGACTTTGCTATTTCACCACCTCCAGGTGGGTCCAGCCTACTTAAGTAGCCTTTAACTGGTTGTATTTGAGCAAATCTGTTCTCATGCAGTGTTGGTATCTAGGTAATGCACCAAAATTTGACTATAATCCACATAATCATTAGTGTATAAACAATTTGCGTATTAGCCATGTATTTGGGAAGGCTGTGATCATGTGACCAATGCACTGACCAGAGTAAAGAAGGAAGCAGTCTGTATCAAGGCAAGAAAAAGTTGTAGATCGGTCACGAAACACAAGACTTCCCCCAGGAGACAGGTATTCGGAGCCGTGTGAACTTTGAGTAAGCTTTGATTTTTTTTTATGTCCTCACCATGTTTCATTTTCTAAACCTAACCAAAGTAACTTTACTTGACCAGACCTAACTTATGTAACTTTATGTTAAGTACATAACATTACACTGAGTAGGTAACATCATTCCTTGGGTGCTAATTGGTTAGATATCATACCAACTGTTGTACGTGCAATTTCGTATTTCATATGAACCATTGTATGAGGATATGTTGATTGAGACCTTTTTCATGAGAATTGATCACTATTACTGGGTTAAGCAATAATTCTTATTTTTCTCCAAAGATGAACTGACTACTTGATCCATTTTTGTGAGGAGCTGATGACTACTAAAATGCAGCATGTGATGAATGCCCTCCCAACTACATCATAATTTTCTGATACAAAATATGGAGTACCTCAGGGCTCTGTTCTTGGCCTTTTACTTTTCTCTCTTTATATTTTGCCTCTTGGCCAGTGCTGTTTGTCCCCACAGTTAAAAAGAAAGAGGTCAGTAGCCCTTTCCTTGTCGTGCCTCCTTCCTCTGGAAAAAACTCCCTAATGATATCAGTGGGACAGTGGGACTGTGATGACGTGTTTGAATCCATCTTTTTACCGTAACTTTCAGTAGTTGCTCATTCTTTGATTATTTCAAGCCTGGTACCTGTTTCCAATAGCCCCTCAACAGGTCAGTCTCAATATGAATCAATAAGCTTATTGCTATAGTCCGTGTTTGTCCTGCTGACTGGAATACCGCAAACTTTCTGCATTTCTCTAACATACTGTTTGTTTGTTGTATCACAAACACAGCTGTGTGCCTCTGTCTCTCTTTCATTCCTTCCCTTATTTTCTCTCCTTCTCTACTCAGGTGTCTCTGTGCTGGACCACTGTCCATCCTGGGACTGACCTCTTTCTCCTTATGCTGTCGGTGCCTCATTCCAGATGTTCGAGAGCTGGATCTTTTTCCTCGTTTCTCTCTCCCTTTGTGTGTTTATTTTCTGTCTGATATTTGTGTGAATGTTGTGCCTCTTTTGTATTTGTGTGGTCTGTCCTCTTTCCAGGTCTCAGTGGTGGTAATGAGGTATTATACAAATATGATCTTGAACTATCAATATTTTTTTTACCCCAATTGTCTGTTGTGTAATCTAAAATAATGTTTGTCTATCTTGTAGGCACAACATCTGTTGCATGTCTGTTTGTCCTAGGAGAGTGATCATCTCTGTTGTGCTTCCAGAGGTTTTTTCCTTTCTTTCCCTATTAAAAGTTCTTTTGGGTGAGTTTTCCCTGTCTGAATCATATGTTCTATGGACAGAGGGTGTTGTGTGCCTTAACATTGTTAGGCCCCTTGAGGCAAATTTGTGATTCATGATATTGGTCTGTATAAATAAAACTGACTTGGCGTGACTTAAATGGGAATTAGAAATATGCCTGTTACATATCAAGTCACAGGCATATAATTTGTTTTAAATAGAGACATTTTGGCACCACTGCTCATTCTGGCCAGCTGCCAGACTGCCTACACTGGCCAGAATCCGAATGAGGTCTAATATCTTTCTAGTCATAAAATTGAATGCTTTTTATTTTACTACTTCTTAAATGTATTCACAATGCTCAGATGACCTAATAATATGATGCCATTATTTCTAAGTCGTTAAAAAGATGGATTTAATTATCATTATGTCACTAGGTCAGTTGAACAATCAAACAAACAATTAGCTAGATAACGTCTTTTTCCATCTGTCAAATATTTGGACATTTAATGGAGATGAAGAGCTGTAAATAGAGATTACCTTCTGCACTGAAAGTGCAAATGTAATTACAAAAATATTTTACACAAAGTGTAAAGGTGCCTTAAATGCACCAGGGGTGGAGCCAGACAGAAACATTTGGGCCTCAGCCCAAACCTAGATGGGTGCAGGGACATGCTCCCCAGGGAGATTTTTTTTTTTTCTGGTTCATGGCAGCTAAATCCTTTCAAACCATTAGAAATGACAGAATGTCTAAGTATTTGTACATTATTTGTTAAAAACATGGGAGCTACCACAGGGAACAAAATCATCCTGTCGAATCTACATCCTATTATGTCTCTAATTGTTCTCCATCAGTTTTCATCGTTGTGCCTCTCCTGCCACCCCAAAAGAGGGAATAATTGTTGGATGTTAGTATTTTAAGTTACATGACATAGGTGGGGTAGGAATTTGGTGTAAACAGCACTACTAATAGAGAAGCTTTTGTTCCTTTGATTTGCGGATGAGTCAGCGGGACCGAGGGGAAATTATACAAAATTAAAGGTATTTTAAAACTTAAAAGCCACTGGTATGTACCTGGTGGTTGACCCTGCATGTCCACTTGCTGCTGGGACTTGCTGCGTGAGGATCGGTGAGGGTCCCCCTGCCTGGAGGACCGCTGTCCGTGGTGGTGCCCAGATGGATCTCTGGAGTAGTCCGATGAGTGGTACCCACCAGACCTTGAATCACCACGCCTTCCTGAAGATGAGGATCGACCTGAAGGGTCGTGGCGCATCGATGGGTCTTTTGGGTGTCCCTTAGATGACCTTGAGGACCTCTGCTCATCTGAATGACGTGACGCGGATGAGTGTCGGCTAGAGCTGCCATGGTGACGGTGGTCACGGGATGAAGAGTGCCGCCCATGGCCATACTCATCCTGGGGCCACAGGTCCTCCTCAGGAGGCTCATCGTAATCATGGTAGGTGTGTTTGACACCGTGCCTGCTCCTCCCAGATGAGTGGCTGCCGTAGTGTCGAGAACTGGAGCGTGGCTTCTCAAACCAGTCAGTTTCTTCTTGGCCCAGATGGTAGGCTTTGGAAACCGAGAGCAGATCACAGTCAATCTCCATGTCGTTTGGAGACAGCGGCATGCAGGCTGAGAGAAAGAAGGAGACGGGAAGAAGAAGACCAACCGCATGCAAAAGAAAAGAGTAGGGGGGGAGAAGACACAGAAAGAAAGGCAGAAAATAAAAATAAAAGTTTTACATCCATGCAGTATACACTTCACATCGCCTTCACACATTACAAAACAATATGAACAGGATAAAACAAACACTGCAAAACAGTCTGTGTTGGCAGCTGTTTTTGCGCCCAAATGTTTCAGCTTCAAATTTAAAGCCAACGACATGAAAAATAATTTTATGCTTGAACATATTTTCAACAACTGCCTTGCAGTCTTGATGGTATCGTTCAGGTTAATTGTTATTGGCCCTTTTTGAAAGATGTTTCAATATAGAAGTGACTATGAGGGACTGTTTTGCAGTGTACACAAATAGTTCATAAATCAAAATACATATAAACTAAACATCAATGCCAACGGCATGACTAAAGACAAAACCCTGTAAAAAAAAAAATCAATGCATCTGTGTCGTGCAAAGAAGACCTTTTAAGTGAATCAGAGTGTAGCGAACGGAGAAAACGACCACGCCGAAGAACCATGCGAGTATTGGACAGACAGACGACTGGACGAACAGGCGGAAGGACGGACAGGCAGGCAGACAGACAGACAGCAGTCCACTGATAAGAGAGCTCCAACTGACTCTCAGGAAGAAGAAAACATCAGCATGCAACGGCTATTTCTGTCTCTCTTTTTCTTTCTCTTTCTCTTTGCTAAGCCTAGCCTCTGGGTGGGTGGGGGACGTTTAGATAAACGGTGGGGGCAGTAGAAGGTAGTGAGACTGTGTGGGCATTCAGCTCCCACAATTACCTTCGCTGTCTGACACAGCACAATGATAATCGTCTATAATGTATGTATCATCCGATTTGTAGACATGAGTCCGAGGAAGGTCCCGTATGTGGTCTTGCACGTCTGGAAGCGAGTGGCTGGAACCATACTGGCCATAATAGTAATGATATCTACTGCTGCGACTGTCGTACGGGTCGGGACCTAAGCTTGATGATCGCCCAGAACCCATGAACCTCCCCAGGGGACTGAGTGGGCTCTCCTCTTCAGAGTACTGTCGGGTTGGGTGGCGTCCCCTGCTGTAGCTTGATCGGTAGGAGCGGTCGTCCCTCTCATAGGATCTGCTGCGATACCCAGAGTAGTCTCTGGCTGAGATCTTGTCCATGCCGTAGCCAGTGGAACGGGAGCGGCCGGTGGAGGTGTAGTATATCCGATCGTCCTCCTCCACCATTGAACCATAGTATCGACTACCATGACTGGTGCCAGTGACGCCCTCATATGTATTCCTCTTAAAGCCGTAGTCCTCAATCAGCTGGCGCCCTCGAATGTGAGAGGAGGGGTAAGCCCCACCTGCTGCTGAGGAATAGGAGGCCAGGTCTGCCTCCACATCTCGAGCCTCCTCAATGGGGGAAAACTTGGAGATTTTTTGCTCCATACTCCCCAGCTTCCTGTGCTTGCTGCGCTTGGAGGACATGACAGCAGGAGCCAGAAGGCTTCTGGAGGACGGCGAAGGTTTCTGTACCCCGGAGCGTAGGCTGCCATGTTTGTAGTCATAGTCATAGTAATAGGAGGATCCCCCACCCATGCTAGAGCTCACGCTGCTGCTGCTGCCCCCTAGAGGTCCGTGCCTGTAGCTGCTCTTACCCCTGCCGTGGTGGTCGTACAGCTCTTCCTGCATCGCTGCTTCCTCTTCAGGTGCCCTGCCGTACGTGGAGCTGCCAGTTCCCCCACGCGTCGTGCTGCCAATGGTGCTGCCGTGGCCATGGATATCGCCCGTGTAACGCCCATGATGCATCATGTCCCCTGTCGTCGTGCCCAGCCCGTCTTTTGCCGTCAGCTCACTTACATCGTCAATCATCATGTAGTTCCTAGGGATGTTCTGCTCTAAGCCAGGAGCCCCATACATCCCATCTGCAGTGCTGTACGTGGAGGGGCTGTCTACAGAGTGCCCATAGGCATTGGAAACTGTAGAAGTGTACTGTCCGTAAGAGCTGGCTGTAGTGGTGGTATAGCCATAAGTATTAGCAGTGGTTGTGGTGTACTGGCCATATGAACTAGCGGAAGTTGAAGTATACTGGCCATAAGTGCTGGGTGGCATGGTAGAGTACCCACCGTAGCTGCTGGACACTGGTGCTGAACCATATGGCCCATAGGAGCTGGCCATGGTTGTCGATCCAGTGTACTGACCATAAGAGGGGGCTGCACTGGAATATGTAGCGTCCTGGGCCGTGGTGGTGACCACGACTGTGGGGTTGCTGATTGTCTCATAGTTGGTGGGCATCTTGTGCTCCAGATCGGCCAGCGATGTCTGCCTTGGTCTTCCTGGGTGGACTGTCAGGATATCAGCCTGGGGCTGCCCAGGGTACGGGGTAGTCTGGCTGGGGTAGGAGGACACAGCGCTGGGATAGGGTGAGCTGTGGGTGGGGTATGGGGGCTGACCAGGGGGCGCAGGCCCAAAACCTGTATGCCCAGGCTGGGGCTGAGGTGCAGCTGGTAACCCCATGTCTGTCTGGGGGTATGGGGGCTGAGTTTGGGGATAGGTGTGGGAAGGGTAGGAGGTTTGTGACTGATAAGAAGGTCCTGGAGGGGGGACATGGCTTTGGAGGGGCGTAGGTTGTGGCAGTGCCTGGGACTGAGACACTGTTGGATAGGGAGGCTGGTTGAAAGTCGAAGACTGGTACGGCACACTTGATTGCGGAGTTGGTGCAGCCGGTTGGCTCTGGGGGTACTGACAGGAGAGAAAGGATGAGGTGGGTGGGTACTGGGCTGCTGTGTTGAGGTCGCTGGTGAACTGGCTGAGAGGGGCAGTGCTCGGCCTCGTTGACAGTAGTCCATTGGTCTCATGTGATGCAGCTGCAGCTGCTAAACGTAAGTTATTCAATTCACTGTCAGACATATAGTCCCTAGTGTCCCCCATACACCTCAGGTAGGCAATATCCCTCCTCTCCCTCTCCTTGACCAGTGTCTCTTTCCTCTGATGGATCCCCAGCTCTAGGTATCTCAGTTTAGCATCAATTTCTTTCTCTTCCTCCTCTAGTTCAGCTTGTTGCTTTCTCAGCTTGGTCGACTCTTGCTCCACGGCCTTCAGTTCGTGGGTGAGGTCTTTGAGGAGGCTGGCTTTGGCAGCCAGGCCAGACCTAGAGCTGGGCTTGAGGCTGGGCACGGAGGGCAGGTAGACCTGTTGGAGGGCAGGTGCCATCATGGGCAGGTGAGCCGATGCAGTGGTCTCGTCCGGAGGAGGGCTGGGCAGGGTTCGCTTGACCTTGCGGAGGAGTGAGCTCTGTTGTAGGGCTGCCAGCTGGAGAGAGAGAAAGAGAGGAAGGGAGGGAGGGATGGGAGAGCAGGAGAATATGGAGAGACACAGAAGCATGGAAATAAAGGGATCGGAGAAGTAAAACAAAAGAACAGGAGGGTGTGGAGAAGGATCAGTGGGATAAGATGGTGAGCAAGTTAAATTTAGAGGGACAGGAGATGAAACATTTGTGGTGACCAAATGTGAATGTGAGGTGGACAAAGACATGTCAGGGTAACAGACAAAGGAGACAGATGAACAAGGAAGACGACATAATTAAAGAGAAGGTAGGATAAAGAGAGAAAGAGTGCAGGAGAAGAATGGGGAAGACAGAGAGGGAAGAAAAGGAAAGAAGGAGGCAGAGTAGGGTAACGATAGATAGAGGGAAAGAGGTAGAAAGGAGTGGAAAGGTGGTAGCAGAAAATCCATGGAGAAGAATCAAAGTGGGAGAAGAAAGTTGAAGGAGGTGGGAGGACAGATGATGTGAACAAGAAATGAATATAGAACAGGAGGAAGAGGAGGGAGGAAAACTCAAAAAGAGTAATAGGTCAAGGGACAGAGTAAACAAGGAAAAGACACAACGACAGGGATATACGAGGGAGACAAAGAAGACACATAGACACAGAGACAAGGACAACAGGAAACAAGAGTGGAGTTTGTATTAGAGGACATACATGAACATTAAAACGTGTGCCAACTGCGGTGCAGTTTTCTGGTAATTAATTTTCTACATCCAAGCAAACATCTTAAATTGTAGGGAAATGCTTTTGATGGGTTGTTGCTTTCAGGATTTTGTATTTCAAAAAGGTTAACATGACAAACTGAACTATCTGCCCCATATTTTGTAATACTGACAGCATTTGTCTTTTATTTAAAATTTTGATTAAAATATAACTTCATAATTAGCAGAACCAAACTAATTATCTTTTAAAAGCTGTGTCCTTTGCAGGCCATCACTGAGATGGTCTTTAAAGATGGGTCTGAGTCTGCTTCAAATGAGTGTGACTGTATGGCTTTTGTATGAATAGAAAAGCTTTGCTAAACAAATTTTGGAAATGAATCACCTTGCAACTGTCAAAGAATAAATTTCCTTTCACTTATGGATTAGGAGGTGGCAGCGTGAAGTTATGGCAGATACATAATAAGTGCTATTGAGTTCAGCAAGTATACACAATAAAGCAGCCACAGAGGTTACTTTATCTTTAGACCAAGTCTACTGCACCATGTGTTCCACTGTAAACTCCAAGAAAAACACAAAGGACACAAGACAAGCATTTCAGTGTATTTGTCTTGTCTGTGTGTTTTGACTGCACATGGAACTAATCCGTTTATAGTACAAACTAGCCACTTGTATCTTGTTTAGATGAGTCAGTGTTTTCTTTTGGCTAATCAATATCATGAATGACGCAAACATCAGGCTGAATGTTGGTTCAGCTTTGTTTTTTTTAAAGTGTCTAAATACTGTATCTTCCCATCCCGTACATATTTGATAAGGGCGTTTTGAATTTGTAAATAGATCACACAGTATGCTGTGTGTTGTTTATCGTGTCAATCTGTGTGGGGGCGGCAACATAAAATAAATCCCTAATCTCGGCATGTGGGCAGTGAAAACATACTTCCAACACCTCGGAAGATTAGGAGAGAAAACACTGTGCAGTGTGAAACATCTATACATAACAAAGGGGCTGTTCATCACAACATTTACATAATGACTGCTATGACTCAATATTGCTGATGGAAGGCAGAAGAAAACAAATACTTTTTTTTTTTTTAGTTATTTCATAGGCACGTCCCAAAGCAGTCTGCTTAGTTTCGTTTACCTTGCCATATGCTTTGGAGTGATTTTACAATGCAACAGGGGATGATGTGGAAGTGGATAACTGCTGAATGATTGAAATCAGTTTCCCTTTTAAATGTATTCCTAAAACATACTTTTATCAAAGGACCTATTCTAATTTTGCTTAATTTAGCTTGAATTGCTTCTTAATTTCTTCTTTTATTAGTCAAGCAGTGTCGTAATAACTCAGGGAGGAGTAAGATCAGTGCAAAGTTATAGCAATTGGAAAGAGTTTTACCTATTTCATTCTGGTCCATTAATGTCTTTTGTTACCTAAAAGTTCCCAACTGACATGATTTTATATTTGATTTGTTGATTTTAATTTGCAGCCCCGTGTGAGCCACTTTGTAACTTTGCTTTTGAAAAGTGCTCTATAAATCAAGTTCATTAGTTTATTATGATGTATTCGCTCTTTAGCTATCAATCTGATCTTTATCAATTGGTCTAAACAAATGAAGCCTTTCACACCAAAACATGTTTATTGTGAGAGCAGTCTGCCATCAGCAATGTATGCTGTAATACAGGTTTCATTTTGAAAATGTGTTGGTCCTGGTTTGTAATTCTGATGACACTGAAGGAGTTATTAATGCACAGAATTATGACAGTAATGTCCCTAGTGTGATAATCCAGGGTAAGAATTTTAAAATGCCCAAATCACAGCTAAACAGAGATATTGAATAAAACGTCAGACTTTACTATCATCACAAATCTACAAGAATTAAAATGAACAGGCAGAAACATTGACTAGCTGCCTAGTTTAGTATCAGATGTCGTTAATTTGTAGCCAAGTTGTTGAACATCTTCCTTCAGCACTGGTTTCTACAATAAAAGCCTCTAATACCTCAAGAAAGCTCAACCGTGGATTTCCAATGTGTATATTGTTTCATAAGAGAGGTTGTCACTTGTTTCATATTGGGGTTGTGGTCGACTTAATAAAGTCTGTATGCCCTAAAGAACATAAAAAACAAAACAATAGAAACATCTGAAAAATCCACAACAAAGGGAATTAGTCATCATAGCATTTCCATTAAACATTCATGGCACTCACAAAATAAAAACAGGGGCAAAGTGGAATGAAAGGAATGATTTCAATCAAAGTTAAAGCGAGGCCATTCAGTATTGATGCCTTTGGCAAGTTTTGACTCCGCTGAACAACATAAAAGTGAGTCAAACTAACGACTAAAGCAAAGATAATGACTGTGTGAACATGTGCTGGGCCCTGCCCAAGGTTTAAATTTGTTACCCAACAATCAATTTTTCATACTGTTGATGGTGAATCTGTGTTGGTTTAAGTTGGTATTGATTGATTTTGATCAATATTTTGTCGAGTTACTAGTTACAGCAAGAAGCCCCAAATATGGGCCCTTTCTTGGACTGTGGCATTAGGCAGCATTACCAGTATTAGCATGAAGATATGAAACGAAAGCAAAACATCCAGTCTGTTTGTTGGGAAAATGCATTAATTTCATGAACTCCAAGCCAGACGACAATATCAGTGGTAGTTCTGTCATTGTGATAAGTAAAACGGGGCATAGGTTTGATTCAACACTGGGTGGGACACATATGAAATGGGGGGTTTAGGGGTCCTTCGCCAAAACATTTTGAGCATCAAACACTGAATTTCCTGATGTGTGCCTCTTCCGCATCAATTTATGGTGTAAATGTCTTTCTTGTTTTTAGTGGGGGGAACTAATGCACATGTTGTCAACAATTCTTTCTTTTTTTACACATTTTATTGATGTAAACCAATGAAGTACTATAAAAGCTGTTAAGCTCTTTGCTGCAGCTACATTTCATCACAGTAGCCCTCCAGTAAACCACAACTACTGTAGCTGTAACTGAATAATAGCTGGGTTCTTTTATGGACCTCATCTATTGGCTACATACAATAAGATACAATCTATTAATTGCTTTATTTTCACACTGAGGTTAGCTTCCAGTTGAAATATCTGCCCAGGCAGTCAATTACATAAGAGTGTTGTGTGTCCACAACACAGTATGTTTTCAGCTACTTGAGTGCAGTTCTCAAGGGGGGCTTTTGAACTGAACATGAGGTAAAATTTAGTCAGTTTTTATTAGCATTGATTTTAACCACTTTTCATAGCTGATAACATCTCGACTATTTAGCTATCTTATCTAGACTCTGCCCCGAATCAAGTTTAATCGCTTCATTTTCTGTAATTCTACATTTATCTTTCACTGTGTGCTAATGCATGTGTCAGCATGGTTGGAGTGACTTTACCTGGCTCTGGAGCGCTTGTTGTTGGTAGAGGGACAGCCTTGCCTTGGTATGCTCATCTGTGGTGGGGCTGAGGGGCTTGGGATCTGACATGGACCTCTGGGTGCTCTTGATAGGTCGGGGCACAGAGGGGTGTCTCTGGGGGGACTCTGCTGTGTAGGACTTCTGCTGAGGTGTGACGTGGGCCTTGTTCAGCCTCTCGCTGGACAGAGAGGTCTCCAGCAGGCGGTGAGGGGACACCGGGGAGACAGGGGAGTAGAGGACTTGTGGGGATTTGGGTGTCTGCTGCTGGCGGATGATGCTGGAGATGGACTCGTTGTGGAGGTGGTTGTGAGGCTGGTAGTTGATGTCGAGCGGGTCAGGGCGGCGGCGCTCAAACTTGGCTGCGTTTGCTGCGATGTGCTGCTGCTGGCGCTGCTGGGTCAGGAGGTCAACAGAACCAGATTGTTGGGTTCCGGTGCTGGTAGAGGAAGAATATGGACTGACCGTGGTTGGTACACTGAGCTGGGGAGCTACAACACCCTGTGACTGGGCTTCTGGGTCAGTCTGACATGCTAGAGACTGTCCTTTCTGGGTGCGTTCAGGTCCGGAGATGTAGTGCACAATCTCTACTTTATTAGGGTCTGGTACTGTCACATGGATCGCTGGGGAGACTCTTCCCAGGTGCTCCACTTCCGTCTGGCATGACATTTCCCTGATGGTCTGGACTGCGATGCTGGAGGATACCATCTTGGAGTCAGTCTTAGTGTCAGTGGCTGTGGTGGATGTGGCGGCAGTGCTGCTGCCAGCGGTACTGGACTCAGCATGCCGGGAGAAACGCGAACGTCTTCGGCGGACCGGGTGCTCCGTCTCAGCTTTGTCCTCGTCATCATCCGTCTGGACGGAGCAGTCAACACTGCGACCACGCCTTCTGGTGCGATGACGCATCATGTACCTTGTGACGGAGGGAAGAGAAGAAGAAAAAGGTAAGGAAAGTCCACAGACTGTATAAAATAATGTAGGTAGCTGCCGTGACATCACCCATTGGTTTGTGGACTCCTGTTTTGAAGCCTTGAGTTCAGCATTTCAGCTGTCACCATCTTGGGTTTTTGGAGACAGAAGTTACCAAATTTGAATGAGAGGGTGGAGCTGTGGAGGAGCGATGGGCGGATCTGACTCACAGACTGTGGTGACGCCACAAATAAGTAAAATACATACTGGTAAGTTATAAAATTCACCCCCTGTACAGTTGTCATGAAGGGAGGAATTAGCTAGAGAGACTGAACATGTTTAATCCTGCCGTACAGTTGGGCATTTTAACATGTGGGTCTGTGGTGATTGACGTGCTTCTGAGACCAGCCTTAAGTGGCCATTAGAGGAACTGCAGGTTTTGGTACTACCATTTTGGCCTCATGTTTCAGCCCTGGCAGTTGCCACCTGGGAAAGAAACATTAAAGCTGTATACTACCACATATGTACAAGAATATTCAAGTGTAAATTGCAGGCTGTATCATGAAGCTTTAACATAGAAACTTTTCTTTTAAAATAGTGTTTTTATTGGGGTTTTCAGTTATCTGTATATAAACATATATTTCACATAAATAAAATAGTCTTGAAAAGGCAAGAAAAAAAGTTCATTAAAACAGAGGTGGGTACAGGTAGGTACAGTAGTAAACAGTAAACATGAAGTACGCATGGGCCACTACACTTAATAATCTTAATCCAGTTGCCCCGCCCCCACTCTGCCCTTTGGTTTTATGAAACATTATCAACACTATCTTTTGGATAAATGCTTAGATGCATAGATTTGGCCCACAAGGTTTTTTTTCTTTAAATATACCATGTCAAGAACCTCCTTCAAAAACCCTTTACCTCATTACATTCCCACAAGCAGTGAAATAGTGCTCCTGTGGCATTGTTACATTTGTGTGTCTATTTGTGATATATATGATCTTGAAATCCAAATGTATTGTAGCAACTGAAGCCGCCTGTTAATTGTTTGTGTTTGAGCCTTCAGACATGCCTCAGACCACTTCTCTTCTGAGATTTCCTCCTGTAAACTTTCTAGTTTAATTTCCGAAGACTGAGGTGACTGGTGTGAAAACATTTTATTGAGCATCAATACCTGTCCCCTGCCAACGACATGTTTCACTGTAATATTCTCCAGTGGACAGAGAGCTGGCTGGATAAGTGCATGGTTTTGAGAAACAGAGATAAAATGTCTTATTTGTAAAAACTTAGATAAGGGCCTTGAAGAAATCTCATACTTTTCTTGTAGTTTAATAAGTGACATTAGCCTTCCATCATTTATAAATCCATTATTCTGCCTGATCCCTTGTTTGCCCATGTCTTCTCTTCCAGGTACAAATTTGCCATTGCCCCATATTGGTGTGACAGCTGACAGTAGGGGGGGTTTCCCCTGTATAGTTTAAGCCTTATGCCAGATACTCATTGAATTTTTAGAAAGGTTTTTTTTGTGTTTTTCCCCAGCTTCTTTGGTTCAGAAGAGTAAAGATAGCTGCTTTTAACGTAGAAACTTAACCTCGGACAACAAGTCTAACTTAAATAATTTACCAATAGCAGATGTCAAATGAAATTATTGCTGCATCATGCCTAATGCTTTTGAAACTCTCAGAAAAGTGTCATCTTTATTATGTGTGAAAATGGTCTATAAATTATTTATAAAGCCTGCATCAGCATCTCAGCTTGTGTCTTGTTATTTAATTACAGAAAGATGTGAAGTAAATAGGAAGACTATCAGGGAAATCCTTGCCAAACACACACACACACACACACACACACACACACACACACACACACACATCTATGTATCTGTCCTCTTACTCACTCCACCCACCCATACACGCACACACATCTCTACCTCTCCTCTCCGTCTTCATCGTCTGTCTGTACACAGCTGTCCACGATCCTGCGGGGGGAGCCATAAAACACCACACCGTCTCCGTCCAAGCTGTCCCTGCTCAGCCTGGTCATGGAGCTGTGTTTCCTCATGTTGCTCCTGGTCTCTACCATGTGCTCCTCCTGGCTCCTCAGACACATCTCTGACGAGGAGTTGGGGAGGGAGCGGGAGCTCATCTGAGCGTCGTTGTAGGGGTGCACGGGCTGTCCAGTCATGTCCAGCTGAAGAAAAAAAAAAAGGTTGTCACCCATCATTTACTCAACTGAGCCTGAAAAGGCTTTGCATGTTACAACTCATGTTACAATCATAGAAGTTCATCAAAGAATTGGCTCAGTGCAGACATACATGCAAACATTATGAGCTGCAGCTTGGGGTGTCAGTTCAGAACAGTGATCAGTTTTAGAAAGCACTTTAAAATTATTTTTTGCAAAATTAATTGCTTGTACAGACACACGTTTTTCTTTGCCATCACAGTTAACTCATGAGCTGTTGGAATATGTATTGGTGGCTTTTGAGATCAATTTGGCTTTAGAAAATATATAGTAGAAAAAAGGGAGGTGTCTGTGCCCTAAAATTTCCCCAAGAAATGAAGCCTTCAACATTATGGCTAGATGTCACATAAGTTACAAGGCTTACAGATGGTGTTCCTCCTTTCCCTCACCTGAACGCTTTGAGCTGCAGCTGTTTTCTGTCTCTTCTGCTCTACAAGCTGTTGCTGGAGTTGCTGCTGCAAAGACTGGATCTGATCTAGCTGGGACTTCTGCTGGGCCAACTGCTCCCTCTGGAGAACAAGTTGTTTCTCGCGTTCCTGTTGCTGCTGCTGGAGGACCTAAAAAATGTTGGGGTAAAGGGGAACAGAGAGAAGCACACGTCGGCAAAAAACACAGAGAGAGGACAAGACAAGAAAAGTATGGAGAAGCGGAGCACAAGTAAGAGGTGAGTGGACGAGTTGAGAGGAGAAGGAATGATCAAACAACAAAAATAAATGATGGACAAGAAGACAAGATTAAAGACAATGAGAGAAACATAGAGAGGGAGACAGCAAAGACAGAAGAAGACAAGGTTGTTGACTTTTGGCACATCTGGTTGAATACAAGATGACCAAAAACTCCTGACACTGAATGTGACATGAAGTTATTTGCTTGCGCTGATGGATTAGTTTTAAAAATGGTTCCAAGTTAGTCAGACTTCTATATATTGCATAAATCAAGAATGGAAGCGCAACATAAATGAAGTGCAGCGTGTAGCCTGCTGGTAATTGCTGTTGCCAGTCATATGATGCTCATAAGAAAACATGTAATGCATTTTCTTTGTTGCATAAATGACAGGCTAGTGCAAATAAGGAGTTAGGGTTTTTTGCTCAGACTGTAGGATATGAGATGCATATTATACATTCCATCTCTAGTTCATTCTCATTAAGGAAGGCTTCCACACCTGTTTAACTGAGTTAACTTGAAAGATTTTCAACTGCTTGTTCTATCAAAAAAGAAGAAAATTGTCATGTTAGCCCTTCTGTTAACTGTTAAAACATCTGCACAAGGCTGTCAGGAGCTGAGAAAAGTGGTATATTCAAATGTGTACTTGCTGTTGGTTATCAGACAAATACAACATAACGGGATTCATTTTTCTTTTGCATATAAATCAGACCAACAAATGGAATATTAAACCACTTTCCATTTTCCCTCTGAACATAAATCAAACCAACAAATGGAACATGAAACCAAAATCTGAGCATCATCAGTCTCTGTCACACATACATAATACAGGCATGTTCATGCACACTTCAAATAAGGAAAGGTCCAGTAAAGTGAACTACACAGCATGCAGACTGTAGAAGTATATTTTGGTAAGGTTGGCTGGATGCAAACATTTCTTTGAACAAAAGGAGCCATCAATCATTACATTAAATAACATTTTCACTGACAATGACAGTATTTTAACACCATCTTCTGAAGAGATATTTAATGGTCTCACTGGCAAATATCTTCAATAAAACTGTCACACTGTTTGTTACATGTACTTTTTTGGAGAATTGATAGGAAACATGCACTGAATTGCATGCATATACTGTAACTGTATATAGTATTGTTTTTTTTATCATTTCTGTACTGTATCTTTCAAGTCAATTTACTGGTTGCACATCAAAGATGTGACACTGAAAGAACAAAACAATTCAAATAATATAAAAGGATAAAAACACAGTAACATACACCACAAAAAAGACAACCACAGAAACAACAAAACACAAATCAAAATCCATTGCAAAACCAACAACCACAAAACATCAAACAAGACACCAATGATCAAACTCTCCAATCCTCCTCCCGTTTCTCCCTCTACCTGTTCCTTGATGTTCTGCAGCTCATGTAACTCTCTCTGCACCAGCATCTGCTCCTTCTCCCTGTGCAGCTTCAGCTCAATCCTTTCTCGTTCCAGTTCCTCCTGCAGGCGCAGTTGCCGAAGTTTCTCCAGCTCCACGCGCTCCCTTTCCATCTGCAGAAGCTGCTCCTGCTGTCGATGCAGCCTCTCTGCCTCGGTTTCACCTTCTTTGTGTATGGCACCTGGTGGAGGGAAGGGAGGAAGACCCCCTGTGATGGGTAAACCACTAGAGGGGGCAGAGGGGCCAACTGGAGGTTGGGTGTAGCCGTGAGTGTGTGAAGGAGCGGAGGGTGGGTAGGCATGGGCAGCTGGAGGTGGCTGTTGTGGCTGCTGATTGGCTGCCGCTTGTTGCTGTTGTTGTTGTTGACTGTGTAAATGGGCCTGGGACAGGTTTATTGGTTGCTGCTGTTGCTCCATTGGTATGACAACTGTACCTTGTACAGAGGTGACCTCTGCTGATGAGGATGCACCTTTACCGAGGTAAACCGGTTCATCCTGGACTGCAGAACTAGTAGTTGTCATGGGGACAGACACTGGGGCACCTACTGGTGCTGAAGTTGTTGCAGCACCAGCAGTAGTGGCAGTGGTTGATGTTGTCTGGAGAAGACCTGGTGCTGGGTAACGGACTGGACCTTGTCCAGTTAAGGGTATTCTGGGGGTCATTGGTAGCCTGCTAAGACTGGATAGGGGGACAGGTGTCATGTTGGCAGAGGGGTATGGCCGGTAGACCCCCCTCAGTAGTGGGCGAAGAACAGAGGCAGGCTGAGTTGTGATGGGAAGCGTAGAAGCGATGGGAGTCTGAATGGTGGAGTAGATCATCCCATCAGAGGACCTAATAGCAGCAGGGTACATAGCTCTGAGGCTGGCCTGCCTGGCATTGATAAGATTGGTTAGCGCTTGACTGTGGGAGATTGGTTTCCCATCTAGTCCAAAGAGGAGGTTTTGTCTCATGCCGAGACCTGCTGCAAGTCTGGAGGCTGCAGATCCAGTTCCTCTCCCCAAACTACCAAACTGCATCAAATCTGGGTTACTTCCATAACGATCCATAGAATTGAGTGCTGCACACATCCGGCTGATCTCCCTGGCAGTTGTAGCACTGTATTGAGCCAAGTTAGCTTCTTGGAAGCCAGCAATGTCACGAGCAGAGTAGCCATAGTCTGCACTGATGTTAGACAGAGAATTATATCTCCTTATAGGCAGCGTTTGGGCTGTGATGTCTCCTCCATGCCGTAAATCTGTATAAGAGCCATACTGCATTCCTATAAACCCTCCATAACCCTGTTTCATAGCAGTTAGATCCATTGCAAGTTCTCCTGAGGCTTGGAGTTGTGGATCTAGTTTAGAGCGGTAGGACTGTAACCCAGCTTCAGCTAGGTTTGTATCAGACATCGAAGGCTGGAGCCTACCAGGGAAAGGTAATGTGTAGGCCTTACGTTCATCCATTGGATATTCATGGTACACTCCAGTTTGTCTTTCTTGGTCAGACTCATAGGTAAGAGGTGGGGCAGATGGAGGTCTTATGCCCTCTTTCTCACCACCAACACAGCTTCCACCAAATGGAAGCCGGTAAACAACATCACAGCAAGCTGGTTGGTTGTCTGGTTTAATTTGGCCCCCTGTCAGATCCATCGCATCCTGTCCTTCTTCTACCTTCACTAGCTGAGTCACTGCCCTGGCCTGCTCTGGCCCTCCGTCCATTTGTACTACCATGCTATGTGGTGATTTACCTCCTGAAATCAAACCAGGAGGACTGATCTTCCCTTTCAACTCAATGGGACCAGTGCCATACAGTTCAGGGTTAATGACTGGTGAAACAGCACTGACCACAGCTGAGGCAGCACTAGTCTGACTGACCAGCAAGTCTTTTTTCAGTAAAGGTGGGATCTGGCCAGTAAGGCTGTACCTGGCCAAAGCAGATGCCTGTTGCTGCTGCTGTTGCAACTGGTGGTGCTGCTGCAACTGTTGTTCAAGGAGCTGTTGTTGCTTCTGCAGCTTCTCTTGCTGAATTTGTAGCTCCTTCTGTTGGATACTGAGGTCTTCCAGTTTGGCATCAATTTTTGGTATTGATGGATCCATTGGAGGTGAAATCGGTTTGTTCTGCGAAAGACACACAGCTGAACCCATGCCCTGACCCAGATCCACTCGGTTTTGATGGGGATCTCCATAGACTGTTGGCTGTTTGGGCTGGGTCATGAACATGGAAGCAGCCACAGTGACACTCACAGTGGTTGGTGTGGCGATCTCCTGCGTGTTCAGATTCATAATCAGTGGCTGTACAATCGTTGAATGTCTGCTACCCTCTGATCCACCATGGTATTTCCTGCTTTCCGTGGCCAAGGAGGTGAGATCCATTCCCTGGTCAGTCATGATAATAGGGGCAGGTTTGGTGACTGTTCTGAGGTCCACAACACTTCCACCTTGGATCATATGGCCTTGCTCTACCCTTGAGGTTCCTGGGACTGTAGATATTCGACAGAGGGAGATGTTGTCCATTGACATGGACCCTCTAGTGTAAAGGCTGGCTGTGGTGACCATACTTGTTCCTACATTTACTTTCTCCACTCTTTGTGTTCGGTAGAAGCTTCGGGTAGGAGACTGTTGGTAAGGTGGCGTGTCTGGAGGGCTGCCACATGGGGAGTAATTGTCAAATGTTGATTGGCGGCTAAATCGGGTAGGAGAAGACAAGGAGAAGTAGCAGTGTTGACTGTCATAGGCCTAGCTGGGCTTGGAGGTGGGGAGTATGGGGCATCCTGGGAAGACTGCTGACGATAGAGCCGTGGGGAAACTGATCGATGTGCTGTTTGGGTTCCCTGAGCCGTCACTGGAGATGGAGGCCCAGAGCCAGCTGAATCTGACATTCGTAATGCTGAACTGAACGTTTGGGTAGAGAACTCAGCTGTATTCCTTCTGGAAGGTGAACGGGTAGGACTCTGTGGTGGCGGCGATGGAGAAAGAGGAGGACTGGTGCTCCTGTAATAAGTAGTGTACTTGGGAGAACGTGGCTCAATAATTCTCTCAGTGGAAGATGTTGAGCTGTCTCGCACATGGACACCTCTGCTCTCCCCTATCCTTCTGGTGATCACTTCTCTTTGACTGTAGGCCTGGGTAATCTCTGCAATCTTGCTGCATACACTTGAGACTGTAGCTGAAGATGTGGCAGTACTTGATGTGTGCCGGCCATACATACCAGACTGAGTGGTTGTCATAGTATGGCTTGAACTAGTCTGAGAAATAGTCACTGCATCTCTGGCATAAACTCCATATGCTGCAATAGTGGTGGCAGCCACTGTTGGAGTTATTCCATTCTTTCCTGCTTGGCTTTTGATCCTGTCTTTGTGTCCATCCTTTGCAGAGAAGTGCTGCGTAACTCGGACATCAGGAATGCGCCCTCCAGTCTCGGCAAAGGAGACAGGAGCTGAGATCTGGGTGGGGCTGGTCCCTGGAGTTAGTAGAGCATTGCTTTGCTCCAGTAGCTTAGCAAAGGCTGACCCTGTGTCTAGGAGCTGTTTGTCTGGGTAGGAGCTCTCAATCTCAATCTCTACTTGCTCATCAGTGGCCTGCTGCATCTTGGTGATGTTCTGTGATGTTTGTCGAATCTCCTCATAAATATCTGTTTCTGTCTCTGCTGCCTCATTGTCATATCCTGCCTGATCATCATATTCATACTCGTCATCATAACCTTGTCCATTAACGTCCTCCTCGTAGTATTGCCCATGTCTTCCATGTTGCTGTTGCTGCTGTTGTTTCTGTTGTTTCTGAAGCATCTCTGCCTTCCTCATCATCTCCTCATAAACCTCCTCAGCGCTCTTTAGCGGTTTGGAAGTTGAGGATGGTGCTGTGGTGGTTGTTGTAGTCGATGATTTCTCGACTGGTGAGTAGAGAGACATAAATGTGGGCAGGTTGTATTCGCTGCCTGACTTGTAAAGTTTGGATTCATATCCCTCAGCCTCAGAGTCCAGACTCTGAGGGGAATATTCTGAAGCAGAAGATCGATGGAGCTCTTCCATTTCTGCAGCTTGTCTAAGCTCCTCTGTTGGAGAAGCATCTTCAATGGGGGAGAGATTACTCGGTGGTGTCTTGGACCTCTCTCTGCGCCTCTGAGCCCTCAGCTCCTCCTTATCTCTCTTGGTCTTTCGTGCTGTGCTCCTTATTCTCTGTTGTTCCACCTCCCTCATCTTCTCCTGCTCTCTGAGAAGTTCTTCTTCCTCTCTCAGCTCATCCTCTTCGGAGGAATCTTCAATGGTGGGAAGGAGAGGGCCATGAGAGCGGTGGCGTGCTTTTCTCTGCTGCTTGGCCTCTTCCAGCCTTTGCCTCCTGCTAGGGCTACTGTCACTGTCCTCCTCCATTGATGAGATGGAAGTAGGAGACTGGCCTGAGCCATATGAGGATGAAGTGGCTGGCAGTGTGGAGGAGTAGTCACCTCGAGAACGCTCCTCGGGAGATCCTGTCAGGCTCTCCATCTCTAGCTCTGGTTCCCGATCAAGGCTCAAGTCATTTTCATTGCTCAGCTCCATGTCTCGGCTGTAGCTGTTGGTGTTATTGAGTTCAATGGTTTTGAAGCGTCTCAAGCCTCCTTGAGATGCCATCAGATCTTCCTCACCCTCCTCCACTGAGCCTTTATAGACATCAGTAGTGCTCTTAGTCTCCTCCTCAAAACTGCTGGAGTGGTGCTGAAGACGTCTTTTCTCCTTCCCTGAGTCAGAGATAACGTGTTTATGGTGGCTTTTCTTGGGTTTCTGATAACCATATCCTTCATCTTCCTCATCTTCCTCTTCCTCCATCTCTTCCTCCTCCTCTTCCTCCTCCTCCTCCTCTTCCTCCTCATTTTCCTCATCAGCGCTCATCTCCATTATCTGTCTCCTCATGAACTCCTCATCTGTCATCTCTGTGGGCTCAGCCTCTTTTTCCTTCTTTTTCTTCTCCTTCTTCTCCTCCTTCACTTCCTTCCGTTTACCCTCCCAGTCTCCTACATCTTCTTCTTCCTCCAATATATCCTCTAATTCCTCGTCAGAGTCATATGCATCCGGTGGGATTGACAGGGAGCGTGGGCGCTGTTTCCCTCTGTCATCCAAGTCTCTATCTCTGTGCTTCCTCCCCCTTCTGTCCACCTTCTCTTCAGAAAGGCTCTTCTCCAGCAAAGGCCTCATGGAGCTTTCTAGTTTGGTGATTTCAGATGGGCTTGGTGGGGAGCCCCGCCCACTGATCCCCCTCTCACTCAGCTTCATCTCCTCTTCTTGATTAGACCTGTGATTTCACTGTGGGAGCTGGAGATGCCGTCAGAGGAGTAGCCGGTGTCACTGAGGCTCTGTGGGCTGCGTGACAAGTCATGGGTGCTGTTGTTTTTTGTATCCTAAAGAGAGAAAGAGAAAGACAGAAGAATGTATCAGATTTAGGGAATCTAGGGTTTTTATTTAAGTCATCGTGTTTGCAAAGTGTGACAATGTGTTGATGCTGGATCAATACATCAGTACGCATTCAATTTAAGCCCAAATGTATTTAGATTCATATTTTTTTTAGAATACAGAATTAATGTTTTCTCTCTAATTTTTAATATCTATCTAACAACAAATTAAGTTAGTAAAGTAGAAATAGCAGTTTAATGTGATATATCTTATCATTCTTTGTGTGATACTGGATGACCAAAACATCTGTCAGATAACAAGATTGTTCCAGTTTTATTTGACTTCTTAAATATGTCATAAGTCTGCTTGAGCTAACTGCTAAAAAAGCAGTCCTTCCTTTTTAATAAAAATATTGGTTGTAAATATGTCATTAAACTGCAATCTGATCTTAGCATTTCAAGAAGAGATAAAGCAATGACCCTGAGAGCTCTCTCGAACTTGATACCTAAAATATCTTGATAGATACAAACTATAGTGAATTTTGTCTGAGATCATTCAATAAGCCTTTTCAGATGTTCATGTACATTTGATGATTTAATAGTTTTTTAATGGCATGTAATTAACGTCAATTATCCTTTTTTTTCCTATGGAACATTAGCTACCACGTGAGAAGTCCTATATATAAAAATATTTTTTAACATAACATTTTAAATAAGAATGAAATAAGATAGGTCTGTCTTCATTAGTTTTTGAAAGTTTGGAATTGCTCCATGTTTAGAAATTTAGTCTTTATGGAATCCCACAAAGTCTTAGCTTAAAATATTGGACAGAAAGTGAAAAATAGTTTCCAGAAACAACAACCACAACAGCTGATTTGGTTCATAAGACCCCCAAACTCAAATTATTTAAATTACACTAAATTCAACAAGATTGTTTTTTAAAGCTCAAACATGGGCTTAACTGAATGTGTAGGTGTTATCACATGAAAAAAGTTGCTAAATTGCACAAAGAAGAAAGAAAAAGTGACAGATTTTAATTAAGAGAGAACATGTGAAAGAATAGGCTTGAGCTTGTTATTAAATGTCACTGTGGATGTAGAATATACAGGAAAACATTTGCCCTTCCTATTTCTAAAACTGAAAAAAAAAACATCTCACATTAGATCCACTAAAAGCTGTGTCAGCCCTTTGAACAAAGTCCTCAGTAAATACTTTCTTCATTACAATTTAGTTACAATACAAATATGTAATACAGAATTATGCAACAATTTAACTCGATCAAATACATGGAGTATGGTCTGGTTTTATTAAGAAGTAAATGACAGCATTTAGACAAATTACATAATTATACATTTATCACAAAGTGGCTTAAAGTTGTTGGATTTATTAACAATTTTTGGAGCCATTGATGGAAAGAGGTTAGTGAAAGTGTGCTTTTTAGGAATGAGAAAATTTCAATCTTTTCATGATGAGCGATTGTGAAAGTTAACATAAAAACTACTCAAAACTCATTCATCAATGGCTCTGTCTCAGATGTCTGTTCATAACATGCCAAATCATAATCTCAAAGGGACTAACCTGGTGAATGAAAGGGGGGATGGAGGACAGAATACAAAATAGATAAAAATTATGGAGAGATTTTCTAGAAAACCTCTTACGATGGTTACAATACTTCAGAAGAGACTTTACTTTGAGCTCTGTGCACTTTAAATTCCAGGCAGCTCCCTAGATGAGGAAGGTCTGCTCTGCCTTTGAAAGGGCCCAAAGCAGCCAATCTTTATAAATATTTCACCAGGAGTGATGGCTGCCGCTGAGTAAGAAAAGGCATTATTTCACTCTCTCTGTGTTTCTCTCTCACTCTCACTCCCCCTCCCCAAGGTAGTCCATGAATGCTGCCACTTGCAGCCTCAGCATTCTGCGAGGAGGGAATCAATGACATGCTTTCCAAATAGCCACAGACGTCCAACACCACAGGAAAAGTAATTGGTTCAACTTACAATTTTAAATAACCACGCTCCATAGAAAGTGTTAGGTAATGGCATACCACAACTATATTTTGTGATGAAAAACACCCAGTGTTTTACTTACAGGGTAATTATCATTTTGTAGTATAACAAAGGAAAAACTGGGCCGGGCTGTGATCGTCCAGCTGAATGTAAATGTAAATTCACATGAAATGTTTGGGGCATTTTTACACATGGAGACATTTTGTACAAGGACTGCAAAAAAAGCTTTAAATTAAAAGGAGTTCAAGAGTAAACTCTGGGTTATTATGGAGGTCAGAGAAAACAAACAAATAAGAAAAGCTTATATAAAATCAGAGAATGGCAAAAATATGAGCGGGGCAAATACATCTAGAAATCTGGTTATGATATTAAACCCTAAACCGTCCCATTGCATTGTAAATACATGAATGCTCTCAGTGACACTATAAACCTTGAGGCATCTTACTTGTCACTGTAATTATGAATTTCATCTTTCAGTAAAAAATTAGTTTAATCTAACTGAATTTAAAAAAACAACAACCAAAAAAAGACATATGGAGAACAACACATTGTACTACAGTTATTTTCCCCACCATTTTAACTTTAAAGAATTAAACAACTTAAAAGTATTTTATGGATCACTGACCACCAGTCACAAAATTTGATTACATTTAATATTAAAACAGCATGCAGCAGTTGAGAAACATGCAGGAGAAAATCTTAAATATTCACGAGAGAATAATGGGAGACTTGAGCTTCAAAGAAACTGGTACTCTCTTACTTACTGCTTACTTTATTTACTTTACCCGTAGAAAAGGGAGTCCAGCATAAACTCTTAGAAATGGAAGTTTGATTTTGTGTTGCATTTGCTGACTGTGTTGTAAGACAGTGATAGTTGGCCAACCTACAATGCCAAACTAATGCAGTCTCACAGATCTGTTCAAAGTGGCATTTATGAACCTTAACAAGTGCTTATCTGTGAGCACAAGTCATCACAAATGTGTAACAGAGGCCATATTCACAGTAGCATGAATGGCCTCAAGATGCCACTGTTATTCATTTACTTACATCTGGAGTCTAAACACAGCGATCAAAACCTTGAAGGAAACGCTGGAGGGAATCTAATGAGGCATCAGGCAGCTGGTCGATGGCAGGATCCATGGTGATGTAAAAAGTTAACATCCATCTCTCCGGTGTCAGACTTATTACTTATGATCATCTGGATTGCAGCCCTGTTATCTTTAACATATCATGACTGTATGGACTGTGGGGTGTTTGGAGGTCCAGCGTGGGCAAAATCCTGTAGACTACACATACTTGGTGCTGAACAAGAGCTTTCATTAAGCTCTTTAAGTGTGATGGAAAAACTGTATGAATGCAAAGCTGGGCCACGCTGAAACAGCCATGCAGACTCACATAACTCAACCTGCATACATGCTCTATAAGTTAAAATGGTCAGACAATGGTCATTTTTTGGCACATAGACCTGTATGTTACACTATGGTTTTTCAGAGAGTGTTAACTGAAAATCAGCTGAAAGGGACAGTTCACCCCAAAATCAAAAATACATATTAGTTCCTCATACCTGTAGTGCTATTAATCAGTCTTTAGGAACTTTTTTCTTTCTACCAAACTACACCCACCAACTGTATCACTGTGCAGAAGGACATGTGCATCTACTCATCAACGAGGGGCTTGTGCTTGTGTCAGTGCCAGATGTAAAGATTGATGGCTCACCTAAGCTGTAATGTTATCTAGCTCAGTGGCGCTAGGTGAACTAGCAATAGATTCACACTTCCCTCTGTGTAGTGATTTGGTTGGCGGGTGAAGCTTGATAGAAAGAAAATAGTTCCTACATGAAACTGCTCACAACAAGGTCTGTGGATTATTTTGAGTAACCGGGTCATGATTTCTGGAAAGAGACGTTGCTGCTGAGTATTTTAAATGTATTGTTTTGGCACTTTGAGCACCACAAGCTGAGTGCAATCTAGCTCTACTATATTCAAGACAAGGCAGACACCTCTATGTCCGATATCTCCAGTACTTAGCAACTCACAACATAACAATCTAGACTGATAGACAGCACTACAGGTAAGAGGAAGACCATGTATATTTATTTTTGACTCTCACTTTCCATCTTGTTTATTTGGTTCATAACACTTACACTACTATCAACTTTTGGTTCTTTTCCATAGCTTAACATACAGAGTCATACACATGACTAAAGCAATGTTATGAAATAAAAAAAAATCAGACTTACATCATAGTGCCTGGACTTCTTGATTTCCTTAATAGGTGTGATCTGCTCTCCTTTCTTCTGGGAGGGTTTGGTGTCTTTGGCAGTTTGGTTGTCAGGCTCGATTTTGGGCTTCTCCTCTGAGGGTTTCAGAGGTTTCTGAGTCTCTGTGGTCGATACTGGTGTCGTTGTCTTGGTGTCGGTCGGTTGTTTGGCAGCAGTGGGCGCAAATGGTACGCTGCCGCCAGTTCCCGGCGCTTTCTGCGTCTGCGGCTGGCCTGGCTTGGGGCCCTGCTGACTGGTGGGTTTGTGGAGAGGGCTTTGCTGACTGGTTGGCGCCTGGTGACGGGGCGAGCCCGTCGGCTGGTGCTTGGGAGACGAATGAGGAACAGGGAGTGGAGGTTCGTCGAGGCCGCCTCCAGACATCAGCCGCTGGGTCTGGCAGTTGAGACATAACCACTCTTTTTTCTGAAACACAGAGAAGACAAAAACAAAAGAGTCAGTGACAAAAGTTTGTTTTTTGCCATAGTACAGAGATGTTTTGTTGTTATATATTGTCACCATAATATGCCTGAAACCATGTCTGAAGACATTCAAATTCCAAAATCTTTCTTCTAGCTCATTGCCCAAGCTTTGAAAAGGCTGTTTCAGCGTTTCAACACATCAACACTGATGTGACAGGAGAGGCACTATTGGGAGCAATGACAAAATCTGGCATATGCTTCCAAAAAATACAATCTAAAAAGCTAATAAAGTGATATTTTAAATGAAAAAGTCACCGGCTTGAATAACAGGACTGTCAAAAAGTCATCAGGTAGCTTATTATTGCTCAACAGCAAACAGTAAAGACGGCAGCACTGGTTAGCTCCCAGGTAAGTGTGTGTGTTTGTGTGTGAGAGTGTGTGTGACTTAAAAACCATTTAACCCTGTGTCCCTCTGCAACTACTCTTCCACTGAAATGATGTGTCCTCATTGGAGTTAAATAAGATTGATGGTTTAACACGCTGATTAATATTCTTAGCGTTGAATGTGTCGATTCCACTTAAGCAGCAGACTGCAGAGACAGATGCACACACACGCGTGCGCAAGCTCTACACACTGTGGAAATCTTATTTCCAGACAGAGCTGTCAGAGCTGCAGCGGGCTAAGCTAAGCTGGCGTACATTTCTAAAAAGCCAAGTCACACTGACAGCTACACCCTATTTTCATCACATCGGCTCCACTCACTTCTCACACTGTGAGGCTGACTGATGAAAAATTAGACTGCAATGCATGCACACACACACTGTGCATAATCTAACTTTTTTCCATTTGCTGATGTGAACAAACTGTAGGTCTGTCCAGAAAAAAGTCATTAAAACAAAAAAAGCAGAAGAGATTTTACTTGGTGTGAGCATCGATAGCCACCATGGCTAAGAAGACTAAGTAAATGTCACAGTCCCATCCACAGTGTTTGACTGACAGGTGATGTGTGGAATGTGCCAACAGAAAAGCCACAGGGGTCAGTTCAGTGACGCGCTGACAGAAAAAGAGAGTAATTGGTTTACATTTCATTTAAAGACACAACTAAGATTCAAGACTGGGGGGGGCTGGAGCCTATCCCAGCTGACATCGGGCAATAGGCAGGGTACACACTGGACAGGACGCCAGACTATCGCAGGGCTGACACATAGAGACAAACAACCATTCACACTCACGTTCACACTTATGGACAATTTAGAGTCACCAATTAACCTAGTCCCCAAATTGCATGTGACGTGTCAGCATGAGAGAACCCACGCTGACACGGGGAGAACATGCAAACTCCGCACAGAAGGGCTCCCACACCCGGGATCAAACCAGCAACCCTCTTGCTGTGAAGCGAGAGTGCTAACCACCACACCACTATGCCACCCCTCAACTAAGATTTAGCGCTTAAAATATTCAATATTCATTGTCTCTTCAGCATCTTTCCAGTAAAGACACCTTCTGTTTACCTGATGCTGTTTTGGACTGAAGAGTGGCCTTATTAATCATGTAATGATTACTGACAGATGTAGCCCTCCCCAATGAACACTTATCTCCCATCTCTGTTCTTTTCCACCCACTCATCAAATCCTCTTCTCATAAAAACTCATCAAACCAATCCTAACCCCTCCCCTCTCCTCATCTTTTATATCTCCTCTCCCTATATTTCTCTGTTTCTCTGAATCTCTTTCAGACTTTATCTGTTTTTAGGTGTCATACAGTACAAGAGACTCCACAGTGATGGATGCAGCTTTGGGTTGAGTGTTGGACACTGTGGTCCTTATTACTTATACGCAGCCAGATTTTGTAATGACAGCTGGAATCATTACAGCAGAAAGATCAACAAAAACGTATGAAAGATTAAAAAAACAAACAAAAACAAAGTAGGAAAACTAGCAAATTCCCAATTGTTTTTTTTAAACTAGAAAATGGGCAACAATAGATAAATATTTTAGTAAAACATCTGTATGAATATAAAACTATCAGCTCTGTTCTGCATCAGTTTGCATTGAGGCCTCATATCACGTCTGATTTAATAACCAACAGGTGTTCTGGCATTGCCCGTCTATCACCAGCAGAGTTCAGGAAGATAATGTGTGTCTGAGTGTTGCTGTCTGACTATGAAAAGTTTTACGTGTAACAGCTCCAAAAAATGTTGCCTCTCTTTCCTGTTGAAACACAAATCTAACAGTGCCTTACAATATACAGACACTACTGACTGTATGTAGAAAAACAGTGGGGGAAAAGGCTAAACAGATGTGTTGGTAGCTGTAATTTTCACCTAAAGCTGATTTTATACTTGTGCATCAGCTATATGCAGTAACTTCACCGTAGCCGAGCATGTGGCCTATGCCATTGTGAGCATTTATACTCGTGCAGTGGTCTGTCTGTGTCACTCTGCAGTTACATCTCCAAAACTGCAGCAGGGTTTCTGTGAAGTGTTGTACAGTTTAATTGAGTCAAAACACACCTTAAACACACATTAAACATGGCTTAATAGCGACCATTTCAAACACAAATACACAAATCAGCTTCACTATAACACACAGCATTCACAGACAAAGCACTTGTCTTTGGCTGGACACATTTCATTTTCCCCACAAATACAACATGCTAATGTTTTTAGCACAAGCCTATGATATTTTTCATTGTATAAATTAGCCTAGTGGCTAGTGGACTTTTCCTCTATTCACATAAAGCCAGGGACAACAGCAACATGTAACAAAGGTAAAAGTAGGCTCCATTACTCACAGGGTTCACCGACAAAACAACTGTCTTATACTCAACATGTTTCGAACATATACAACACGCTAACAATATTAGCACAAGCCTAGGGCATTTTACATTGTATAATTAGCCTAGCAACAAGCAGAGATTTTCTCTGCTCATATATGTGCTATTTTAGTGGAGGCTTTACTGTCTTTACAATTTATTGTTTCTTATCTGTGAAATTCAAGTAAATAAAAGCTTTGATTCCACTAAGGGAAATGATTTCAGCTTACAAAAATAGACAGGAGGACTGCATCGCCGCAATGTGTAGTTACATTTCTGGTGCACATTGGGCTGTAGGTACGTTGTTGAGTCGGCGACGACGTTGAAATATAAATTCAGCTTAACATGAAAATAACAACAGAAAACAACAATCTTCCATATCGACCTTTGGGTTGAGATGATAAGAAAAAAATAGAGCTGACAACATGTAAAATATTAACATGTATTTTCCTCTCTTCAGCGTATTGGTCTGATAATCGCAGTTTTCCCAAATATGTGAGTGATAAACGAATTACTGGTTCATAATGATATAAGATATGAACTAATTTTGGTGCATTAATTCTCAGAAAAAAACAAACAGTGCATGAGAAGAGCTTGAAAATATGACATCCTCCCTATTACCCTCCAAAGTTAAACCTGCTGTTCGAAAGAAAGGAAATACAAGAAGTATTTGAGTAAGGAAGGACACTCTTACACAAGTGCCGAAAGTCAATAATGGTGGTGTTGTTTCCAATTACTGATCATTTCAGTGATTAAATGAGACACTTAAGCTAAAAAACTTCCTGCCAAAACATTTTATGGTTTACTTCAACACTATTCAGACACTATTTTCTCCTCTCTTTAAAGAAATTGCAAAAAAAAAAAAAAAACAGGAATTCTTTTGAACATCCTGCTTTCACCTCAATGACTCCAGCATAAAAAATATAAGGAACTACTTTTAAATTGGAACAAATATTTGATGAAAGTGTCAGTCTGAGCTGCAGGCCAGACTTCATTTGATTGTGCTGGGCTGCCTGAGCATGAGGGACTTAAGGCATGTGATAAAAATGTAACAAACATTTGGGAAGCTGGAGGCAGCAAATGTTTCGCAGTGTCACTTTTCAATCATCAAACTATTTTTAATTTTTTGTTGATTGATTGATCAGTAAACCAACTATCTGAACACTACTATCAATTGTACATAACTAAAAGAAAATATATTTCTCATTTATTATACAGCACATACAGTCATGGAAAAAATTATTAGACCACCCTTGTTTTCTTCAATTTCTTGTTAATTTTAATGCCTGGCTCAACTAAAGGTACATTTGTTTGGACAATTATAATGATAACAACAAAAATAGCTCATGAGAGTTTAATTTAAGAACTAAGAACTCTGACTTCACTTTTCTTCCTATGTCTCTTTCTGACCATAGGGTTGTATTTGGCAAACTGGCAATCCCTTCGGGCCCCAAACGAGCAGCCCGTTGGCGGTTTAATTCCACTTTATTGCAGAATGAATCCTTTCTAAGGGAAATGAAAGAACAACTGGACCAATTTTTAGCGATAAATAGACCCTCTGTTGATGATCCCAGGGTACTCTGGTCAGCTGTAAAAGGGTTCATAAGGGACAAAACAATTGGATTTGCCTCCAATCTAAACAAAACAAGATGGCAGCATATTGTAGATTTAGAAAATAGACTTGCAGCTTTAGAGAGTTCTTTGTCTCTGAATGCTACCTCTGACCTTATTCTCGAGCGAGACCTGTTAATTAAAGACCTCAATCAACTACTCAGGAACAAATCTGATTTTCTCATTCATAGGACTAGGCAACTTGATTACTTGTACAGTGCCCAACCAAGTCATCTACTGGCTTTGAAACTCAAAACCAATGAACAATTGGCTAACATATCGTCTGCTAAATCTTCCACAGGTAAATTGTGCTTTGCTCCAACTGAGGTAAATGATATTTTTTGCTCATTTTACTCCAATTTATACTCCTCAGAGTTTATTTATAATGAGCATGCATGCAAAAGCTTTTTGAATCCCCTTCAACTTCCAAAGCTTCCTTATGAATCTGCCCTTGAACTTGATGCTCCAATAACCCTGAGTGAATTGCACAAAGCCCTAGTGAGCATGAGTAAGAATAAATCCCCAGGGCTTGATGTATACCCCCAGAGTTTTATCTGGCCTTCTGGCCTCAAACTGGTCCTCTTTTACTGGAGATGTTTCATTCTACAATTAATAATGGTTCTTTCTATAAGAATACTAATATTGCTATTATTTCTTTACTTTTAAAAAAGGGCAAGGATCCTTCTGAGTGCTCAAGTTACCGTCCTATTTCAATTTTAAATGCTGATACTAAGTTATTTGCCAAAGTCTTAGCTTCCCGATTGGAACCACATCTGTCTACTCTAATTCATGCGGATCAGACTGGCTTCATTAAGAAGCGCTTTGCCTCAGATAATGTCCGTCGCCTTCTTCACATCATAGAAGCTTCCAACACCGCAGATTCTTCAAATGCCATTTTGTCGCTTGATGCAGAGAAGGCATTTGATCGCCTTGAGTGGCATTTTCTGTGGCAGGTTCTGCATCATATGGGCTTTGGACATAACTTTTTATCTATGATTCAAACCTTATACAATGACCCAACTGCAATGGTATTGACAGGGAGCACCTGTTCTAGGCAATTTCTCATATCTAGAGGATCTCGACAGGGTTGTCCCCTCTCGCCTTTGTTATTTGTTTTATCTCTTGAGCCTCTTGCCCAGGCAGTCCGGCAGTCAATCAGCCATAACCCTATTAGTATACATAATACCAAACACTTTATATCTTTGTATGCAGATGATATCCTTCTTTTTCTCCATAATGTTTCTCATAGTCTTCCTCACCTTTTAAACATCTTCAAGGACTTTGGCCAGGTTTCAGGATACAAAATCAATTGGGAAAAATCTGCACTATTATCTCTGAACTCTTCCACTGAACAGGTTCCTACCATTGCAGCCACTAAACATACCAGTTGTCCAACATTTAAATATCTAGGAGTCTCAATTTTTCCTACAGTTTCAGCCACAGTGACTAACAATTATAAGAAAGTACTTGCTGAGGCGGAAAATAGTCTTCAAAAGTGGAGCTCCTCATCTTTGTCTTTTCATTCCCGCATTTCAGTGATTAAAATGAATACGCTCTCCCGAATAAATTTTGTTAGTTCTATGCTTCCTCTGGCACCTCCCAAAGGTTATTGGAAGAAAATTCACTCACTACTCTCTAAATTTATTTGGGCTGGTAAAAGACCCAGAATTAAAATATCTGTCCTTCAAAGACCAAAAAATTTGGCGGTTTAGGACTCCCAAACTTTCAATTGTATCATTGGTCCTTTGTGTTGCGCCCTCTCTCCACCTGGTTTGACACAGCATCTTGTGTATCTTGGCGTCCTATTGAGGAAAGTATTGTTCAGCCCCACCGATTACAAGATCTTATTTACTCCAATATCTCTATTAAACAATCTAAGCTGAAATTTGGGTCTATCATCACTGAGCTAATTTCCACCTGGAGCGCTGTTGGAAAATGTTGTAAAGTGTCTCCCAATTGGTTTCTCCAGTCACCCATATTCTTTAACTCTCGTCTCCAGTTGGGAGGGCGTCCTATATATTTTTTCCAGTTGGGCAAATAATGGTGTATTTACATTATCTGATATTTTTGGGGCTGAAGGTCTCCGCTCATTCTCAGACATTCAGAAACTCTTTAACTTACCTGGTTCCTCTTTTTTCTTTTATCTTCAGTTGCGTACGGCAATGCGCACTTATGGGGTGCCTTGGGATGGCACACTAGGTTCACACCCTTTTCATAAGGCTCTGACTGGGAGTAAGGGTTTGGTTTCTACTGTTTATGCCACTCTGATGCAGGCATCAAACAAACCACTCTCTCTTGACAGAGTTTGGAAGCAGGACCTTCCATCTGATGACAATAATCTGGACTGGCACTTGATCTGGCAAAACTTGTCTTTTTCTTCCAGAAACCCCAACCACCGAATTATTCATTACAATTTCATACACAGGTCATACTTCACTCCACGCAGTTTGTTCAAATTTAAAGCTTTGCCCTCTCCTAATTGCACTCTGTGTTCGCAAAAGAGCTTAGGCACCTTCTTCCATATGGTTTGGGAGTGCCCAGGTGTTGTGGTTTTCTGGAAGATTGTTTGTAGTATGCTGTCCACAATATTGTCGAAGCAGATTCCTTATTCGCCTACCATCTTATTACTTAATGACACTTCTGGTTGAACCTGCTGCTAAACTTAAACGCCTTTTTCTGGCTGGTCTCACTGCCGCTAAAAGGCTGATAGCATGTAGATGGAAACCCCCTCATTTGTTATCCTTAAATAAATGGTTGTTAGATTTCATAGATATAGCCATTATGGAACGTTGGGCAGCTAACTTGCACCTAGCCAAACCTGAAAACATTTCATGTTGGGATGATGCCATCTCCACTCTAAAATCTCTATTGTAGCCATCTCCTTTTCCTACTTTGGGTCCTGTGGGTGGGTGGGTTGGATGTGGGGTGGGGGGTGGGGGAGGTTGTGGCACTCCGAGTATATATTTTCTCATTTATTTCTCCCTTTTTTTTTTTTTTTTTTTCTCTTTCCTCTTTCCTGGTTTTATTTACTTATTTACTTATTATTGAGTTTCTTATGACATTGACTCCATTTAAGTGGTCCAACCCCCTTTCAAGGGCCCTGTAGGCTTTGGGTTTTGAGGGCAGTATTGGTTGAGGCTTGTTTAAAAGCTCTGAATTGCTATGCGTGTTTGTATGTTTATCAGTGTACTTCATAGAGACAAAGCCTGTGGACCCCTTGAGATTTGGGGGGCGGGAGGGGGGTTGTCTATCTATTTTTCATTATTATTATTATTATTATTATATTATTATTATTATTATCATTATTATTTATTTTTATTTATTTATTTTTTTTTATTTATTTTTTTTATTTATTTATTTTTTTCTTTCTTATTTGTCAACACTCAATATTGTTGATATGTCTGGTTGGTAGTATTGCCATGGTTATTTATTTATTTTTTTTTTGTTTGTTATGCTACATTACCATTCTATTTTCTTTGTTGCTGTTGCTATTATTGTCCAGTTGATGCTTGCCACATCTGTTTGTTTGTTTGTTTATTTTAAACTAAATGGAAAAACCAATAAAAAATTGATCACAAAAAAAAAAAAAAGAACTAAGAACTATTCATTTTCCATGGTTTTCTTGATAATAACCAAAATTACTTAAATTCTTACATCAATAGCTATGGCATTGTACCACCAAAAACACTACTTTTAAGCATTCCATGTTTTCTTTTCTGTTTGCTTTAAACACATGATACACACAAGAGTTAATACTTGATTGCATAACCATTGTTTTTGATGACTGCAGCCATGCGTCTTGGCATGCTCTCCACCAGCTTCTGACATTGTTCTGCTGTCACAGCAGCCCATTCCTGTTGGACAAATTCAAACAAATTTTCTTTGTTTTTGGGCTTGTGGTTCTCCATTTTGAGTTTGATGATTTTCCACAGGTTTTCAATTGGATTAAGATCTGGTGATTGAGCAGGCCAAGGCATGGTGCGAATGTTGTGGTTCTCCATCCAGGCTTTAACTGACCTTGCCGTGTGGCAAGGGCATTGTGTTGTTGGAAAATCCAGTCATTCGAGGCAGGAAAGAGTTTTCCAGCTGATGAAAGAAGACTGTTTTCAAGGGTAGTCCTGTACATGACCTGGTTCATTCGGCCTTCACACAATTGCATTTGCCCTGTTCCACTCAGACTGAAACAACCCCAGATCATGACTGATCCACCCCCATGTTTTACTGTAGGGGCAAGACAGTCTGGGTTGTAAGCTTCTCCAGGCTTCCTCCTAACCAGTAAGTTGGCTGGAGGGCATCAATTCAAAATTGGATTCATCACTGAAGAGAACCTTAGCCCAATCATCAACAGTCCAATCCTTGTGGTCTCGAGCAAAGAGTAACCGGGCCTTCCTCTGCCTTTCATTGATGAAGGGCTTCTTGCGTGCTCTGTGTGACTTCAAACCAGCTTCAACAAGTCGGTTTCGAACTGTCCTTGCCGAACAAGTCACATTTCTCGACAGTGCCCACTCATTTTTAAGGTCCCTGGAGGTCTGACGACGATTCCTGACACAGGAACGGATGAGTGCACGGTCATCTCGTGGGGTAGAAAGACGTTTCCTGCCACGGCCAGGTAGCAATTTGGTAGTGCCATGTTCAGCTTGTTTTTTGTTGTTGTCATGAACGGCTGTCTTGGAGATCTTCAGTTTTTTCGCTACCTGTCTCTCACTCACGCCAATTTCCAGCAGTGCCAAGATGGCTGCCTTTGTGGCTTCACATAATTCTTTTGTTTTAGGCATTATGTGAGAGCTGACAACTTCTGAGTTGTGCTACGGCTTGAATGTAAGCAGGAAACCACTCTAGGCCTTTGCATGTGCAGTGCTGCTTGTGACATGAAATGGCCTCTTATATACCCTGGGAATCAATTAAGCTTAAGAATGTCAAATAGGACATAAAGTATTATGTGACCAGCTGCATTTTTTGTTGTGTTCATTGTATTATACGTTTAGTGGTACCAGATATTAGAATGAACAAGAAATTGAAGACAACAAGGGTGGTCTAATAATTTTTTCCATGACTGTATATCAGTGAACATCCTGAATTTTTTTGGAGTTTTTCTCTACCACTGGCCTGTGGTTTCATTGTACAGAATACACTTTAAGATGCTGACCTTGCGTGAGTGTGTTCAGCTTTAACTACAGTATAATAAACTCTGTGTGTACGTGTGTGTGTGTGTGTGTGTATCCCCCTACAGCAGATCACTGTACAGTAGTAGCCTCTGAGACTATTGAATCATTTCTAGACTCTAAAGTGAACTCATTCTCTCCTTTTCCCAGAGCGAGTACATTCAGTCCTACAGATCACGTCACGTGTGTGCGTGTGTGTGTGTTGTCCCGCAGAGTAGCCCACTGCTGCACCACTTAACCTACATAGCGCAAACAATCTGGCCTTTTCTCCTCCCGTCAATAACGCTCACTAAAAAGCTCCATCAGTTCTAATTCTGCATTCAGACTCCCTCACTCTTTCTTTCTAAGTGTCTGTCCTTTCAAAATCTGTTAAGCGTCAAATCCTATTGTTCCGTAATGTATTTTTACCTTCTAGTTTTTCCACAATTTCTCCTGTACTCCTTTTATATTGTCATCTTGTTTTTTTGTCATTGCTCATTTTCTGTCTGTTTTCTGCTTTTTCCCCTCCTTCATATCTTTATACATTTCATGAAAGAAAAGTAATGAACCTGTCTCTTTGTCACTGCACATCATATCTCTACTGTCACTGGATTTGATTTATGACAAATCTGTGGAAACAACTCACCACTGTGTTCATCTCTCGGCCAAAGAAAGGCTGTACAATTAGTCATTAAAGAAGAAGTACTGTCATATATGGCCCTGAAGGAAACTGTATCCTCTGTAGGGAATGTTTGGTATTTAGTTTCTATCTCTGTCTCTTTTTGTTTGTTTTTATATACTACTACTGCTCCTCCTCCTCCTACAACAACTACTACTACAACTGCTATGAGTGCTTCTACAACTCACTTCTTACCTATCTGTGGAGAAACCTGGGTTACTCCAAAGGAAGGTGTACAACACATTGAAATAAATGTGGAAAGAAAGTGATTAAGTCTGAATTTAGGGGTGCCAAGATCAGTTTATACTGATTATGTAGTCCCCAATGACGTCAATGCACAAATTCACCTTTTTTGGATTCTTCGTTCACATGTGAGAAAAACAAAGTTTCCCTCATGGATTCAAGGTGACAAGCGGTAAGCAAATGATCATTTTGGGGGCGACGTTTCTTTCATAAGATAATAACTCTCACACAGGTCACCACCCCGGCCCCCTGATTCAGATTCCTGTGTTTATTCGACCCATCCACCCTTACAATGTCCCTATACGCACTTTTTCGCCCTTTACACTACATGACCTGACTTCCTTCTTTGCTCTCTTCACATGATGGCGGACAGCCTGCAGCATATAGGTCATGTGATCACAGCCTCCTGGCTCACGATTACATGGTTTTTATACAAATTACAGTGCATTACGTTTTGCAGGGAAAAATAACAGTGAAAGAGAGCGGCCTGCTCCATGACAACTACACCAAGCTCCAGCACTCCCTCCATTTAAATTACTGAGTAGTTCTCTTGTGCCAGAGCTTCTCTCTCTCAGGTTCAGTTCACTTCCACTCTGACTCATTCTCATCCTTTTTTCTTTGTGTTTCACTTTTCACACATTCGCACCTGCAGCTCCTCTCTTTTCTCTCTTCACTACAAGATCGTTAAACTCCTATCTTCCTCTCACCCTCCCTCTCTTCTCTCTCCCTGTCACCCTCCGTCTACTTTTTTCTCTCCCTCCGACAGAGCGAGGGCTATTTTTACCCAGAATGCCACTGTTCTGCTCGAGCGCACACTTCCCTTGCACTGGCTGCTGCTTTAGGCTGCACTCTACTGCACAACACATTCACTCATACTTACACACATGCATGTAGTCACACGGTTCACATCAATGCAAAATGGAGGAGGTCTGTGTAGCTGAGGGCTAACCAGAAGGAGAGAGAGATGACAAGCAGAAGGAGGAAGAAGAGGAGGAGGGGACGGGGAGGAGAGGAGCCCACTGGGCAGAGGGGAGGAGAAATGGGGAAGTGAGTGACACCACGCGTGCTCATGAGTACGTGCACGGACACAGTAATTCAGCTCAGCCTCTGGTATTGTGGCTCCCTGCTGTGTCTGATGTAACCGGCTGGAAGTGGGGGCAGAGGAGACAGGAGGCGGATAGTGGAAGAGGAAGAGCCAGAGAAGGAGGTGTTGAAGTGGATAGGTGATGATAGTGATGATATGATGATGATGATGATGATGATGATGAAGATGTATTTGTATATGCAATAAAAACATGTTTTGTCAACTATGCTTTGGAGGAAATGTAACTGCTGCTTGAATTCTGTCCGCTAACGGAGATTTTTCCAGCCCACAGGTGCTATGGTCTTGTATGACAGATGCCATATGAAACATCTTAGGTACCCTAAACTGAGAGCTTTGATTTGCCGAAATATAACTGTAAAAGGTTAAACATTCTGAAGTGGCTTTGATATTTTGAGGCGGACAAATGAAATATGTCGTCAGTTCACATTTTGCAGACACAGTACGAACATCTGTAAATACGTTAATTAAAATCTTTCCCTCATTACGTTGACACACACCATAATCCGAGTGGCATTACGTTTCTTGAGGGCTGTGCGTGGTAGACTGAAGGTCTCCATTTTTAAACAAATAAACTGAAGAACAAACGATTTATAATCAGTTATGTTACAATGAGAGAAATACTTGTGTTTTTGCTGGTTTATAATATTACAGTGGTTTTGTTCAATGTGGAATGAATACACTTCAAGGCAGAGAAATCAGTAGCATACAGAGCCAGTTCACCTAAATGAAAAAAATATGTATCCTAACTCCGGCACTGTCTGCACTTAATATTTATGAAAACGCATATTTTCCTCTACGTTTTGGCCTCTTATCAACATAAACAGAGATTTTTTTTTTTATTTTTTTTTAAAAAAGCAAACATGATGATGTCACCTCCTCAATATAGTTATATGTTTCTTTGTGCAATAAGCATGTGCCAGAAACAAAAATAACAAAGGCTGACTACCACTTTATTATGATGACTACTTTACATCTTAACTTTGTATTGCAGCACCACTTGGGATGGATATCGTAGTAGTACCAATACCAGTGACCTTGAAGTAGTACCAACAGAGTGCTTCCATTGATACCTTTTTTCTACCTTATTTGACACCCAGATGCCACAGAGGTGTAGTATAGCCACACATTTGAACAACATTTTGAATGTATCTCGGCACACTGAGCTGCCAGCTCCATCAAATACACTGCGCTCAACATCACCACACTACAGACTGTGTAGCTGCTGCAGTAGTGGGCAAATCACACATCATATTGCAGTGATTGACTACAGGCAAAATCATGTAAATAGTAATTTATTTTTCTAGATCTGGGTACATGAAGGATTAAATGCAAATATTGTTGGACTTGAGAAATTTCGATGCCACTTGGGACTAGGTTATTTCTAGGTAATCGATACATTAAAGATATCGAGGACCAATACCCAGCCCTGTACACCACTACTTTAGGTGTCTGCTGTGCCCAATGCTATTTGGCCCATGTGTCCGTGGTTTAAAGTCCGCAAGAAATGACAGTTTTGGAACCGGCCCAGTTGATTTGTCCTCTCTGATAAGTGACAAGATGTTGACGTAGTGTTGTTTAGCACCACATACTGGCCTGGCGAGCATTTGGAGTCCTTTTTGCGTTCTAGTATGAACAAAAATATTTTGTGAAATGTTGGTTATGGGGACAAAAGTTTTTTAAAGGGGGGAAAAATAGCCTTAAATCACAGCAGTATCTATCCATACAGAAATTTGTGGTTGTATTTGATGAGGTTTTTGCCTATCAATTGAAAGAAGTGGAGTTTTGTTTGTGGTGCCCACAAGTTTGGAAAATGAACTACTTTAAACTAAAGAAATATTCACTATAAAAAGTTAATAGTTCAAAACTAATGTGGTAATAGTTTATCGAAGTAAAGCAAAATGCAAACTTTTTAATGTGAAGCCAATATTCCTCATATCACCAACATATTACACTTACTAACAACAAGCCACTGCTGCACAAACTGCTTCACAGAAGGACACGAAGCCATGCATCTTCATCACCACGACAACCTCACAGTAAATCAACTTAATATGAAACTTTCCACTGGCAATACCTCTTAACCTCCAGGGTCAAACACTGATGAGCCAATCAGGGTTGAGACAGATTATGATTGATGACTGACTGGACCTATGAGTTCATGTCAAAACGCAGCTACAACATCTGCTGAGCTGTGCACTTCCTCTGAAAATATAGCAGACTGCCAAAGTACAGCAGAGCACACACGAGAGAATGTGTAATGCCACTGACCACTTGAGTGTCGGCACTGTGACATATAGTTTGCTATGACAGACTGTGAAGGTGAGCCGTACAAATAATATCAACCTGCATGAAAAAGATTTTTTTAAAATATATTCAAATATTTTGAGACTACTTATCAAATACTGAGCATTTGTACACACGATTTCCTTTACATAATCTCTGACTGTCTTCCATCTTCCCTTAGTTGCCTCCCAGTTTTCTGTCTTGCTAATTATTTTCAAACCAATGATCTTAAACCCAACCACCATCATATGAGATTTGGGGCAGGTTTCACCGCTCAGTGCACAGGTTGCATCAGTCATCGTACGTGAGGAGACTCACTTTTAAATGACGACAAAAAGCAGATTTCATAGGGCTCTCTCCCACATAAACTCTTTTTCCTCCTGCTTTTGTTCATCGCCTACATCTTAATTTCTGCCTCTTGAGCTCTGCTCCTCTTTACAGTTTTGTCTCCTCTCTCTGCTTGTGTCCATTGAGGTACATTTTGAATTTTCAGCCACATTCTTTCTCTACTCTCTTCTCTTTATCTCCAACTCATCCTTCGCTCCCTGTCTGCTGTCTATCATTAAAGTTTTTTGTGTTTGAAGTACTGCACACAAACTGGATGTGAGAAAAGCGTGAGAGGTGGAGAGGTGTGCGCTCTCCGCCTTCGGCTTTCCCCGTAGGCACATGGAAGGGCAGAGAGTCGGGCTCTACCCGAATTACCCTTTCCACGTAGGCTCGTGGAAGAGGTTTCCTGTGCAGGCCTGAGGAAAGGCAGAGGGGTCTCAGAACAGAGCCATACAGCCAAATATAATACTGCAAATGGACTGAACTATTTTTATGTGATAGCTATAAGTACTTCTTTTTTTTCAGATTAGGATCTTTTTTTAAAACACATGATAGGCCCACATAATAGAATGTATTTTGAAATATCAAACCAACCTTACATAACCGCAGTGCCTAGTTGGGGGCTCTTGTTGTTTTTCAGATGTCTATGAGTTCTTAACATAGCAAAATCTACCCTCTAAACTTCTGGTGTCATAACTGTCAGAGGCCCAGTGAGGTAAATGTATCAAATATTTTCAAAAAAGTAATTCTAAATTACTTAAGCAAAGGATCTCCTAATCATCAATTGATTTGATTTGAACAGAGGTAGGAAGTGGGAGCAATTTACTTGTGGATGTTCCTACAGGCAACATAGGGGGTCGCCTAGGGTGCCATCCAGAGGGGAGTTTGCCTAGGGCCGCGAAGTTTCTAGGTCTGGCACTGGTGCAGTTTTATAGTCTATGCATACACACAGACACACATGCTATTGATAAAGACACACATGCAAATATGCATAAAAGCCAGTACACACTCAATGCAGACACGCAATGCACATGTCCTGTAGGAGGAAACAACAGGGATCTTACTGTAAGAAAGAGCAGACAACATTTGTGAAATGAAAAGAAACTGGTTCTGTTTAAAAACACACTCACATACACACACACATACACACACACTGGCTGAATTTAAGGCAGAGGATTTCATCCAACATCCCTTTTGCACTGTGAGACTGAAGAGAGACAGGGATAGGGAGAATAAGTGGAGGTGAAAGAAATAAAACGAAGGGAATCTGGCAGTAAAAGCAGGAGAGAAACTATTGAAAGGAGGGGAAGAATTTAGAGGAGTGTAACAATAGCTGGGGAGGAAGTGAAGGAGAGAGTAAAGAAGAGAAATGAAGCTTGTGGAGGAGAGAAAGGAGGGGATAAAGAAAATAGAGAAATAAATTAGAGAAAGGGAGTAAGGATAGAGAAGGAGGAGAGACGGTGGGGGAGGAGAGATAGGAGGGGATGAATTATAGGAGTGGAAAACCAGTGAAGGAGAGAATAAGTAAGAGATAAATTAGAGGTGGAGAGGAGGAGAAGCAGGGGAGAGAAACAAGTGGCAGAAAAAAATGGGAATTAATCAAAGAAGGAGATGAAACTAGGAGTAAAACGAGGAGGAAAGGAGGCAAGGAAAAGAGTGTGGAAGGAGAGAAGAGAGGACTGACACAAAAACCTGGTTATATAACCAAAACAGGTTTCATTTCCATTTCACAGATATTTTAAAAAGCTCCTCTTCTCATTTGATCACCACAATGGAGCCTCTTTAATTACGTAACCTTGCTGTGAGAGGCGAGAGGAGTGGGCACAAAGCTGTAAATGTGCGTGTTTGTGTTAACGTGTACACATTACGTTTTATTGCCCACATTACACCGTCACCGCAAGTTCTTCACAGAGCTGATATAAAACCAGGTGAAGTTGATCTGCCTCTACCTCTTTCCTCCGCTGATACTTTGTGTAGGAGGATCTCATTAGCATATGTGGGGAATTTATAGCTGCTATGACGATGAATTCTGACATTAGCTGAAACTCTGACCTTGAGCATTATAATCTGATTTCAGGTTAAACCTTTAAAGAGGCAATTATAGTCTGCATCATGTTTTAGCATATGCCTTAAAGGGACAGTTCACCCAAAAATCAAAAATACATGTTTTTCCTCTTTCCTGTAGTGCTGTTTATTGATATAGATTGTTTTGGTGTGACTTATTGTGTGTTGGAGATATTGGCTGTAGAGATGCCTGCCTTCTCTCCAAACTAAGGAAACTAGATGGCACTCGGCTTGTGGTGCCCAAAGTGCCAAAGAAGTACATTTGAGAAAAAACAACAACTCAACAGCAAGGTCTTTCTAGAAATCACAACCCAATTACTTTAATCCAAAGACCTTATTATAAGAAGTTCCATGTAGAAACTATTTTCTTTCTACCAAACTACACCTGCCAAAATATCACCATGCAGAAGGAAGTGTGCTATTGTGAGCTACTGCTAATTCACCAAACACCACTATGCTAGCTATTGTTACAGCTCAGCTAAGGAGAAGACCATTTATGTTTGCATTTAGGCCGTCATGAGCACAAGCCGCTCATGCATGAATAGATCCGTCTGTATGGTGACACGATAGGTGGGTGTCGTTTGGTAGAAAGAAAATAATCGCTACATGAAACTGCCCAGAACATCGGGTAATGGGTCATGATTTCTGGAAAAAGACATTACTGTTGACTTTTGTAAATGCATTTTTTGGCACTTTGAGCACCACAAGCTGAGTGCCATCTAGTTCCATTATACTGTAGAGAATGCAGGCATCTCTGCGGCTGATATCTCCAACACTCAGCAACTCACACCAAAACAATGTAGACTGATAAATACTGTAGCACTACGGGTAAGGAAAATGTATATTTTTGATAACAAAAATGCAGCAAGGATGAATTACCAAAAAAGCAGAAGATTGGTTTAAGACTATCTTCGCCTTTAGCATAGCAGAAAGACATGAAGCAGGAAACGACAAACATATGTAACTTAATGTAGCTATCAAATGTTCCTTCCACTACATGTATTTTATAAATTCTGAGGTGACTGTCCTCACATAAAAGAACAAAAAAAAAAAAAAAGCACCGCACTTATCCTTTGTTCAAAACATTTACATCGACATTAACCTGCAAGCACCTTTAGGGGCTGTGTGAATTATGCAGTCTATGTGACATGTTTTAAAAAGTGTGTGACTTGGATGCAGCAAACTACTTTTTCTCTCCTATTTTCTGCATTGGTTTATTGGAACTGTGACCATGATCTTTTCCCTGCCCTCAGCCGAGTAGCTTTTATCACTAAACCTGACCAAACTTTAACGATAGTGGATGAAAGTCAGGAGTCAGAAGAGGGGTCATAGGAATTATTTCTGTGGTTCCCATTTGTAAAAATTTGGGAAGGCACTGAGTTTCAGATATGGGCGTTACATCAGTCACACTGAAATGGGTAGGACTTTTGTAGGACTTCTTTGGGTACAGAATCATCTGTTTTATTAGAGAGAGGTGGACAGAGACAAAAGAGAATAAACAAAACCAAGCTAACTGGAAGAAGAATAAGCACTAAACTAACTGAATCTCACACTGATTTATTTATTCACTGGAGACTGTCTTCTACTTTTGGTCTTTGAGCAGCTCAGCTACAGTGCTAGAGGTTAAGTGCCTTGCTCAACACCCTTTTGACATCAGCTTTTGAAATAGAGTTTTGCAGCCCGGATTTACTCAGACGGAGCGGGGGATTTGAACCGGCGACCTGACTTTGACAAGCCGGCTTAGAGGCAGAAGCCTTTGTGGATGAGAGACGGAAACAGACCAAAGGCGTGCCACGGTTTGTTTAGAGTTTGACCCACAAATCTGTCGTGAGAGCTAATTTTAACAGAGTCCCTGTCTCATTTGGGACTGACTGACGCATACAGACACAGACAATAACAGACACACATGCACACCAAGAACAGGGGGCAGAAGTCTAATCTGTGCAGTGTGTATCCCTCCAAGAGTCTGTGCATGTATTTGTGTGTGTAATGCTTGCGTGTGTGTGTGTGTGTGTGTGTGTGTGTGTGTGTGTGTGTGTGTGTGTGTGTGGTCTGCAGGGATCAAAGGATTTTGACTCCTGCAGTAATGGGATGGCAGCTAGCCAGCAGAGCTACAGTGGACCTGGCTATCTCAGTGCCGGGTCAACAGGGAACACAAAGGCCGACAAGTCAGCTAACTTCAGCTACTGCTTTATCACTGAAACAAATAAACACCTTAAAACTGATTTATTATATTGTATATTAAGTTTGTTGGACAGTACTTTAAATCCCACCGATCATATCTGTATTAGTAATGAATCAAATTACTAATTACTTTTCTTATTTAGCCTCTTTAAGCTCATTGTTTTGGTTTTACAGCACATTTACCACATGGTTCAGTCAAACTGTTTTCATCAAACAAGCTCTAATAAGTGCTCACACAAAGTTAATGACTCGCTGGAGAGACAGACATTTTCCTCAGGTGGACAGAAACTCTACCTGAATGTTATGTTTCTTTTGTGGGCAGCTGTTTGTTAACGTGCTAGCCATAAAAACTTCATGCAGCTTTTAAGAGAAAAAGCTTCCAGAGAGACAGCTTGCAGTAATATGACCTGTCTGGAGCAACATCATAAAATATACAATATGTTTGCAAATTCTTTTTTCTTTTTTTTTCTATCAGTCTTTGGGTGACTACACCCGAACACTGGCTGCCTTCACTTTGTGACGCTGAATTACTTAAACAAACAAACAACAAAATGGGGGTAGCTATTTAAAAACTGTACTCAAGCTAAGTTTAGCAGCCTGCTCTCTGTGTTCTAATAATGTGACTTTTCCAAAACTGCATTTCTATTCTTAGACATCTTAAAGATACAAGTCCTATTTTTGTTGTTTATATTTGCAGAGCCGCAGCACAAATTACCTCTGTGGGGACACAAAAGTTTACCAAGCTGAACTTCTTGTCTCTCTGTGTATACCCACATTTGAACCTCATCATCAGTGGTGGGGGGGCTGCTGGGTATTATTAGGATTTAATTGATCTGGCCTTGGTTTTAGTATGAGAAAGACTGCAGCCTTTGAAGTGCTGAAGTGTGTACTTTGAAGTGCAGGAGGCAGTGCTCACTTGGACAGGAGCATTATGGGTAGGGGAGATTGCTGGCTCATCCCGCAGGGTGAAGAAAGAGACATGATCAGACAGATGCTAGAAAGGAAGTAGGGGGAAAAATGTTGAGGAAAGTTTAGCCGAGAGCTTATAGAGCAAGAGGAGAGGAGAGGAAGGGGGAAAGTCTTCCAGTGTGAGATGAGTAAGTGAGATGGAAGGGGAGGGATGAGGAGGCTGCGCAATGGAAAATAAGTGGAGGTGGGGGTGGACGTGAGAGAAGATGGAGTGTTGCAGCAGGGAGAGAAAAACATGGAAAACAGAGAGAATGATTGCAGAGAACTAAATGAGAGGGTGCCGAGGGTGAAATGAGAGGGAGAGGAAAATAAGAACCTCTCAGCTCTGGTTTCCTCCTGTTTATTCCACCGCAGTATACATGAATCAATACAGGCACAACATGAACTATACAGACCCAACGGTAAAATGTTTTAGAGACGGAAATGAACTTCACTTATGAGCCGGATTTTGGTGGAATTGATAAAATACCCGTGTTTGCGACGGGATGAAGTAAAATCTCACTTTGCATACCAGTGAAAGGAAAATGTAGTTTCGCAATTGCACCTATCAGTATCTGTCACCAATATTTGCAATCTAGTATTTAAGGAATACTTCACCGCCAAAATTATCATTTGTATGTCACTTACTCACCTTGTGTACCATTGAATTCAGGAAGAAAACTGTTTTTCCCACATGCCTCCAGTGAACAAAGAATCTTAAAGTGGAGGAAGTTCTTGATAAATTAAAGTCATTAGTTCACCTTTATCAACAGTGAAACTATAATAAAACATTCATTTACAAACTCTCACACAAGTCATGCAGTATAATGCAAGTCTTTTTTATCCATGTGTATGCTCAGTAGTAGCCAAACAGACAGCTGTTTCCAACAGGGAAGTGAATGGAAAGTTAAACTTTCCCTATTCTCTCCTCAAAGGCAGGCTCCATTGACAGAAACCCCAATCATACCTCACTGAACATGGAAGCTGCTAGTCTACAGCTGCCTCGATTGGTAGCTTGTTTGTGTTATTGTATAACTTTGGTGTTTTAAAGGGTTAGTTTGGATTCACCAACATCGCAGTAATGATAGACTTGACTTGGATTACACTGCATCCGTTGTGTAGGAGTTAATAACTATAGTCTTAATGTTGTTAGATGCGGTCGCCTGTGATCAATTCAGTGCATCAAGAATTTTCTGTTTTTGGATTCTTTGTTTATAAGGGCATGTGAGAGAAACTTTTTTTTTTTAAATTTCTTTAATTTCTTTTCAAAAATTCAGCATAACACAAGGAGAGTAACATATATTCAAAAGGTTATCTGGGAGGTGAAATATTCCTTTAAAACCAGGGATGACCTCCCCTTTAACTAGAATGACTATACCTTGCCAAACCATTTTGAAAAACAGACCGAATGCGGATCCAAGAAGGTGCATGGTGTTTGATCGTACACTGAGTTAGCCACTTAGCCGCTAGTTGACCAGTCCCTGTTTTAAAAAATAGGGAGTGACAGGATTAACAGAGCTTTGAATAGATAGGATGGCATTTCTGATTACTGCACAGTTGAAGTACTAGAATGAAAGTTCAGATGATACACCTGTTAAAATAACAACACAAACATCTTCCTCATATTCCAGTTTACAAGTTTCCAAGGCTTAGCTTCTGTATTTTTTCTCTGTTACAATATGAGGTTTTGTGCCAGTTCCAGTGGCTGTTCAACTGCATGTCACTGTCCATCAAATGCTTGCAGGAAGGAAAAGAAATTGGGGTAGCACAGGGAGGGCAGAGGGAGTAATGCTCAAAACAAGACTGAAAAGAGAAAAAGTGAGGAGAGTCTGAGGATGTATGAGGAGATGGGTAAAATGGAGGATAGAACAGAAAAGGAGAGGGGGAGGGAGAGGAGAATGTGGGGGAAAATAAGGCAAAATGTCAGAGCGAAAGAGGCAGAGGAAGCGGATAAGGATATTAACGAATTAGAAAAAGAGATGAGAGGAGAATGAGGGGGGAGAGAAGAAAAGAGAGAAGAGGAGGAGGAGAGAAAAGAGAGGCGGATTCCAAAAATGTACAGTGAATTAGTTCTGCCTCATGAAACTGGCAGTTCTGGCTGAGAAATGCTTTGGGGCCAGGATTTCTGCGTGTGTATTTGCACGAATAATGTGTGTTGGCGTGTTTGTCTACATATAATTTGTGTGTATGTTGTGTATGTCCTGTGTGTACTTGTGCGTTTGTGTGTGTTTGTGTGCAAAGAGCATCACAGACTTCCCCAGAACAGAGCTGATGCCGTGTTGACATTTAGACAAAAACGCAAGCTTCGTCTTTTTAAAGAGCAACTGTGAGAGTGAAGCTCGCAGAGAGCTGACAGGGTCAAACATGGCTGCTCCTGAGTACTAAACAGAAAAAAACACAACTGTACCTGTCGCGTCATTACACGTCATTTAATCTCCAACTAATTCCTCAAAGCTACTCAGGCAGAGATCATTAATGGAAAAACAAATGACTGTCTTAGCATATTATTGGTCCTAATCAGAGGCTGGAGCTAATTTATTGTGTGGACTACGATTCAGAAACAATGCACTGAAGCATAATTAAAGAATTAGGTTTCTACTAATCTGCAGTAGTATTGCGTTATTACCAACGAATCATCCAACAGCAAGAACACATTTCTTCACTAAGAATTAAACATAAGGAAAGAAAGGCTTTGTTTACTGATGCAATATTACCTGCTGATAAACAAAGTTGCCATAAACGTAATGAAGCATCATCATACACTCATTCCATGAGTTCTCATTCACAGAACACTTCAGTATGCTACCTTTGGAATCAAAAGTAATCCTTCAGATATGGTACCTAAACCCTAGGTCCACTTAGCGCTTCCACCGCAAACAGTACCCTTGAATGTAGGCTGGGTTGTTTTCACGCAGCGCTCCATCCAACACTCACTGTATTTCCTCATTACCGGTGACACGGATGGAAGTCTGCACCTCATTTATCACCCACAGAATGGGGTTGTACGTCCACATTTTACAACAAAATAGAACAGGCTGCAGTGAGAGTCTCTCTCCATGGGATATTTAAAAATAGTGGGTTTGTGCGCTTGCCGTAGCCCACAGGAATGGCACTCTGCAACACTCTTTTTTTCTCAGAGTGAGGATTAGAATAAATATAGTTAACACAATCTGGTTGAAATTAATATATATAACCGCTTAAAGATCCACTCATTGCTGAAAGTGTATGTCATATAAAAACTTTAGTAATAGTCAGTTGTCACAGTGAAATTTAAGGTGTGTTTTGATTGATTCACCTTGTGATCTTATGCACTGAGTAACATTACAAGTAAATGTTGCGCCTTAAAAGTCGCCAGCAGTCAGCTCAGTGAATGAAGTTATTTTTTCTCTGACTCCAGCTGCTGCAAGATGCAGAAAAAAATCCTAGTTATAGTTGACTAGTATATGTAAAACTCTCCATGGTAGGAACAGTGACTGTCCTCTATTGACCAATCAACAGACTGCAGTGTTCATAGCTCCACCTTTAAGTACCAGATCTGTGGGCTAGGTACCCCAACAATGGGGACGGTACAGAACGGTTGCAGTGGTACCATCCACAACTTCCACACAGTGGAAATGGAAAAATGTGCATACTGAATTGAACGGAACTGAACTGTGCCACTCGGTGGAAATGGGGCTTTAGCGAACCTACTGGTGGACAAGACAATAGCTCGTATATGACCGTTAATGGTCAGAGTTTTAAACACATGGGCAGAGGTAGATCTTCCTATGTTGTGCATCAAAACTACAGTATGTGGTTAAAAAGATCATGGTTTGGCTTTAAAAAAATAGGTCTGTTACTAACGTAACATAATGTGATTTATCTCACGTGACATACATGCATCAAAACAACCCTAATTGGTTTTACATGGGACATGAACTGTGGTCTCCTAAATCAAAGTCCTGCGCTTGTTTGACCCACCCACCTCCCTTCCCTCCATCCCAAAGTGGACATTATGACTCTTAATACTACACTTTCTGACCTCCTCCTTTGCTCCCGTAGTAATTACTATGGCCACTAGAGGTCAGCGCAGAACAAAAACGTATATATGGGTTGTATTTTCTGCTTGTAAAAATGATCTATATGGTTGTATTTTGGAGGACAGTCTGATTTTGGTATATGCTGATATTTGAGTGTTAAAAAAAACTTGAGCTGTCAGGATAAATATAAACACAGAAAATAAATTAATGTGGAAATTCGAACGAAAATGTACTAATACTGTGGATATGACCAAAAGGTTGATATTACTGTAGCGGCCCACATGGCTCCCAGCAGTAATACAGTATGAACACACACACAGGAACAGCGTGTAAAGGTCAGTGTCATCTGTCCTTCACTGTCTAACTTGCTTCCTCTGTGTGTGTGTGTGTGTGTGTGTGTGTGTGTGTGTGTGTGTGTGTGTGTTTTGACCCTGACTAAGAGCGTGCTGAGTCAGCCTCTAAAATTCACACACACTTTTTCTTCCGCACTGTGCAGCCAAACAGTATCTGGGTCAGTCTGCACTCTACCATTTATGGAAATTCAGTGTCTTGCTCAAGGGCACTTCAACAGGTACAGCTTCATCTGTGTTGCAGTGAGACCTTCTGTGTGTGTGGCTGCTCATTGGAAGTTAGTCACTTCCACTACCAGGCTATTATTTCACTGTGCTTATTGTCAGCCTTTTTTTGTATTGCCTGTTCAATATCTGACCCATGTATTAGCACAACTTTCATGTCCACTGCCTACGCTCAATACTATAAAAAAAATTGGATCAAATTGGATAAAAAAAAGAAGAGAAAGCAGCAAAAAAAGTGAATATACAACATTTTTTCATTGAATCTTTGACCAAATACACATTTTCCTTAGATGCTGCGCTACAGAAATATTTCCGACCTCAGTCGTGTGTCACACAGCATTAAAACCTGGGAATCCCTGTATAATACAATCTAAGTCTAATGGTGACATCGCTGTTACTGTTCACAGCAGACATCCATCGTGTGTGTCTGCGTGTGTGTGTGTATTTTTGTACTCAGCAGCTGCAGGATGATGTTTGTGCAGCGTTTGACATCAGCTCCCCCAACATCACTCGTAACACACGGCACGGAACACACATTCACCAGCATACTCATGCCTAAACATAACAAAGATACATAACGTATTCAGACACCTGCAAACACACTGTCGCACGCAGTGTACACACTCACAAAGCAGGGACCTTTACCCTCCTATCCAATCAGATCTCTCTGTAGGAGTGCGCTCACACTGTTCGGTGGAATTATCCACCTGCTCTGAGAGATGGGGGCACCTACTGAATCACACTGCTGCAGCTGTTTGTTTTACCCTCTTTTTATTTTGTTTTCTATTTACGTTCAGCATCTCTTTTACTGTCTTCTCCCTTCCTACTGCTCACAACTCGTCCTATCCTCTTAGGCTTTTTTTCCCCTTTCCTTTTTGCTGTTTATAAGTTCATTTTTCAGCCTAAATGTATTAAATAATACCTCTTGCTGTCAGGTATGTTTTCTGTGTTTTATTGTACTGCATTAAATGTAACATGGCCCGCTCTTTTTGCTGTTGTACTCCAAGGGAGAGGGGCTCGAGTTAAATGGTTGTAATTGACGGAGGATTTTGTTTTTACCTCTTGCAGTCAGAGTTGTCAGGAATAAACGGAGATCGCTTCCAAAGATATCCACAGTCTGGGCCTCTTCATATCAACACTGCGCAGACAACACTAGAGTCCACCTGTTACATATAATCAACTGAAAATACCAATCATTGTGTTTTGTTGCCCTAAAATGAGTCAGTTATATCTATATTGAGCGGGCCCTTGTGAAGATTGCCATGTTATCTGCTGTGTTTCTAGCCCAGGATGGACAAACCAAACACTAACTCTAGACAGAGGCATTCACATTTTCATGTCAGTAGCTCCCCCCGTGTCAGAAAAACACTTTTAACTGCTTTATTCTGTGTTTTTTTTACCAGATTGAATCACCTGGTCTGTTTGTTTTGGAGAGAAAGAGACCTCTGTGGATAATTTTGCTCCCTCTTCAAACCTCCTGAACAATGAGCTTTTAAGGAATTCTAACCAGGAGAAGTTTCAGGTGGTTGCTGCATTCCTCACGGCTAGATGAAACTAAAGCCTCCTAAATCTAACACACTGGACCTTTGAATGCAGTCAAAGTAAATCTATTAATTTAGCTAGCGTTTGTGTTTATGCACATTTTACATAAGTAAGATTGAGAGAGCGACATGGATTAACGAATAGTTAAAGAGCTTTACACAGAAAAAAGAACAAAGATAATGGTTGTTGGCTAATGCTTACAGTATTTAATGCTGTGTACCAGGAGTATCATCCCCTCCCCCGTCTGTGCTTGTGTTTGTATGTCCCCGTATATATTCAGCGCCTGGCTGTTGGAGGATGTGCAGTAGCTGCAGGGACAACACAATCACTACATGGTGATTATTTGTCATCTCTGAGCAGTTATGACATGCTGCCCGTCTGCCACTGCAGCTCAGATAGGCATTGATTAGGTGTCATTGTCAATGCTCTGCCCCCATCCTTTGTTCATTTTACACACAGAGGCCTAACCAGAAACTGCTGTCCCACTGCTGCGAGGGCAACCAAACGTGACGACAGAAATCAAAGACAGAGGGAGAGACTGTCAGTCTGACTGCTCTTTATAGGGTTATTCCAGTTTATTACAACTTCAGTCTTATTTCCAAATCAACCACATATTCGAGATTGTATCCTGATTGTAAACATCAGGGTAGATTTGCTAAGTGTGCCAAATAAACAATTACAAAACTCCTCAGATTCTGTGAAGGTATGTTTATGTTACATCAAGTCTATTTGTGTTTTGCTTTGATGTAAAGAAGTGAAATGAAGAGGAAGCAGCTGTTCAGAGATCGATAACCAATAACCACTAATTCACACACATGGCTAGGAAGACCCGTGACAGTACAATCAATAGAGAGAAAATGGGAAGGGACGCATAGAGGAGCATCTACTATCCTGAAACTGCACACTGAGAAGTAAACAACACATAGACTCACTACTGTATGTTTTTTCCCTAGTTTCATACAGCTGCATTTATGTTTCATATGTAAAGATTTTATATCACAGTGTCTACTATCACAAAAAATCATTATCAGTTTCATCTGTGTGCGTTCAGTGAAGAGATCGGTCCAGGATGTGTTTAGTCTAGCCTAACAAATATTGGAAGTCTCTTCTGTTAGCTCCAGTGCATATGTTAACTGCTTATTAAACCCAACCTGGAGCTTCTGTAATAGCTATAGAAGTAGGTATATTTTATCCAGAGTCATCTAAGGACACAGATTTGCCGAAGTAATTCAAAGGCTTAATGTGAAAATGACCCAAAATTGAAAAGCCATTTTTCATCATCCAAACATTAACTGGTGACAAGATTTAGCTGAGCCAGCAAATACACAGGGGAGTCACCCTGAAGTCCCCGCAGTCCTTTTTCATGTAGATCATAATAATTCACAAGTGACAGCACAGATGTAAAATGTGATGAGGAGTCAAAGGTGAGATGAAGTAACCAAAGCAGAGGGAGGAGGTCGATGGTAATGGTTCACATATATTATACACATATACATACATTTATAGGTTTTTCTTTTAACTGTAATTTTCTTCTATTCTGTATTTATGTTTGTCTGTTTTGAGTTTTGCAATTCTTGCTTTTATTTGTTCTTACTATGTTTATGTTACACACCAATACACCACAGCAAATTAATTTTTGGTGAAAACCTAATTGGCAGTATACCAGATGCTGATTCTAAATTTGAGGGGAGGGAGAGATGGACTAGGTGGATAAATTAAAAAAAAAGGACAGAGGAGAGTGTTTGTTTAGGATTTAGTTCCACATCTGTTCTTGTTTGATGTGCAGAAAAAAAAGAAGGGAAAGGGGAACTGAACAGAGGGAAAGTGAGGGCAGATGTTAGGTGACGGATGCACAAATGCTCTTATGTAATCACGTACATTTATATTGTCAGCCACATCATGAACACAAACTGCGCTTATACTATATAGAATTAAAAACTGAATGAGATTTGATAGTATTCCATATACCAACATGCATGTCTGTACCTTAGAGGACCTTCACTGTCATACTGTATAACCCTTACAGCTGCCGGTCTAACACCAACCCTAATCCTAATTTTAACCCTAAAACTAAGTCTCAAAGAAATAGGCTTTGAGGGTTAAAGGAACAGTTTAGCATTTTAGGAAATCGGTTATGTGCTTTGTGCCAAGGGTTAGATGAGCAGATCTATACTACTCGATAATGGCAACAGTCTCCACTGGTTGCCTGGCAACCTCATAATGATGATAAGATTCCAGGAAGTCGCTGACCTGGCCAAGACATAGTTCCAGCATTGATTTTACACTTTGATTTTTGTATGGATTAAATAAACAAGTATAAATAACTTGTTAAAGCAAGCTTTAGAGGAGGTGGTGGGCAGATACTACCTTTGGACAGAGTCAGGCTACCTGTTTCCCCATGTTTCCAGTCTTAATGCTCAGCTAAGCTAACTGGCTGCTGGCTGTAGCTTCATTTTCTGTGCAGACATGAGTGGCATTGATCTTCTTAGCTAACGTCTGTCGCAGCATGCCTGCAGTAGAACACTTCCATTATAATCAGCTGGAGCTGCTACACTGACCACAGAAGCTGCACTTGCCTGCGTGGGAATCTTCTCAATTTTTATGCGGCTGTTATACTTTATTTCTCTACGCGCAGCTCTGCGGCCCTCCAACAGGTAAAAAACTACACACAATTGGGAGAAAAATTAGTATGAAAGCTGTTTAAAACTAATAAAAATTAACACCTCATTGTACTAGAAGTAAAGTGAAGAGGCAGCGTAACCTTTTGGTTGTTTTTACATTTCATATTTAAACAAATCATTCATCAATGCATTGCAAAATGATCCAGTTAATTAATTCAGCACCAGTAAACACAGTAAAGCTGGCACCAACCAGCAAACATATGCTACAGAGAAAGAGTCTGTGTAGCTGGTTAAAAACCCTGTTCTGCCCCGCCTATGTGATGCATCACGCCTGTGCCCAGTGTATTTATCCAGCAGCAAGAACTCAAGTGAACTTCCCAAAATGTTGAGCTATTCCTTGAAACCTTAATCAACCCTTTCAAGATGAAACAAAACAAAAAAATCCAAAAAAGAAATTAAAAAAAAAATATCCAAAAACAGCCAAAAAGTCCTCATTTTCCAATAAATGTCTGGAGGTCTTAGACTCACCCTTACAAAGATAGAAGTAAAAGGACACACACAAACACGCACACAAATCAGATGTTGGCAGTCCACTCAGATGCACTGGTCTGAGTCAGTCAATTAACAGAATTAAATTAGCGTGCAGCGTTTCTCTGACCATGAGGCATCGTCAGCTACAACAGCACATGAGAGCAAAATTTGCACAGCAGCTACTGTCAGATGCTAAGCCTTAAGTTTTACTGTTATTGACAACGTATAGCAGCATGCTGCCACACTGCACACACACATACACACACACAGCATTACACTACACTGTTACTTCTCCCCCGGGACAACTTAGTGTTGAAGCTACCTTCAGCTCTACAGGAAATTTACTGCCTTTCAACACTTCAGCACGCACACGCATGCACACACACACACACACACACACACACACAACACACACGCACACACACACACACACACACACACATGCTCCAATACAAGAAATTTAAGGATGTGCAAGAGCTGATTGGTCAGTTACAGGGCGGACTTTACTCCCATTGGACTCAGAGAAGCCTGGTCTATAATTTGATTCGCCAAAGTGCTCCAGGGGGTGTTTTCTAATTGTTTTATGCTTGTGTGCACAGGAGTAAGTGTGTGTGTACGTGTATGTGTTCGTGTATGTGTGTGTGTTTGCTGGGGAGGCAAGATCAATTTACCCTCCTCTCCCACGGGAGTCACATACATAGTACACCTGCTCTTCTCTCTCCCTCTCTGTTTTCCATAAAACTGTTATTCTGCTTCATGTCCATGCTTAAAACAGATACACATGCATTTTTTGTACATTTTAAACTACGTGTAAATGATTGATGACGTCTGAACTGTCGCTGTTGCTGCTGCAGGCGTTGTTATATGAAAACAAACAATGGGAAAATCTCCAAATCTACATAGATTAATGCCTGTTTACTCTTAAAACAAAATATTTAGGTGTAAGTTAGGTCCAGCAGATCATATAAATTACTGGATATCATCACACATTCATGTAACCATTCTACATTGCAAGTTAAAATGGTGGATGGAGACATACTGTCATGAGTCTCATCTCACTTAATTTACATGCATGTGTATTTTGTCTTTTTTGTCTCCAGCCCTCTGATGGAAACTACAGGCTCCTTCAACATTCAAAAAGATCTAGTTAAGACAGTTATTCAACATCCATTACACTTCAGGAAAACACAGACATCCTCTGGCTACTGGCACTATTAGCATAATAAAGTGGAGGAAAGCGCAGTATGTATTTGTGAAGATGGTAATTTGAGCTGTGGACAAGGAGCGAAGTGGAGCTGACAGTCTGCTGAAGAGACGTGTCACTAAATATAGTGATTCATTATAAATATGAGGCTACAACAGGAGTTTGACAGCTGCACAGGAGCTCCCTGCTGAGATACAGTTTTCACTCTCATCATCTTTTTCTTTTATCTCTTTCTCTGTTTTCCACGGTCTCTCCCTCTTGATCTCATCCTTCTCATTTCCCCATCACTGTCATCTCTTTTATTTCACAGAGAAACTGAGTTTGGAACCGACAAACAGACTGTGAGTCAATAGATTGCTTGGCTGTGTTTCCTCCAATATTTATTTAGCAGTTGGCCAGGAGTTAGCAAACTCAAAAAAATGTTATAATTTGATTTGACTGAGGCGGGCAGCTTGCTGAATGTGGCACAGTGTAAAGTAGACCTTGCTTTTAGGTATTTTGAGGAGAGACAAAGTCAAGTTTCAAGTCTGTCAGGGCAAATCTCAATTCAAGTCTCAAACCCTTGGGGGCAAGTCCAAGTTATCTCGCAAGTCCTTAAAACAAACTGCAACAAAAAAATGTTAAAAATCAGGTCCTAAGCAAAACTTGTCTTTTTTTAGAACCTGGACTCAAGTCCAAGTCCAAATCTCAAGTCTGCAGCTCTGTTTAAACAAGTTAAAAATAGGCAACCTTGACCACAGCCCTGTGCCGATTGTGTTATTTAATACATAAGAAGAGGGCTAACAATGCTAAAAATGCTACCGTGATCCACCAAGGTGCAACACCTGACTGGCCCTCCACCGCTGACACAGTGATCCTCCATCTTTCTTTACCATCGCCACTGAAGAGAAGATACTCTGTTAAAGTCTTTCCTTGCGATTAAAAAATAATAAAGTATTGTATAATTGATGACAAATTGCTCCATATACTAATTAAATCTTATTAAAAATGGGTCCATTAAGAACATGATACCAGATGTTCATTCAGGCAGCAGTCCAGAAGCAGCTGAGATCAGCACCACGGACAGAGGCAACATCCAAGTGCAGTAACCACAACCCACCAGCAGGGGGACAGACAGCTGCTGTTACTGGTGTGAAAGCAGTGTTTCTGCTTTACTGGAGTCTGGATAATGGAAATTGCTACACAGAGTAATGGGGTGCTAGTTAGTCTGTCAGAGAGGGGGAAAGGGAGTGTATTAGCATTTCAAAAAACACAAAGAAAAATGATACAGAGGGAGAAAGAGGAAGGGGAGGGAAAGGAAGGAGAGAGAGAGAGAGTGAGAATAATAACAGAAAGAGCGATACTGTAGAGAGAGAAGAGCAGTCTAATACAAACCACTGAGCTGCTGGTTGCAGCTGGATTCTTCTAGTTCTACACACACAAACACACACACACACACACACACACACACACACACACACACACACACACACACACACACACACACACAGACACACGCAACACAAACTATAAAAGTCCAGAGCTGAAAATCACCAATCGGAGGAAGCCTTCCACTGCTCTGGTTCCTGGCCACGATTTTCATATCTGGTGTGGCTTATTTTAGCCATTCGGATGTTGCACGCTGCTCAGCGGCTGAATAAAAAAGATTCCTGCTATTATGCAAATTTTCATTTTATTTTCACCAGAAATAAGCTAAAATCAGGACATTATTCAAATTCAAATCTAAAAGTCCTGTTTGATTTTTAATATTCAAGCTTAAGTTGCACATTATGTGCCAAATTATATATTAAAATGTCCAATCAAGTCACATATTTGTAGAGTTTTGAATGTTCATTCCGGCAATATTATGTTTTTTTTAGACATCAAAATGAAAATGTGAATATTTTAAAATCTCAGTTTTCTCATAAATCATGCATGCACGAATTGAAAATTCATTTTTATATTTTTATTTTTATTTTATCTTGATATCGGCCATGGTAGACTTCTACAACGCATTTGTCCAGCAACTGCACACAAACTAACACATGTATTCATACAATTGCTCACACAATACACCTCATTTACATACACACAAACACATAATAAAGATGAACGGTTGAACAAAATTACTGATTCAGTCATGTCTTTAGTGTATTCTCAGTCCTTGTCCTCTATTCTTTCCTTTCCTTTAGCTTTCTCTTTGTTTCCCACCCCCACTCTGCATCATGGTACAGTCTAATCCTAACCTTTTTGCTTGCTCCCATCTCACTCTCCTTCAGCCATCCATCACTTTCTCTCTCTTCCCATTCCAGCTCTCTCTCTGGTGGTGTTTTTGAGGAACATTATTGCTCAGATTTGTCACCATAATGCAATAACAATAGTGTGTGTATGTGTGTGGGTGTGTGTGTGTAGTGTGTGTGTGTGTATGCACGTTAAGATGTGGATGTGCTTTGCATGTGTGCTAACAGGTTTTGCTCTTTTTGTCTTCCCACCACACACACACTCTCTGAGAGCCATTATTGCTGAGATTTGTCACCGTGTACAATGTACAATTAGATATAGGCAGTGTGTGTGTGTGTGTGTGTGTGTGTGTGTGTGTGTGTGTGTGTGTGTGTGTGTGTGTGTGTGTGCATGCTCTGTGGATATTTACTGTGTGGCTGTGTGCTGATTGGTGGCTCCAAACCATCATTAGACACTACATGCATACATAGGGACACACACACACACACACACACACACACACACACGCATGCACACACACACACACACACACACACACACACACACACACACACACACACACACTGCCATTAGTCATCAAGTCTCCCACTGATCTGAGCAGATGAACAACATGCTAGTGACAGAACTAATTCAACACCCACGCCTGAATTACACAAGGAGATCATTGATCTGAGCATGTGCACATGTGAGTGTGGTGCTTCAAATGTAAGATCAAGTCAGGACTGTGAGAGATGCTTTGTAAGTCTGAAATCACCCTCCATTTGCTTCTCCGTGCCTTCTGCTTCTTGTGTGGATTATAAATAACCTGTTCTAGATGTTAACACTGTTCTCTATCCTTTAAGATACTGACACACTATTTCATTGTCTTCAATCAATATACAGTTATTTATCATTCCCAAAGATACTTGTGATTGTACGGAAGCAATTGTCAAGCTGAACTGATGTGGGCGCGACTGTAGACCACAACGTTTGAAATCTTGAGAGCCGTGCAGCAGGCCTAGGTTTTGATTGCACAAGCAAAGTATGAAGACCAGCGTAAAAACCAAGCAGGGACCCTTATATCACGTATTCTTATTTAAAACAATGATTAAAGTTTAGTAGAGGTCTAGTTCAGGGTAGGGGAATTATATCATACCATTTATAATATCAAAATTGCAATCACTTGACAAATAGCTTTGGACTACTGTCAGTGACCTTCACCACATCTCTGAGGTTAAACACAAAAAGTCTGTATGATTTCTTCTTTTACTCAGTGTGTTCTTATTGGGGCAGTAAATGTTGTCCATCTCCAGCACAATGGTGGTTCTCTGACCAGGGCTGCTGAATGTGTTTTCATTGTTATTTGTATATCAAATGGAAGATTGGACAAAACCTCTTAGTGCTGTGTGGGAGGGTTTTACTCACAATAGCCTCAGGGGTGCCAGTCTGTAAAAACTGCAATGAATTCTGGCTCTGCCTTAAACAACTGCTAAGCTTCCTGAAAGAGTTGCATTTGTCTGGATGCCAATAGAGTGTTTTTTTTATGTTCCACAAGTTATCTTATCTTACTGAGTTTCGTTTAATTTATTCAATTTCTTGAGAATGAGACTGCATGTCTCCATGAGATTACCTGTTTAAATAAAGGTTAAATGAAAAAACAAAATCGCCATACTGTGATTCATGGTCAGCACAATGTCACAGCTCCACAAACATCCTGATTCATCTGCGGCCTTAGTTTAATATTTTACAGAAACAGACGGCTGACAAGCGCTCTAGGCTAACGCTGTTCCATTGTCCCCAGGATCGTTCCCAGGACACCTTTAAGAGTTTAGAGGTTTCATACACATGTATACGTATCACTCAGCAAATGACAAACTAAATCGAGGTGCGTCTTTGTGCTAGTTAGCTGTTAACTGTTAGCAGCTGGTGGGAAGCAGTGTGTTTAGCTTACGGGGCTTACAGCTAACTGATATAATAACAAAACTAAACACAGGAAGATTGAGAGTTCCTGTTTAGAGGAACATGAAACGGTGAACTGCAGTTTAATGTGACAAAACAAGTTTACAGTAATTAAACGTAATGTTACCTAAGTACTTCAGCTGAGTACGGTTTGATAAACTTTATTTGGATAAATTTAGTGTAATGTACAATCTCATCATCAGTGCAACAACACAGTCACACTATACCCACCACTCAAGAGCTAATTAACCCCATCACGTCTACTTTGCACTTTTCTGGATTGCTATCAAGCTGCATGAAACACTCAACACTCAACACTTCCTGCACCAATGTTTCAGATTTAAATCCTTCTAGAACTTTATCCCTTTCCTTCCTGCAAGGCTTTTAATGTGAAATATCCACAGGAAGTGTTGACTTTCATGACTTAAAGTAGACATGATTGGAATAATTTAGTGACAGAATTGGTGATAGGCTTTAATTTGATATCTTACAGTGCCCAGTGTGCTCATCTCACTCTTAGACATGTAATTTAATCAAGGCTTTAACCATTTCATAAAAGCTTATAAATATCTACTGTCACTAATCTCTGATGTCATTTGGAGAGTCATGCGTTTGATGTTACTCGATATCATCTACATTTTTCAGTCCAACAGTATCCATATCAGCGTGCATAATCCCATGAATCCTGATGCCAATGAAGCAACAGAAAATAGAGGCAGGGGGGGAGAGGAGACAGAAGGAGAAAAAGTCTGAGTGGGTGGAGGAGAACAGCTGGAAGGAAGGAGGGAGGGACGAACGGAGGAGGTAATGGAGCACAAACACATCAGGCTTCAGTCTCGAGGGCAAGACAGCCAGCAGAGAGAAAACACCCCCACAAACACCAACAGAGTGGTGTAGCCCGCCTGGGAATCATCCATTCATTGGGCAGCACAGGGGAGCTGGAGGAAAATACAGTAAATGGATCTGGCTGGGTATACCCTCTAATTTCTCTCTCTCTCTCTCATGAGAGCCATCCCTCTCTCTCTCTGTATCGTAACCTCTGACCACTTCTCTCTCTCCGGTTAATTCTCCCGCTCGCTCTGTCAGATTCATTCTCTGTTTTACGGCTGAGTCATCATCTAAGTCGTTCCCTTGATTTCTCTCTTCTCTCAATCCTTCGCTTTCAGTCCCCTCTCGTTTCGCTTCATGGCTGTCTGGTACTGCCCCTCTTTTTTCTCTTTTCTTTCCCATACTCCCTCATGTTCCTGTAGTCTCTTTATTTCCCCTGCTTCCTGTCTTTTCTCTCAAATGTATAATGCCACATGCTGCTTTAGAGGCCGTACTCATGCCACGTTTTTTGTGCCCTCAAATTGATTGTTCTCAATGAATGTCAAAGCGACCCCAGAGCAGTGCACACGCATTCCTCAGCACCTATTTTTCAGGGTGTGACGGATGCTCCCTAAGATAAACCAAGTTCGACTTTTGCGCTCCACGTCATGTTACAAGGACAACCAATCACAGCTAACAGATATCTTTTCCTTCTTCTGTATGTATCAGTCTGTGGTAAATATGAAAAAGTTGATCATTGGTGCAGGGCTGCCAGAACTTTACATCTGTCCTGCAGACGATATGCCCACACACTTATTAAAGCAGCGCCTAGAAGAAGATCAGCTCTGCACTCAGGATTTTAGGTTGATAGGCTATGATATAGTGGTTATGGTTGCTTAGCAACCTCAGACACAACCTACCACTGCGCTCTTGAAAGCTGGCTCAAAAAAGGCACAAAAGCAGCGCCCAGCAGCCCCCCACGCGTTTTCCAACCGGTCACAGACACAGCATATGTACGGCCCTTTACTGATCAACTGAAATTTTGCTTTGTTAACTACCACTTCTCATCTGTTTATGTCTATTGCTGCATTTCCACTACATGGTACAGCACAGTTCTACTCTCCTCTTCTTTGGTTTTCCATTTGCAAAAGTTGTGAATAGTACCTGATACTTTTTTGGTACCATCTCGGTCAAGGTTTCAAGTAAGTTGAGCACTGAAAGACAGAGATAAGACACTACTAATGAATGATTGGCTCGAGAGAATTGTAACAAGGATTGTCACTTGCACAACACCGGACATTTTGGACAAATAGCCAAGCTACCATCAGTAGATATTGCTACTGTTTTATTCGACCCAGATTTTAAAAAAATGACAGCCCACAAAACTACGCAAATTGACAAAGCACAGATGTTTCTCTGTCTGGTTGCTAATTTAAGGACTCAATGAGAATTGCGTTAAAATAATGTCATGGCAGTTTCACGTGGCATCATTATGGCAATCAGCTGAGAGCCCCACTTATACTGAGGGCGTACTATTAACAGTGGAAAACGAGAGAAAACGACCTGGTACCAAAAGGGATTTTAGTTGAGTCAAGTCAAGCTGAACCAGGCAAGTTAGGGGTGTAAATCACAAGTTTTTATTACAATACAGCACTACAAACACAATATTACATCTAGTATTTGGTAAGCGATACGATATTTGCTAATATCATAAAGTCTGCCAAGATACACTTTGAATCTGATTCAATCCAGGGGGCTGCGATCGGAATGAGCTGATATCAGTGAGAATCCTCATTTTCTTTTTCTTGGCTGCTTCTGATTATCAGCATGCCGCATTGACTGGATGTATAGGGAGAAGGGGTGCTTGGACAGAAATAGTAACACAGGCGTGCCATGGGAAAATTGAAATAAAGGTGTGCCTTAAAGATGATGATGTGTATTGATGTTTCCATTTTAGACTGATGATTTTGGGTCATTGGTCACTGATATATTGATCTAGAGTGCTGTATTGCTACACTATGGGTGGAAATGCCACATATGTAAGTTGTTGTCTGTGGACACTTACAGTAGCTGCCTGTACGCATGTGTGTCTGTGTGCATCTTTGATATCTGTGTGTGCGTTTGTGTACAGGGCTCACAAGTCAAGTGTGCACATCTCTCTGTATGTTCGTACACATATGCTTGAGTGATGGCCTGTTTATATTTGCAAGCACACAAATCTTTATCTGTGTGTGTGTCTGTGTGTGTCTGTCACATCTAGCTGTCAGTGTCAGCGACGGTCAGCCACACATACAGGATATGACAGCTGATTGGCAGACGGACCACCAACATTCGTCATGGCAACCACAGCGGACACTGCCAGGCTGTCATGGTGGAGTTTATACAGAATACTGGAGTTATTAAGGGTTTTTTGTTTTTTTTTAAATTGTGTGGACTCACATTTGCACAGGAGCCTACAGCTGAGTGACTGACGAATAATTAAAAGGAACATATCAGTCTTTTATATGACTTTGAGGAAGACAATGTATCCCAACCAGCCAGACAAGCCCATTGCAGAGCGACTGCATGATGGAAACATGAATGATTTCTGCAATGATAGGTATAGGCATTTCCCTCAGAGTAACCTGTGAAAGATCCATTTAATCATTCACCACCTCCAGCTTTTGGATCTCAACCCATTTTATTACAATTGACTCCATAGCTGGTGGTCACAAGCTTTGATATCGTTTAAAGGTCGTTTAAAACTCGTTCAACGGGCACTTATTTCTTTCTCAGACACTGTTCTTTACCAGAACTGGATCATTATATGAATCCAAATTTGGAAAAGGATTGTTTGGCATCTGTTTTAACAGCGACATCCTTTGTCTGCTGCTGTATAAGAAAGGAAGGAATGGAAATTTGAATGAAAGAAAGGAGGACTGAGAGCTTAGACTAAACTGAATTCAATTTTCCTCATTGCTGTGGATCTTGCACGGTGGTGACACAAGTCGGGTCTCATTTGTGAGTCTGATCTTGTGCCATTCCCCTACTGTAACTTTTCTTAATTTTTCTGCTTATGACGTCACTCATTAGTCGTCTGAAATTTCTCCTGATGTGTGCAGTGGAACCTCAACGTATTTAAATGTGCATGATTTTCTTATGGTGTCAGTAGCTGAATGTTAATTTGAGCTGTAGCGGCTGCAGGATCCCCACAAAGTGTTCACCTTTAACGGAGAGATAAAGGAGTGACATCTTAAAAATGCAATTTCTAATGTTGCAGTGTGTGAAAGGTCAGGATCATGGGGTGCAGGATGCTCACACCGATTTGCATTTGTTTACATGTACAGCTACATTATCATTATCACCAACTTAACCCTTCGACTCACATCGACTGACCTAAATCTGGGGCGTATATTTGACTTCAGCTGTCTTGCCTACTTCTTAACCATCACAAACACAGTCTGTAGTAGCTGCAATTCTTACATTTTATTATTATATTATCTATATATTTTATTTATAAACTGGACATTTGAACAGTTTCCTGCAAAGTCTACAGGGTATTTTCATGATCTTCAACTTTACATTTTGGGGTATACACACTTTGTGTCCATGTTTTTATTCATTATTTTGCCCATCTGTTAAATCAAAAACAATAATAAAGCTATTAAAAGACGAGAAGCACAATGTTAGACACATTTTTCCTCATCATCTTGCATGCAAATACAAATCTTTTTGTTGACCTATCAGTCAACATCCTCAGCAATTCCCATGATAAAGCGCTCTACTTCCAGCAGTTTAGATATACACTTTTAACGTTTAAACTCTACTTCCTGTGGATGTCTCCTATTCAGTTCTAACACATGAAATGAATCATGAAAAAATGTCAAAAATTGTGAATGGATCCTGGTGGAGAGCAAAGAGAAGAGAGAGAGGTGTGAATCATTCATCTGCTCTCCTTCCCTCCTGAGATACAGACGGGGAGCAGGTGAATGGAAAAAGGCGTGAATCAATGTTCTCTCCGTCTGTCACAACCCCAAAACACACACACACACACACACACACACACACACACACACACACACACACACACACACACACACACACACACACACGCACACACACAGAGGAAGTGTAGGAGTACAAAAGGTGCATTGACTGAACAAATGAGACTGGTGGTACCATGAAAAAAGGAAGACGAAACAAGGATAGTTATATGAAACAAGTCTGCCTGAGTAATTCACCCTTTTCACTCAATAATCGATATGAGTCATGATTCTGTGTGTGTGTGTGTGTGTGTGTGTGTGTGTGTGTGTGTGTGTGTGTGTAGTTGGGTTCCTTTAAAGAGCACACTCTCCTTTTATGATGTAAAGTATTGTGTGTGTCATTGTATGATCCCTCCTTTACACACAAAGAAATGCACACACACAGAATTTAGCTCATGAGTCACTCATTTTGCTTTTTTTCCCCCTTAAAAACAGTGTGTCAGGGAGAGATAACATGTAAAAGAAAGGGAGATCAACGTGTTTGTCTTTGATATGAAAACATCAGAAACCCCGCAGAGAAACATGAAGAGCCGTGGGGGCAGAGAGACGTAAAAAGACACATTGCTTTTTACTTCAGTCCATATACCCACGCAGTACGCTAAGTCTCTAAGTTACAGCGGCTGCCAGGAGTTCTGCTTTCAGAGCTTAGTATGTTTAAAATTTACACTGTGCTCAGAGATTTTGGGAATTCTTTGTATCAAAAGGAAAAGAGGGGATAATATTTTTCATCTGAACAATAAAAGCAGAAGCACTTTTTAACCATTCTCCTTTTGCTGCGTCATTTCAGCTTTTTATTTTGTCTAAGACCATAACACACAGGAAGTTCAGTTCCCACCTGCTGCCAGCCAGGTGCCTCAACCCACTAGAGCCCTTTGCACCTGCGCCACCAGTGAACTCCATTATGAGGACACTCTGTGTAGGAAACACGTTACATGCTAATAAAATGCAGTGCTTTTGGACAAAATGTGGTGTGTTCTCATCTCATTGTGTTTAATTTAAAAAAGAAAAGAAAAAACGGTAGATTAAAGTGAGGATCCTGCTACTTTTTCTCTCTGTTATTACACAGAATAGGATGATTGCTGACATTTAAATGCAGTAATCAAAACATTTACAAATCTGTGAAGGCAGGGCGTCTTTCTGGGACTGAGAAATCAAAGAAGCAATGAACTTACTGAACACTAAATATTTCTGAAGAGGGTCCTGCTTAAAGTAATATGTAAAAACGCAGTTTTTAAAGCAGTATATTTAAACTGCAGCTAATGTGCTTACTACAACAATACCACAAATCTTGGGCACAACATGGTAAATGCAGCATGTTACACACAAGGCAAACAAAATGTTGAGCCATTTTTCCTCCCTGTTTCTCTGTGCTAGAGGCTTGCTGTTGTAATGACCTCCTGCCAGCAGTGAATTCTGACTTTCTACTTTCAAGAGACGCAGTATCAAACTGCATTTCCTCTTGTCAGCTGCTACAGCTCAAGATCTAGTTTAAAGTCGACATATTTCTCAAACAGAGACCTGTGCTCCAGCTCTGCAGCAACCTCTGGGGACAACAAGCTCCATGTCGCTTTAAGACACTATTACTCCAGTCAGCCATAATGACTCAAGAAGATCAAGCCTCTTCTCTACATATTGCTCAAAGAGAATCCTTCATTATGGCTCCGCAGCAGACTCAGTTCCAATAAAAGTATTTTTTTTCTTCATCTCATCTGTGGCCTCGGGCCTCGTCTTGGTAAAACACTACTCATCTTGTTTCCCATCACTGGAAATTGGCAAAGCTGATACTTCGGTCCTGGATCTTAACACCACTTTGGTTCTCCATTATGGCTCCTCTTCAGTGGCTTCAGTGTGTGCTGAGCCTCATTTTAGCTCATCGGCTGCACACAATACATCTCTCAAATAACCCTGATCCCTGCAGAGATCTGCTGCTTCAATTTGTGCTAAAAGAGATTTATTATTCTCATTTTCAGGTTTAGACTTGTATTTGGGTTTCTGCTAGAACACATTTACATGCTTTGATGTTTAGCAAACACTTTATTTTTCTCATACTTCCTGACACTTTAAGTCTGAGGAGGCTCCATTTTAGCACCTGTCTCTTTAAGCCCCCCTCTCAAAAAAGCCCAGTCTGCTCAAAATGGTCAGAGTTTCCGGGTCTTTCGAGAGTGCTAATTATGGCTCTTGACGTCATTGCACCATTATTGCAGCTGTGGGAATTACTTTACTGGAGAATAGAGGCACTTTTTATAGTATTAAAACAGCATAAAAGCTTCTAAATCAAAAAAATGCTCTGATCCCAAATCATCAAATTAACTGCACTGGCAACCAAGATTACATTTTTGACTGACATTAGCATGTAGCTACATGTAGCAGTATATCCAATGTAAACACTTGCAGTAGCACGTCTGGATCGGATTTTTCAATTCAAATATTTCTTAAGTTGTAACCACAAAAAATGTCAAACAACGTCTGAACCTTAACACAGACAAATACAAACATGATTCTCAGTGTGATGGACTACACAACTCAAGTATCTTTCAAGAGCGTGCTAATTAAAAGTTTCTCCTATATACAGGATGTTATTTCCTATGTGGGAGATATTATCCCCTGCGTAGGAGACAAATATTCACAGACAACACATTTATTTTGCCTATCAGAGCTTCTGTAGTTAACAGATTTTTATATTGTGCAAAATTGCAATGAAACCACTGGCTGCCTGCAAGGGAGTAAAATGCATAAAAAAATCTAAAACATCAACAACAGTCACTACAGATTTGTAGTGACTGTGTGACATTGGATGTATATGCCCAAAAGTCCTGTCCATTAACTTTTGCACAAGTCTGCATGGGCTGTTTTCAGGTTTGAGCGAGGCTCTTTGGTTATTATTCATCTTCTAACCACTTCATCCTCTTGAGGGTCGCGGGGGGGCTGGAGCCTATCCCAGCTGACATCGGGCGAGAGCCAGGGTGCCAGACTATCACAGGGCTGACACATAGAGACATGCTCACATTCACACCTACGAACAATTTAGAGTTATCAAGTAACCTAGTCCCCAATCTGCATGTCTTTGGACTGTGGGAGGAAGCCGGAGTGGCTGGAGAGAACCCACGCTGACACAGGGAGAACATGCAAACTCTGCACAGAAGGGCTCCCACACCCGGGATCGAACGGGCAACCCTCCACCTGGTTATTGTTCAGGGAAATCTAATTCCAGAGCTGCAATTTTAGACTAAAGAGAGATTCTAATTTAGTGTTTTACTGTTTTAACAATGCTCCCATACACACAGTGTGTTTCTCAAAGAAATTTGTTGTGGAAGAACATGACCTCAACCTCAACCCCACCCAACACCTTTGGAACGAACTGGAACACCAACTGGGAGCCAGGAACTAATAACCCAACATTAGTGACCTAACCTCACTAATGCACTTGTGGTTGGATGAGAGTGAATCCCTGCAGTCAGGATCCACAATCTGATGAAAGCCTTCCCACAGGAGCAGAGGCTATTACGGCTGCAAATTAATGCCTATGGATTTGGACTTACATATTCAACAATCACATATGAGTGTAATGTCTGGTTGTCTACATTTTTTTTGGTCAAATGTCTTTGTACATTTACAGAATGTATAGTATAGAAGCCATTTTAGATCAGTGGTGGTATTTCAGATACAAATGTTTAGTGTCAGAGGTATTTAAGCCTCAGCTATGCTCAAACTAATGCTCTGTTTTACAAGAAAATCTTTTCCATCAGTCCCTTAATGGCACATTTACAGTCCCATACAGCCAATATTATTTTAAAAGTAGGTGCTATGAAACTCTCTCATTCTTGATTCTAATTCAGCATTCAGCTCAACACCCTCAGGTTTAACTCAATACAATCCTGCAATTTAGACTGACAAAAACCTCAGCTTCAGCTGTGTGTTTTGTAAATGTCTTGGGAGAAATATACACCCTTGTATTCATCCCGCACACCTAAATAAAAAAAAGGCTTCGGCTTCATGCTCTTTCGCTCTCCACCTCGGTGAGGGAATTCCCCTTTTCTCTCCCACTGTATCGTCCCTTTACCTTTGGGTTTTAACTTGTTCAGAATCACGCGTTGTGCTTCAGTGGGAGTCTCTTTTTGTGTGTGTGAGGGGTGCTGTTAATCAGCTGTGTAGCCCAGGGGAAGGAACAGCTCTCCTCACTGACCCATTTAAAGGCAACATGGTGGAGAGAGTAGTGAAAGTAGGACAGGAAAAATAGAGAACTTAAAAGGTGCTGCGCGCAGAAACTCACAGGCTAACACACGGACAGCACACACCTATCTCCTGGACTCCCTGGAGATCTGCTGTTTTTATGCCAAAGACGAACATATTGATCTATCTCTCTTGGTCTCTTCCCTCACACATTATGCCTTTATGTCAAACACGTCTTGACTTAAGTGACCTCAGGGGATTGTAAACTGGTTTCATTACTCTTGTAGAAAGGTGTTTTTGTTTCAGCCTACTCCCCCATTGTGGATGCTGTGGCATTTTGTCCCTGTTATGATGTTCAGGCCCTCTAAAGAAGGTGCCACTTCACAGTCCCCAGGAGGATCATTCAGCTTCTCTTACAGCCTCCAAATCCAAATAACACCACAACCACACGCCTGATCATGAAAAAGCACCATCTCACACATACATGGGGAACTAATCATACATGACACAAGAACATCCTATCACTGTGGCATCTCTTTTCTTTTTTTCCTGACTTATGGTACGCACCTGCAGAGACTCCCTCACATAGTTTTTTAAGGTAAAAAATGCTGATACAGTGGCAAACATTTTAAAATTCTATGGGGCTATAACAACACAACACATGTTTCAGTTAAAGCAACAAAATAACTGCTGGTGACGAAGGATTATTTCCACAGATAACGTATCTGTCTCGAACTATTTATAGAGGATGTGCTCACCTGCACTCCTGAAAAATTTAGCAGGACACATTTTGGAACAGTGTGTTTCCTTGCAAACATCCCCAGCCGCTCCTCTGTGGTTATAAAGAGGGAACAAACTCACTGCCCTCTTTCTCATCCTCCTGCCACGACTGTCTCTGTACCACTGCCACTTGCTGTATATGTGTATATCTAACCTGGACAGGAGCGAGAATATATAACTTTGACAAAGTGTTTGATCTGTGTATTTGCTGCAATGTAAAGGAAATACGTCTGATGAAAAGAGTGGAACCTTTATCTTATTCGCTAAAAATCTCCAAAATGATGTGCTTCCTAATTTCCTGCCACAAAACTTAGCAGCAATAGCAATATATTACAATATACACAAAAACAAAGTGTCTCAGTAAGCTTAAATTCTTGCTTTATAACACAGCCTTTTATTCCAGTGGGGAGCTTTATGTTCACACAAACACACAAAAAGAAGAAAAGGGCCCAAGATGGAGCTGTAACTCATCCACACAACAAGAGCTGCACACAACGAGAGAGTAAAGAGGAAGAGAGGAAGGTAAATACGGGGGGGGGGGGGGGGGGGGGGGGGGGGGGGGGGGGGGGGGGGGGGGGGGGGGGGGGGGGGGGGGGGGGGGGGGGGGGGGGGGGGGGGGGGGGGGGGGGGGGGGGGGGGGGGGGGGGGGGATGATGTGGGGGAGAAATAGACCTGCAGGAGAGGACAGGAAGAGACAAACAGTGAGGTGGACAGACTGAGGAGGAGGAAGAGGAGACTGTGGAGTGATTCTGGTGAGGGAAATGACTGAAGAGATAAAAGGCAGAGGGATATAATGAGAGCAGGAAGAGATGGATGAGGAAGAAGAGCAAACACAAAGGAAGACAGAGGACGGGGGAGAGGAGTGATCAGAGCGGTTAAGGTCAGGTGGAAAGCATTATAAAATAACTCCATAATAAAGACTGGAGAGTGTGCGATTCATGACGGTGGATAAATGAAACATCCTCAGAGACTCCAGACAACATCAGACTGGGAGCGCTTAATTTAGGTCATAATAAAGGTCAAAGAATTATTTTTACTTTCCTAAAGTCTTCTCCATTCATACACTATTAAAAAACAATAGTCATTGTTATTTGGGATTCTTAAGTTTATGTCACAGTAAATGAATAACAGGCAGGTCTTCATCAGTCTTCAGATCATCACATGAACAGAAAGTTCTTAAAATGACACTTGCAGCTCCCGCCTGACTAGACTAAGTGAGACAAACCCAGCGCGCCATCTCAGTATACGTCATCTGCAGGTATTTAAAGAACCGACTGTGAGAAGTCAAGTTAGCACGCGATGTCGGGCGTAGACGTCAGCACAGCACTGAGTGCACTAAGAGTCTGAAGTCTGCCTGGGAGATGTAGGTTAAAAAGTTTTGAGAGGGATGTATGGTGAATACATATGGACTGAGAGAGGTGAGTCAACTTTAGGTGAAACTCTCAGTTTAGGATATTTAATGGACTTGACAGAATCAGGACAGAGATATGTAAGCACAAAAGTTTGAGGTCATTTAACTAACACAAAATCATCGACCAAAATGTTCAAGATACATTCAAATATTAAAGGCATTCCTAATTTGGCCATCACACTGAATCAGTTTAATCTCCCTCACGAAGCCCAGTGCATTAGTGCAACATCAAGGATTGGTTGGAGACTTGTTTGGAGTATTTGGGGTCGGGTTTTATAGGTCAGTCAAAATGACTGGCAGAAATCAGCAGTTCAAACACTTATTGAAACCGAAAGGAATTGTGCCATCTGTCTTCCTGTCACAGCTATAAAACATGAAAAAAATAAAGTATTATTGATATAAGAGTATTTCTGAAGGGCTGAGAGATTGTGTTCCACAGCAGAAAGAAATCCAGATATCTAACCATTAACCTTTGTCAAAGATGCTTTATGTTACATTAGGTAAAAGTCTTATTAATTTGCCCTTAAATTTCATATTACATTTCGTAAATGTAAGCTGCTCCTCTCATTCACAGAGCTATGAGAAGGTCAGTGATAGTTTGTTGGAGTGACTGGATCTGCAACAAACCACTATAACCTACAACTTTTTTGGCAACATCTTGAATAAAGTACATTATTATTCAACTATTTAAAGTGCGCAAAATCTGTCCTTTGAACAACTTTAGATTTGTTTTCCGTAATGTAATGTAGTGTCACATATGCAGAATGTTTTGTCACCTTATCAATAACTAAAGCTATAAAACGTTAAGTGATCATCACTCAATCAAGACGTGTTGTGTGCATTTCTCTGGAATATATATTAAACTTGCCAGCTTTGACATCCTGACATTACCTGGAAGATGAATCACAATCTATATCATTTCTGAGACAAAAAACATTATGTCCCAGTTTGTGACAATGTATTTAAAAGAGAGTCTCCTGAACAAATACCAAACAGTTGAATTCCTTGCAAATGCAGACAAAATGTCATATCACGAATACATTAAATTACAGCCTTTACAAGTTCAGGGCCCCTGAGAAACCAACACATCCACCTCAGTGAAGAGAGTTTACAGTTAAAACACTTAAATACCAGATGGTTATTTTTTTCATGACTGTGTCGTGATTTCAATGACTAATTTGATAAGCAACTGGCTGAGAAAAGGCAAAAAAAAAAAAAACACTTGCAGAAATAGTTACTTGTCTTGCAGGTTTCTAAATGTATATTGCATGAATTCTTTAGAAAGTGAAAGGAGTTGGGTGTGCTGAATAAATCAAGAGCTCTGAGAAACAGAGAGAAAAAGAGCCGTGAAAGAACTTAGAAAAAGGTAAATGGAAGAGTGGCTGAAATGAACAAGTTTCCTGCAAAGATGTGAGAACAAAAGAGGATAAAGGCAGACGATTTGTGAGCGGAGAAAGAAAATAGAAATGAAAGGGAAAGTGTCATAGAGAGAGGAGAAATGGAAAAGGAGGCAGATATGAAGAAAGTGACAAGGCTATATTTGCACTCAAAGCAGGAGGGCGATCAGAAAGTTGCCAGTTTGAAACCCACCTGGGAAAATCTGGGTGGGAGAGAGAGAGGATGAAAAAGAAGGCAGAGAGGACAAGATGAAAGGAACAGATGGAGAGGAGGCGGGTGGACAGAGGCAGGGAGAGGAGAAAGAGGAGAGGAGGAGAAGGAGGAGAGGAGGGGATGGCGAGCCGTTGTATTATTAATTGTAGTGAGATGTCCTGAAGTGCAGGAGCGAACCGTCCGTCCATTAGGAACTCTGTTGCTCCTGCTGCTGCTCTCCTCCTCTATTTTTGTTCTGATTTCTTTCTAAATAGAGAAGCATGACTCATTCCATCCTCATTTCCTACCTTTGACTCCTCTTTCCTTTTCAAGTCTCCTTTTTAGTGCATGTCAGTAGTTTTGCACTGCTCAAAAGCCAAAACTGATACATTTATTCTTGGGTTTTTGGACCATTTTCATCAGCAAAAAGTTAGTTCTTACCCATTTTAAACATTGCACTATAATCAGTCTCCCTTTAAAGACTCATGAATATTTACAGGGGAGGTAGGCATTTCCCATTGATTGGTGGTTTGATAATGTCTGCATATTCACATCTTTGATTTGAACAGATACACTCATCTACACATCTTTGGGGAAAATTACTAAATTGGAAACCAGAATCAACACACATGTAATCACCAGTCAGAGGGAAGCAGTGAACATAATTAGGAGCCACAGACAGATGTAGAATGGAGGAAAGGAGACAAAATGAGGAAACAACAACAACTAGTAGTACTACTACTAATAAAGATACATTTAATTTACACATTTATAACTTTGTATACTGAGTCAAACATACAAACAGATGAAAAGACAGTGCAGTGTGTGTTCGTGTGTGTGTGTATGTGTGCTTGTGTAAGTGTGTGCATGTGTTTGCGTAAGTGCATGTATGCAGATGGGGTGGTGGATGGGGGTCTTGCACAATGTGACATCTGCTCCTTTCTGTCTGTACTATTTTGAGATGGTGACCAACACAGCTGAACAGACTGTAGAAATTGTTCTGACACACACACACACACGTACATTCCTTCATTACCAACAGTGGACCATTACTCTATACTCACTAAGTGTGGACCGCTATTTAAAATGAAATTGAATTGTATGAATTTAATAGAACTAGTTTTATTCAGTGAATTACATCTAATTTTGTATTTGAATAACATATAAATTTATCTGAGCTCATAACTGTGTGTGTGCACACAGCCACACACATAATATCCAGGTTGTTAAACTGACTGGAGCCACAGTGAAGTGGATTATTGTGACTCAAACATCACAAACTGATGATGTGGATGGCTGGAATCAATTATCAATTGTGTGTGTGTGTGTGTGTGTGTGAGAGAGAGAGAGAGAGAAGAGAGAGCGAGAGCGAGAGTTTTGTTGTCTATGTAAATCTAAACCAGACTTAGATCTCATCTTTTAGTTGCAGATCTTGGTTCATGGCATTTATTTGTTTAGTGTTGACTAAATGTCACACAGTTTATGGAACATTATGCAGCCCGTCTTAAATTTTCTTCTTGCTGTTTCCTCGCTCCATTAGTTTGCTTCTCTCTGGGTGTTCTGCCCTCTGCTCATCAATTTACAGATTGTTATTCCTTTATTTATTTATTTTCCCCAGTGGAGTAAAGAGCAGGGGGAACAATAAGTGAACACAACAGAGAGCAGCTAAATGTAGGGGAAAGGTAGAGGGACAGAAGAGGAACATATTTAAAAACCCTAAGGAATATTAAATAAAAACCAACTCCACTCCATTAGCCCTAATAACCCTCACAGTGCAACCTTTCGAATGACCAATCAGTGCTTTGGTAACTTCTCACACATGTACACACTCACATCATTAAATACACACAGAAACTCATTAAATTACCCATGTTAACCTTTTGGCCACTGTGGCATTTCCCTGAGGCAGAACATCTGACTGTGTGAGTGCAAAGACACTATAATAAGATGGTTACTATAGCAGCAAACAATGGGTCTCATTTAGAAAAACCTCCTTTGACTGTGATCTTAACTAAGTGAAAAAAAACATGGTAGCTGCTCTAGAGTTTACGTTTGTGGTTATTGGGGTTAACGTGTTTTAATAATACAAGCCCAAGAGTTCTTGGGAGCAGCATTCTGACAGAGATGCAACGGTATAAGAGCAACTGGTGTATGTGTTGCTCTTATTCTGCCTCACATTGTCAGTCAATAATCATCCTTCTTCCATCATGCGTGAGCAGACACATTGTGATTTTATGGTGTGCACATGGTGTAAGTGGTTTTCCGCCTGACAGGAGGGAGGAGTAAAAGGTGTTTGTGACAAATACATTGCGTTAACCTGTGACTACTTCACAATGACAGCCAACATATGGCTTAACAGTTGAGGGTTTTTAATGTGAAGCAGCAGCAGTGAGACTAAGGGATGAGCATTTTAAGTAATTTACATATTTGAGTACTTACAATAAATTGGACAAACTTTCTGTTGCTGCCATTACAATGGTTAGACGTAGCACTGAGGGATCATCATCAGAGCCACTACCCTGCCGTTCAGTTCAATTATAGCCACCATCTCCTTTGTCGATACTCAGCAACAATAAAACAACACATACTGGGGCTATTAGGGCAAAACTCCTTAAGATTTTCCAAATATAGCAACATTTGACATGAATGATTTCAAGCGCTCGTATCCAAGTGTAATCAGCCCCTGAGATTAACCAAGAAAACGTAACCAGAAAAGCACAGAAGGAGCACTTGAACGCACTTTAGTTTCGTTAAGGTTAGACCGAAGAAGCAGTTTTAGTCTGGCATCCAGCCTAACACACTCACATAAACTCAAATGCAAATATGAAAATATACAGAAACACATACCACATATGCACAAACACACTAATACAGATAAAATGTCACAACGCTAATCAGTTTCCTTCAGATGTGCAGACTCACACACACACACACACACACACACACACACACACACACACACACACTTTTAGACACACATCCAGGTGGACTGGGTGCAGTAACACTGATAATTGTTCGGACAGCAGCTATGACAGCTGTGAAAGCCTGAACGACAGACTGGACAGAGAAATGGCCTCATTCACTCATTCACTAACACCTGCTTATACAGTATAACGGTAGTGTGTGTGTGTGTGTGTGTGTGTGTGTGTGTGTGCATGTCATGGTTTGTCATCTTTCAGACCTGTTTAATATGTTTGATATGTTTTCATCTTGAATTCTGAGCTCAGACTTTCAGATAAATATAGACAACATACACCACAGTTTCTCTCTGGTCCTTTCAAACTCTATATGATTAGACAGGACTGATATAAGAAAGGATAAGCAGACTACAGGGAAAAGAATAAATGTTATTAGTAAAAAGGAAAGGAAAGGAGGGATGAAGGAAACACTATGTGAAGCACGCATTAAGCAGAGAAGCAGAGAGGACAGGATAGTAACTTTTTACTTTTCGGTTCCAGGAGACACTGCCTGCCCCTTACATATTTTATCTGTCCCGCTATTTATATAAAAAAACCTGCTAAATTATTGATACATCAAGCCAGCGCTACCCTTCGTGTTTCTCTATCACACAGCGTTCCTGTCTTTTTCAAACACTAACTCTCATCTGCACCGCCTTGTCAAACACATTTATTTTTCAGTAAAGGCACAAGGTTGTTCTCTGTCACAGCTCTACTGAAGCTATTCTCAACCAGTGGGCTGTGGCTCAGAGCGCCATGTAGTGGACCGTGGAGGTACTGCCAAAGGGCCAAATGGTTAAAGTAAATAATTCAAATTTTTGGTAATTTTGAAAAGTCATTATTTTTATGTCTAAATGTGCTCAATAATTTACAAAAATAAAAATAAAATAATCAAAGGAAAAAGCAAAACTTCAATGACTAATTATATTTGAGAATCATCAGAGACATACATGTTGTGCCACTGTAGCTAACATTTCCTCTAACTCAGAGACAAAAATGAATCCGTTTTTGAACAAAAACCTGAGGTGGGAAACAAGCCTTGGCCAGTTCAAGCTTCAAAGCATGTGGTGAGGAAATATAACCCTGAATGCATTAAGTTTGGATTCATACTGTAATTTGTTCAATGAATAATTGTATACAGTGTGTACATGGCTAAGTGGGAAAAACGCAGTAAAAATTGAGTTTGCTTACTGAGCACAATATGACACCTACTAATGCTGAGAATAACTTACTTAAAAAAAGTAGAACTTACTGGGTCAAAATGACCTACGTCATCTCAGCGGTGAAATTTTGCCTGCAACCATGGTGTGAAGGTATGAACTATATGACTAGACTTATAAAACTACCTAGGCAGAGTGGTATTTTGAGCTAAATGCTAACATGGCCTCAATGACTATGCTAACGTGCAGGCCGAGAGATATGGGGCACTGCTGCGACACGTCATATAAGCAAAGTGATTTGATGGGACATCTTAAGAGAGAAAGAGGGAGAGAGAGACCGGCAAAGGGACATGGGTTGGAATCAAACCCTGGCCGCTGCAGTAAGGACTCAGCCTCAGTGCATGGGGTGCCAGCTCTACCAGGTGAGCTACTGGGCGCCCCAGTGGGGTGATTTTTATACCTGCAAAACAGACTCCGTCTCTGTAGTGTGTGGTTGCGCCAGCTTTAATATGTGCACACTGAATTTTGCCAAGTGATAATGCAGGGCTCGGAAGCATAGGCTATATTAACTGGCACTTTATAAATTTACTGGATCATTTGAACTACAGGATGCATTGATTTGATTGATTTATTTTAAAGTGACACATAAAATCACCTACAAGGTTAATCTACTACGTCACATTGCCTGCAGCTCAATGCCTGCGTGCTTCGGTGGTGTGCAGCCGCTTTAGTTGATTACGATGGAGGCGCTCTGTCTTGCATGTGTTTTACTGTGGCCATGCCATATGTATTTAGGCTGTTTGTGTGGCATACTGACATGCTAACATTTGCTAATTAGCACTAAACTCAAAGCACAGCTGAGGCTGATGGGAATGTCATTTGATTGCAGGTACATAGAGGTGACAGGTCACAGAATTCACAAAGTTATTACAACTCATCCTATTGGGAACATGAATATTTGTACCAAATCTTACAGCAGCCCATTAAACAGTTGTTGAGATACTCATAAACGGGACAGTCTTTATGAATAGCGCTCTGTCCAGATGGCTGCATAGATATTGACTGACAGACTGACATTTTCATCCCTGGAGCAACAACGCCAGTGTGGCTAAAAACTCAAAGCCTTTAGAATTTAGATGAGCAGATTTATCTTAACTGCCCTCTATCAGTGAAACCTCCTCAGCAAAAACTGTGCTTCATGATCTCATCGCTACTTTGTCGTCATCTTCCCCTCCCCCTCTCTTTGCTTTCCTCACTTGATTTTTTTTCTGTCTTTTCCCCTACTGTTCTACTTACAGTACTGTATTCTGTGTGTGTGTGTTTGTGTGTGTGTGTATGTGTGTTAGCGCCTTTCTTCCCTCTGGACCGAAGGCTGCACGTGATTCAGCTCTACATGTTTGGTTTCCCCTCAGCCTCTATCCATTTCTCTTCCATCTGTTTCCACCGCTCTTTTGCTCCTCATCTCACTTTAAATGTCCTTTTAATTCATGTGTTTCTCTAAATGTCTCTCCATCCTTCTTGATTTCACTGTGTTTCTCTGCAGCACTTTATGAGACTGTTTCTCTCCTAATTGTCTATCCTTTCTTTTTCTTCTTCCCACTCCTTTTTCATCATCTCTGTGAATGGTCTCCATCTTCTCCAGTCCTAATCACTTCTTTTTCCCGGCTTGACTGCAACTCAAAGTTATGAGTATTTAACAAATTCACATCATCTTTTCTCTAATTTATTGAAAGAAATTTCATCTGCTGGTCATTATATATTAATTTTTTAAATCCCTCTGACACTTCTCTCTCCCGCCTCTCGTCCTTCTATCTTCTCTTTTCTGTTTCATTCACGTCTTCTGGAGAGCTGCAGGCCTTAACCCACATTACACATTACACACACACACACACACACACACACACACACACACACACACACACATACCCACTCTTTACATAATATGTCTTTTTTTTATCTGCATGTGTGTGACAGTTAATGGCGTTGATTTCTCACGGTCTAAATAACGTTTTGAAGCACCCCTTCCCTTTGCTGTGTGTGTGTATATTATCTCTCGGTCTATCCTGAGGCAGTAACAGTACATTACAGTACAGTACTATAAACCATCGTATTCCCCAGAGACCCTGAAGGCGTCATGCTGCCTTAAAGTAAATACAACTCAAGTCATTCTCAATCTGACTGACTGACTGACTGACTGATTTACATGTATCCTTGCTTCTTTTTCTTGTCTTTTGTGTTTCTTCTCTCAAGTTTTCTTGTCTCTATGCTTCTTCCCCACGTCATTCATTCTTTCCCTGTATCATTATATATCTCTTTCCTTTGACCTCCCTCTGTCAAACCAAGATATTTCCCTCCTTAAGACCTCCTTACTTCCTTTCTGACATACATCCCTCACTTTTACTACATAGTCCATTTCTTGCATATTTCCTCTGTCTCATACATCCTGAATACCATATTTTCTTCTTTCCTTTCTAACTTCCTTTACTTATTTGTCTGCCATTTTCCCTTTTCTGTTGCTTCCTCACTTCCTTCTTTTCACCTCTAAGCCTGTGACTGAATCGATAAAGGGGAGGTGAGAGACCAGTCGGCCTTTACAGTCATTTCATTGTGGCATGAGCAGAATCGTTTTGAAGGAAAGAAAGAAAGCATAACTGAAAAGGATGTCTGTGTTGTGTGATTCAGCTTCTCTTGAAACCCCCATTCTCTCTCATCCTTTGCCATTTTGCCCTTTCTTAGTCCACAGTCTTTATCTTTATTTTTCTATCTCTCTTTCCTCTGTGTGTTGCCTTTCCTCGACCTTCCACTCACTTGTGCTTTCGTCCCCTCATCTATCTCTATTTCTTGCTCAGTTTATATCCAGCTCAGATATTGGCCTTTTCATTTCACCCTCCATCTTTCCTTATTGCTCTTTTCTTCATTCTCCTCTTATGGACCAAGTATCCATGAAAAGACAAAGCTTGTTTTGCCTCTCTTGAAATTTGTGAAAATGAGGTTTCACTCATTTAACAGCTAATGGACTGGAGGCCATGTTACACTGATTTCAAAGTGACAAAAAAAATCATTCTCAAGCCAATTTTTTTTTGTTAATTTGTTTTCTTTGTAACTTGAAGTGAAGTCTTGATTGTTTTCCAATTTCAGTGGATGCTATAACTTTTTTATTGGCTTGTTTGCTGAGGAACAGTTTGCTAGCATGTGGCATGTAGCATTTAATCTGACAAACCTGTGGTTTGCTGCTGCTGTGCTGGTTGCTGCCTGTCTAAGGGCCTCTGTCCGGCAAAGCGTTTTGTTTTTTTTTCCTAGCTGAAAGCACCAGGTGCTCCTCAGGAAACACACAGCAGGGAGCATTTGAGAGCGCTTTAGAAGTGCCGCATTCTTTTCAGCAGAGATGCTTTAGTTGCTTCTGGTTGCTATGATACAGAATATAGCAAATAGCAGCAGCAAACCACTGAGGTTTGTCAGATTGAATGCTACATGCCACATGCTAGCAAACTGTTCCTCAGCAAACAGCACAAGGTAGAGTATTTGCTTTGGATGAATGGAAGGCTGAAGCATGCAGAGAGGACAGACCCACTGGTCTGTGTGGGTTCACGAGAGGAAACACAATATATATATATATAGAATTTTAACAGATTTCTCCTCTATTGTTGTTGTAAATGTAAGATGTGACAGTTTGTCTTTGTGGTGTTTGTCCCTCCCCCACTGTGATTGAGCAGTTGAAGTGACAGTGAAGAGTGCAGTGATTTTACCTAAAGTTGAATATTTTTTTAATTCACAATTTTCACTGTGATTTTGACGTCACAGAGGATCTTGAGAGCCACCTTAGGTCGGAGGTGAGTCAGCAGATAGTCTGCCACGACAAGTCCTCATGTGTGAACAAGCCTACGAGCAAGTTGCCCCCTTGTCTGTGACTGGAACTGGATATCTGGCATGCTAGAAAAGTGGAGAGGTGTGACACGACTGACAAAGAGCATAAGCCAATGAGAGGCGGGATAAATCCCATGTCAGCACTCAGGACGACAGAAGAAATGCGAGTAGGACAAGCCGCAGGGTTGCCACTTGCCTAGTCTCTATATACAGACTCTACATTCAGTGAATATAGAGTCTGTAGGCAAACCACAGAGATCTTGCCTCCAGAGGAAGAGCGGAGGAGCCCTGGTTTCCGGTGCTAGGCTGTTTGTAGTCCGTGTGATATTGATCAATCACGTTTGAGACAGCTGCAGTGGTTGCCAGGTTAAACGCTCCGTACGGTGAACTAACGAGGCGGAATATGATTGGCGTCACTGCAAACTCTGAATCTATTGCAATGTTTCAGCATATTTATTTATATATAAATGGATGTCGGAAACGGAAATTCACCTCCTCCGCCCAAATCAAACTGGAATGCCATAAAATCGGGGGTCTGCCCCCAGAGGCTGTATTACTGTCTGCCGGAAGTCAAATGCCGAATACAGCCGATGGGTTCCGAGAATGCCACTTGCCAGGTCCATTTATTAGCTGCAACTTTGGGCTTGTTTCTAAGGTGGAGTTGCTTATCTGGGCTTGCTATCTAAACGTCACCTTCCTCTACATACTGTATATCTGTCTAATAAGTTATTTAAATGCATGATAGTCGCTTCTTTTGGGCTTGGTTGCTCGTTTCTCTCCCAAGATCTGGCAACACTGACAAGCTGGCCGGCAAGCAACAACAACAATGACGGCATCCACAGGATCACAGGGAGCATGTTGTGTTTGGACCCAGGATAATAAAGAATATCCATGCCTTTACGTTGTGTCGTCTCCAAGTTTGGTGACGTCACCGCGCTATCTGGGGCTCTGTCGGTGAGGACTCGGTGTAGAAATCTTGTGGTGTGCACACACAGGTCGTAACGCAGTTGGCGAGAATTACAGTTACAATAGTCTTAACTGGCAGTAGTCAGCGCAGAATTCACACAGTGATTGTAGCACAGTGTAAGTTAGTCGTGCTCCCATTGCAAAGCATTACAAAATTAAGTTGGACTCAGGGAAAAACACTTTGGTGGACATGACCCCCAATGGTTCTACAAATTTATGACCCAGTAGTTCTTCGTTGTTGTCATCCATGGGTCAGTACGTTGTTCTCTCAGCAGTTAAACTGGGCCACCTTACATTGTGTCACAGAGGAACACAACATAAACTCCTTGTTGTTACAGTTCACCAGGTATGTCTTTTGAATATGTGGTCCAGTTAATAAGATTACTAATCTCTTTTGCAGAAATGAAAAAGTCTATTACAGGCAACAGTAGCTCTGAGGGCTGGCGTCTTGCATATCCGTGTAGCTACTCTGGTAAGCATAAAATATTTTCAGTAATATTTTCCTAACTGTTCATAGGTATTTGTTACTTAAGAAAAGGGTTGTGTGAATTAATGGATTAATACAAGTGAGAATAATTTTAATTACTAATCAAATTACCTAGGAACCCAAGCTTATGTAGATCCATGTACCAAGGTGCCAGGTGTACGTTCATAGATTTATATATATGTATACAGCACTATACGTATAGACAATAAAAACAATAAAGCGGGGAGTTCAGAATTACTGCAAGAGATAGATAGGCCAGTGGAAGACTAAAGTAGTGAAAAGTTGTGAATAGAAGCTAGATACAGTATAACAGGTGGACAGACAGAGCTGAACGTATGGAAAAGGCAGAGAGGTAGGCCCTAGTATATATAGTGGGAAAGAGTGAGAAAGTACAGTGAGAAGGGAGAGAGAAAAAAAAACAATTTACAGTTATCACAGAAGGAAGTAAAGAAAAACAGTTCATAAAAGAAAAAAACACTGAAGTAAAATACAGGCCCTATAAACACTGAAGATCATAAAACCAAAAGAATGAAGAAAAGACAGTGCATTCCACAGAGGAAAGATGAGAGGTTCAGGTCTAACTGCATCCACACAGTGAAGAGTAGGAAGTCCAGCAGTGGAATGAATAGCATTTTCTATTTGTGCTGAATGGTATCGATTGTCTGGGAGGAGATGATTCTGAATGTGTGTGTGCGAGTACTATTCTTATTTCCAAATATGTGTGTGACCAGAGGCGAAGGGCCATTTGAGGTAAGTGGGGCAAAGCCCCACCTGCTGGCAACAGAAAAAAAAGTGTGGTTTTAGTGAAACTGAGTAACTTAGAAATTAATACAATTCTGGTCATGCTGTTAATTATTGCTGCTGGTTTATATCACTATTTCACAATTTAAGGCCAGTGGCTGAAAATAATAGTTATACAGTGGTATTTTAAATGTGCTTGACCAGAGAGGTTGTGATGTGGGGATAGCCCAACAACAAATGCCCCAGATGTAGGAAAACAACGGTGCCAATGCCCAAAGCCTTTGCCAATGAGAGCAAATGGCATCAGATATTTGATGCCACGTGCAAGTGTTTGCCTGTTGCTCCACTGCCATGTATTTGGCTATTTGCCAAGTACTTCTGTCGTTATTTGCTCAGAGCTAACAGAAGTTGGTATTTCTTTAGAAGATAGTAACTCTGGTCATGATGAATGATGTGGTTTATTTCTACAACACACATTTAAAAGTCTGCCTCTTGAAGATTAAACCTCTTGTTGCCCATCAGCTGTGGGATAGTGTTATAAACGAAACATCTGGTAAAAATAATCAGACTTAATGAGATGTGGTTCTCCAAGAACAAAATTGTCAATAATTTGGAAAACTGGGCAACATAGCTACCCAAACTGATTTGAAACAGTGCATTTTCTGGTTTTGTATCTGTGGAAAGTAGTTGCTTTCCCACCATTTTTTTTTTCACTTAACACACTGTGTAAGACAGTTTGTTGTGACACATGTTTTGCTTGCTGGAATACATGAAGTATGCATGTATCTGTGTGTGGGAGACTTTGTGTGTACACTGTACTGCATGTATGTGTAACACTCCACTTACCTCCACCAGATGTGGCGTAGGGTTGAAGCCACACAGGTTACACACTTGGCTATGACACTGTGTACAGGTGTTGTAGTTGGGTGGGTCGGAGCTGCCGATGTTCAGCTCCGTTTTACAGAGAGGACAGTTCACTTTAGGCTTCACAGGCTCTGGAGCAGGCACGGGGGCCACTGCAGGCTCCTGCTTCTGCTGAGCTTTCTGCATATGAGCAGGTGATTGCTGTTGTCCTTGTGGCCCTTTTTGATGATGAGCAGGCGACTGCTGTTGCGGCATTCCTTGTTGATGGGACATAGTTTGCTGCTTCTGTGATGGTCCACCCATTTGGTGACCTCCCATTTGGCTTGGTGCATGAGGACCCCCCATTTGGCTCGGTGGATAAGGGCCTCCTGTTTGGCTCGGCATATGAGGACCCCCCATTTGGCTTTGTGAATAAGGGCCTCCCATTTGGCCCTGCACTTGAGGACCGCCCATTTGGCTTGGCGCATGAGGACTACCCATTTGGCTCGGCGCATGAGGACCACCTATTTGACTTGGCGCATGAGGACCACCCATTTGAGTTGGGCCCCCCATACCAAATGGTTTGGTGCCAGGAGCCCCTTGTTGTTGCTGCCTGTTGTCAGGAGTTGCATTACTGAACACCACCTTGCCACGTGCAGGGCTTGGTTGGGTGGAGGCTGTGGGTAGAGGGTCAACATTGATCAGAGTACTCGCCTGATTGAGTAGCGATGCCCCAAAGCCAAACAGTTTGGTCAGGCCATCCTGGGCAGGAGGAGGGGCCTGACCCTGAGGTTTGTGGGCTGGGGAGGAGCCAGCACTTCTTGTCTGGTCATGGTGGCGTGCCATAGACTGGTGCATCGGAGAACCTCGACCCAAATCAGGCTGGGAGGGAGCCTTGGTCAAGCCAGGAAGGGGCACAGCGCCTGGGTGTGGAATTCGTGGACCCCCAGGTTGATTTGGACCTCCTGCAGGACCTCCAACAGTTCCAGGAGCTCCAGGACCTCCCTGGGAGTATGGGTCAGATCTCATGCCCTGCTGAAAGGATCCTGTCTGAGTCTGGGGCCCGCCAGGGCCTGGATGTCTCTGTAAGCCTGGGGAGGACTGAGGCTGAGACTGGGGCCCTGGCTTGGATGCAGGGTACTGCTGGGGCTGAGAGTGGGGATACTGCTGTGTCTGGGAGTATGGCTGGGACTGGGAGTAAGGTTGAGTTTGGCCGTAAGGCTGAGACTGAGGCTGCTGCTGCTGCTGCCGCTGCTGTGGGGTGGGCTGACTTTGTGCCAAAGGTTTGGGCTGTGCTGCTGCTGTCGGCTGTGTTGGCTGAGGTGCAGGCTGCTGAGGCTGGACAATGGGTTTGGCTTGGTGGGACGGAGAGTGAATCTGCTGTTGGCTCTTGGAGCGAGGTGTGGTCATATCAATGCCAAGGGCTCTCTGCATCTGACAATTCAGACACAGCCACTCCTGGACCTGCAGACAGAGAACAGATTATTTTAACCTTCGTCTGGGAAAAACCATTTTAGTTTGTCTGCCGGACGATATCACACGTCTGTATCTGTTTGTTCCAACTCTTCATTAAGGCTATATACCTATACTGAGTGAAACATTTAAAAACAGTTTTTACGACTGTAGTGACAATCAGAGATGTACTGTGCATTAGCTTAGCATCAAATTTAGCTTCTAAGAAGCTCTAGTAGGAATCTCTACTGCAATTGAAGATAAGATTTTGTGGGTTTGAACCATGCTTGGCTGTACAACATGCGTTTTCGCTGACTGGCTCTGTAAGGTCGAAGAGTTTGCTTTAGTGATGTAAGAGAAGTCTTTGCGCTGAAACCAGGTAAAAGAAAGAGAATAAATAAAGACAGAGGACATCATAGACATAAAACAACTATAATTCAATGGGGTTTTTTTCCTTTCAAAGCTTATTGCAATTGATTACTTTAAATATCATCGCTGACTCAGAAAGGATGCACCAGTGTCTCATCTAAACCACATGGACACTGTATTCATTCAGCCAACTTCAAAGCTGCAGATGATAGCGAGAGTGCATTTGGATGGCTACACATAGAATATGGTCCATCTTTCTTCCCATGGAAAACAGAAGTGCAAAGAGAATAGTTGTAATCAACCAGAAATAGAGGGAGAGAGAGGTAAATCAACCACAAATTGACTGCAGCACTGAGTGATTGCTGAGCCGAAACCGCAACCTGAGTGAAAAAGCATTACATCTCTCACAGACACAGACACACACACACATAAATCCACACGAGTACACAGGTATGCACACACGTAGGAATCAAGTAACACAAGCGATACACACAAACAGATACAATAAGAGACACACACAGTCAAATGAAATGAAAACGAAACACCTCTCAGCATCTAAAAATAAAGGAAACATCACCCCCTCCTCCTCTTCTCCTGTCTTCCTCCTTCCTTCTCCTCTTCCTCCAGATGAGAGCTGATACTCCCTTGTGTCCGGACCTTGCTTGGCTCTCTAATTTCTCCCGACTGCAAAAAACACACAGCTCCTCTTTGAACTGTGCCAACCTGCTCTCGTCCTGTCTTTCTTACTGTAGCTTTGCATCCACCACAGCGACCGAGCTGCAATAAATAGTGCTATTTTAGCTCCTCTGCAACCAGAGCAAAGCTAGTAAATCTGTGCACGTTTCAAGCGTTTCTCCCATCCCCTTTCCTTCCCAGAATGCAATGCGCAAACGTACTGTATCACCCCACCCGTTATTTTTTTTGCTAAAGGACAAGTTGGCTCCTTGAATTTAAGGGGAAGATGTGGGAAAAAAAATGTCTGCATCAGTCACGTACCCTAACTAAGCACTTCCTCCCACTGTGCTGTCCCAGCCTGCTTTGCTGTCTGGCATTTTCTAGCTTGACAACATTACTGATCCCATGTTCTGTTAACTCAGCGGCTACAACACTGCTACAGCCTGACATCCTCCTTTTCTCCTTAACATATTCTCTTTGTAGCTGTCTTTCCTCTCCTTTCTGCTTTTCTTCTCCCTGTTATTTCTCTCTTCCTCACATATCCCTTTCAGTTTCCCATTTTCCTTGCTTTCCGTCTTTACCCCCATTTTTCTGCTCTCTCTCTGATCAGCTTGAAAATGTAGGTCTCGTTCCTTGAATAGCTGAAGCGGAAGGAGATTTGAAAGTATAATTTTGCTGTGCAGGCTCCTCCCACGTTGTGCTGCCATAATTACATCTGATGAAGATGGCGAGAGGGAGATGAAGAGAGGTAGATAGGGAGAAAGAGAAAGGGGGGGGGGCTGATTTTAATGAGTCCCTGTCTATCCCTTTGCTTTATAAGCAACATCACAAGAGACACTTGAATGAATGAGGATAAAGCGAGGGATGGAGGGACGGGAAAGAGCAGGGAGGAGATGGAGAGGGAGCGCACAACGGAGGGAGAGGAGTCAGCAGTTTTTTAATCCAGGCAGCTCTTCAGCTCTCATCATGTCAAGCTTAATCAACAGTACAGCCGCACAGAATATCCACTTCTGCTTCACTGTGGTTAAAACCAGTGAATACTTCACACACCTGAGTCCTGTTGCCAACAGGTGAGGTACGATCACGCTGCTAAGGGTTTGTTTGAATGGTCAGTTCACCAAATGACCTCGTGTGGCATCTAGTGATACAAGATTTTGGTTTTAGTCGCCCCAGTTTTGAGTTATCAATCAGTGGAGGTAAATGGAATATAATTTGCATTTCTCAAAGCATTGAAATATTATATTCAATGTTCACAATGCAATAGAACCTTGCCTTTCCTGTGTACCACTTCTTCTGCGATCATCTGTGAATGGTTTTCATTGGAACTACTTTTTTGGTAAAAAGTTCAGATGAAAAGTGTTTACACTGAGGTCTGCTGTACTGAAAACACATTAAACTTAAACAAATAAAACCCATATTATCTGCATGGCTGGATAAGGCTAGTGCAAGTAAGAATGATTTCCCTTTTAATTTAGCGTTTGGTTGAACGAACCCTCAAATGCAGGTGCAAGCATTTCTGCAGATTCTGAAACTACAAACTTGTGTGCTTCATGTGCCTGCAATACTACACCACACCATGTTGTTTCTCTATAAAAGGGACAGTTAACCCCAAACATACATATTACATATTTTTCCTCTAACCTGTCATACTATTTATCATCTGGATGTTTTGGTGTGAGCTGCCGAGTATTGAATATATCAGCCATAGAGATGTCTGCCTTCTCTAGAATATAACGGAACTAGATGACACTTTGCTCGTGGAGCTATATGTGCCGCCAACCATGTCACTGTGCAGGCGGAAACGAGCATCTACCAATGTAGGAGGCTGGTGCCTGTGACAATGTGATATGAAAACATTGTTGGCGTCCTCCTTGGCTGAGCTGAAACATTAGCTAGCTCAGTGATGCTAAGTGAGCTAGCAGTAGATGTACGCTTCCTTGTGTGCAGTGATACAGTTACTAGGTGTAGTATGGAAGGAAGAAAATAGTTCCTATATGAAATTGCTCATAGCAAGGTCTGTGGATTATCTTGAGGTATTACAATTTATGTGTTTTTTTTGTTTGTTTGTTTTTGGTGATTTGAGCACCACAAGCCAACTGGCTACTAGCTCCATCAAACTGGAGAAAGAACAGACATCACTATGACCAATATCTCCAACACTTTGCAACTCACACCAAAACAATCAACAAATAGCAATAAAACAAAAAAATATGTATTTTGGATTTGGGGGCGAACTATCCCTTTAAATGTGCAGTTTGTAGCATAAACTATGGTACTGCACATGTATTCTCAATTGTCGCCTGTATCCCCAATTCTTACACTATTTATACAGGTCATTATGTATAAGAGCAGACCAAACTGATTTTAAAATAATAATATGGCAGTTGTGCTAATTTGGTATACTGCAGTCAGAACTGGCTTCTGGTTGTTACCAAAATCCCTTGACAGTACACAGTGTACTGAGTTTGGTATGCAGCATGTTTAACAGCAGGTTCAGCCAACAAAATAATCTCTAAACAGAGTCAATGCAGTGCAATAATACAGTCAGGTGATATAATTGTACACTCACACAGAGCTACAGCACACAGCCAAACTTAGACTGAGAGTTTTTATTCAGTTATTTCTCACTAACCTTTAACCAGGGACTCCCACTGAGATAAAAAAAAAAATCTTTTTTAAAAGAAAGTTGGCCATGAAGCAGCATGTAGCAACTGAAAATGTAATGACTGCTGGTTAATGCAATAACTAACCCAGGAGGAGATTTCTACAAGCGAGTGAGGAGAAATGAAAGACTACATTCACTCGATTTTAGAATACAGTATTATATTATTAGAAAGCAACACTTTCATTTTCCTTTTAATGGTTGTGTTCTAGCGTGCACTTGATTCTTGTATACCGACTGGCTCTATATGTCCCAGTTCTACAGTCTAGTATAGCATGGGGACATAGCATTTCTGTTTGTAGATGATCGTAATAATAAAACACCAGCCTGGAGGCTGAGACAAAACGCAGACAGACAACATTCAACCTTGTTTACGGGCAATCGCCATCATCTGACCCTCCAAAACTGCCTCAGGCCTCATGTGAAAAACCATAGCTCTGACGGATACTGATAAGCCCATCAAAGGACAGCTTTGACAGGTGTCTTATGTACCTCTGAGCATTAGAGTACAGGTGTCACCTCAAGTTATAGCCCTTTTACCACTTTCTGTGTGCGGCTCACAAGCCAGTCAGTTTTCATATGGTGTGCTGGTCAGCTCAGGCAATTTTCGGGCCTGTGGAAGTTATTACACGAATAAGTGGCTGCAAATGTCTTTTCTGAAAGGAGGAAAATGAGCCCTGACAATCTCAAATGATGCTGACTCTGCACTCTGTTGCACTCTGCACTAAGTAGAAAAGGGGTTGGTAATTTTCATGAATTGAAGAAGCTAATATTCATCTATTTCTGTCTGTTTTTCTGTATAATTACATTTAAAGAAAAAGGTACATCAATGAGAATGCCAGTGCTCTGTAAAATAAAAGCTCTATCTCATTCAACAATCACAGAAGCAGAATCTATAGATTATTTTCTTAATCAGCTTGATTCCAAAATACTCAAGGTCTTTGATGTAATAGCACCTGTGAGGTCTCAAAAAATTTCTGGCAAACAAAATGCACCATGGAGAAATGCCACAACAGTAGCATATAAGAGGAGAGAATGCAGAAAGGCAGAGCAAGGATGGAGAAAAACTTTAGATTGACTATCTGAATCTACAAAGTGAAACATTATCTCTACAAAGTCTCCCATTTCTCTAGAATTATTAATGGCAATATTAATAATACTCATGCTTTATTTAACACTGTTGATAGGTTAAGAAACCCTCCACTGCAGTCTCTCCCTGACTTTCTTAAACTGAAAAATGTAAGGAGTTAGCATATTTATTCCATCCCAAAATTGAAAAAATACCAGACAAAGTATTAACTCCATTCAGAGACAAGTGGACTTTATCACCCTCTGCAAAAAGAACCGCCTTCAGGTCTGAATTCACTGCAATTAATAACAAAACTCTCAGAGAAATAGTGCATCTTAAACCATCCACGTACGCACCAGATATTCTGCCTACAAGCTTATCAAAAAGGTTTTTAACTCTTTGGCAGTGGATTTGTTGCGTATTGTAAATGGCTCACTACTGTCAGGCATCTTTCCAGCATCACTAAAAACTGCAGTTGTCAGGCCTCTCCTGAAAAAGAGAAACCTGGAAGCCTCAACACTAAACAATTACAGGCATATCTCAAATCTTCGCTTCATAAGCAAGATAATTCGGAAAGTAGTTTTTAACCAAATTAACAATTTCTTGCAAATGGACGACATCCTTGATAGCTTTCAGTCAGGTCTCTGCCCACATCATAGCACTACAATGCTCTCAAAAAGATTTCAAATGACATTCGCTTAAACAAGGATTCGGAAAGTCTATCAGTCCTGATGTCATTGGATCTTACTACAGCACTGAATGCTGTAGATCCTAAAATACCACTAGATAGACTGAAAAATTGAGTCAGGCTGTCAGGAACGATCCTCAGAGGGGTTACGTCATGTTTAGAAGGTATGTAGTAAGTATGGACAATTGTAAATCTAAAGGAAGCAACATGACTTATGGAGTCCCACAAGGATATCTTCTTGGGCCCCTCCTGCTCAATCTTTACACACTCCCTCTTGGTCAAATTCTCCAAGACAGTTATGTTATTATAGCTATTGAAATGACATCTACACCTATCCAGTGCTCTCTCAAATGATCCTACAGTCTCGTTATGTCTGTGCCTTGAGAAAGTTAACAAGTGGATGTCACAAAATCTGCTCTAATTAAACAAGGACTAGACTGAAATCATTCTTTCTGGCAATACAAAGGAGGGATAGTACTTAGCAGCACTAGCCCTGCTTACCTTGATTCTAGAGGGCTAAAAACTAACACTGATTTCAAGAACCTCTGTAAACTCATCATTATGGCTTTTAAGAGACATAGCTACAATGTGTCTAAGCAAGACTAAGAAAAGATTGTTTATGTTGTTATTTCTTGTACAGTAGCCTACTGTAATTTTCTTTTTACCACCCCATCCCAATAAGACCATTAGACAATTACAACTCATTCAAAATGCTGCTGCTAGAATATTGACAAACACCAATAGGAGAGAACACATCTCTCTGATTCCTAAAGCCTTACACTGGCTTCAGTAAAATATATAACTGACTTTAAGGTCCTACTTTTTGTCTATACAGAGTTCCCACACATCTTTACCAATGCAGTTTCAAAACTTTTACATAACGTTTACATAATATTTTACCCACTTTCTATGACTTAACTTAGGTAGTTTAAGTAGGGCTAGTGATCATATGGCACAATATAGAGGCTCTTACTCCAGTATGCTATGCCCTAAGACAGGCTATTACAGCAAAAATGTAGCATGGAATATGGAATGAAACGCCTTTGAGTCGACAATTACAGTAGATACAAAGCGGTAGCGTTATCTGGCCTAGCTACAGCAGCCATGAAATATGTACCGACACTGGCAGTCTGTTGAGTGGCCTTTTTGTTGCTCGAAATCAATTATATCCATCAAAACAATATTTGCCATATTTGAGTTTTCATATGTAGAAGTACTCAGGTTTAAGAAGGCATTTAGCATACAGTGTATTTTGGCCTTTCTTTCTGCGCCATTAATTAATCCATCAGAATACTGTTTGCTCTCTGCCCATATAGAATTTTATAGAATGTTTTTTTTGTTCCTGTTTCTTTGTCTCCTTCCTGAAGGGAGTCCTTCAGGCCTGGGTGCTACCATGGATTGCCTATCAGTTTCCCCACAATGCAGACAATGAGCACAGGAACTACAAATGAACTACTAATACAAAGGGTGACATGGTAAAGTTAAAGAGCTAAATTGCACATGACTTGAATCAATTTGAAAAGTCATATCTGAATATTGTTTTATTAAAGATTTAGCGCCTTAAAGAAGTACTTTGCTGATACGAAGAGGGCCCTTGCATAAAACTAGGCCGTCAAAGCAGTAGAAAGGTGGAAGCACTTTTAAAAATTGGTGATACATGACTAGAGAAAAAAGAAAAAACTACCAGATCGCACTGTGCCGCACCAGACCAATAAACACTCCCACTGGTGGGTGATGTAATGTGAATTTGTTTGTTTGACACAATGGATGCAGGCTAACAACAAACAGTCTTGTATTACAGTTAAACAGTGAACTAAAACACATCCGTAAAAACATTTGGGATGAAAAATATCCAATTCAGTTACAGCATCTGAGTTTATATTGTTTTCGGTTTTACATCAGTTTTTCTTACTGGACAGGAAACAGTATGGTGACCACTTCCTGTTTACAAACTCTTGCTACTACAGCTAAACATGGCACTAAAATTTGTTTCTAAACCCATTTTAGGTGAGTAATAGACATTTACAAATGATCAAGATTGCAATGTTTTACCATCTGATTGGATTTCAGACTGAGTTTGAGAAAGCGAGAGAGAGAGGGGCAGGGCTGTGTCTTACTGTGCTTCTATACTCTTTGTGTTTGTAGTGGCGACAGTCTATAGTACCAGCAAAAGCCTGTGAGAACCAGTGAAACTCCAACGACATGTTTTGTCTCATTTGTGTCATTTGCATTTTGCCGAATATCTGAGCACTGGTTAGATAGAGGGAATTTTAACACAGTTCATTAACACATACTACCCATGATTTGATACAAAACTGGTTGAAAATCGGCAAAGTATCCCTTTAATGTAACATAGGAGATAGTGGAATGGCACTGTTGGGAGTGTCAGCATACCTACTTGTAAAAAATATGGCAAACAATTCCCACACACATCTACTCACACAAGTAAAAGTATGTAAATGCATACACACCAAGAGACATACCCAAGACTAGAAATGCTGCTTTCCAACACACACACACGCACGCATGCATGCATGCACACACACACACACACACACACACACGCACACACACACAGCAGACCATGACTGCAGCCTCTCATCCCCAGCTTATCCTAAGTAGCTCAGCTCTCCTCAAACCTGCAGGACTCTGATTTCCTCGATCCACGATTTCTGTCTTTTTTTTCTTTGTTGCTGTCACTCTCATTTCTCTGCAGACACCCCTTCATTTACGCATCCACCCACACAAACATTCATCCCTCCACATACACAGACACACACAGGTCTGAGCTCCTCTTGTAACAGTCATTAACTTGGAGGTCAGGTCCATCTATTCAAGAGGCTGAACTGTCAGTACTGAGTCTCTAACACACACTACACTCACACACACAAACACACACACGATAAGAGGAACCTTCAATTTGATTAATTTCACCAGGTCTATAGGGAAATACATTTCATGTGGAAAAAGAACAAATACTTCTATTACTTTAAAAAAAATACTGTTGTAGTAACTGAGGACTACACTGAAGAGTCTAAGCCAAAGGTCAGCAGCCCTGTTGCCAGAAGAAAATTTCATTTCTACAAACCATGGATACGTTACATTCGTTCATTTCATACATAGCATATCAACGTTTCTAAAGTGATGTGGTATATGAGCTGATTTTGTCTTTGGGAGGTGAAGGAGTGAGACACCTAGGCAAGAAGGCTGCTAAGCTGCAGACCACTGTTCAACACCAACAAACAACAACAATGGTTGTTTTTTAGCGACTCTTCGCCGTGTTTTTACCAATGTTTGTAACACAGAACGTGGGAGCTTTTAGCAGCAACATTTGTGGCACTGAATTTGGTTGCTTCCCAGCGGTGTTTGAGCAACAAAACCTGGCTGGTTTTTACCAAATGCAGTTTTTTGTAGCAACACATTACAACCTTGCCCAGTTATGTCTGATTCACCCAACATGAGTGCATTTTACCCATACATTTCGGTGTTTCCCAGTGGTGTTTAAGCCCCGAACTAGGATGTTTTTTACCATCACATCACAGCCATTTCTAGCAGCATCTGAGCCACAGAACCTGGGTGATTTTTACAGAACCCTGGTTTTTCCCTGACACATCACAATGCTACCCAGCGCCATTTGAGCCATCAAACTTGGGTAGTTTTCATCTACACAATGCGGCATTGAGCCACCAAATGTGTGTGTTTTAAGCCAAAACATGATTGTTTCCTAACCATATTCCAGTGTTTTTTGCGCTGCAAAAAAGTACAAATGCATCATATCAGTGGTTTGCAGGAGCATACAATGCCAACTGTGTTTTTGGCAATTGGGTTGAAGTATTACCACAACACATATCTTGGGTAACTTATTGTATGGTCACACTAAACACTGTGAAGCTACATTAACAGGATATGCAAATTTAAAACATCAGGTTGGAATGTACAACGTCCTGCTTTGCCATCTTTGATGCACCACTGTGAAGTTTGTGTACTGCACTTTTTGGAGACCACCCATGCTAAACAACAGGGTGGCCCTGTTGTTTTTGTTATGTAAATTATATTGAAACTGAAAGCACAACACACACACAGTCTGTCCTAAAGGCAACAAAAGTAGAGTGACCTCACAAATTAACCAAATTTAAAAGATTTCACAAACTGCCTATAGCTTGAATCACTGCAGTGTTATATCTACTGGCGTTAACAGCTCAGCAGAGAGGAGAGTAAAACAATTAAATGAGTAAAACTGAACGCCAACTGCAATATCTGTCAAAATAGTTGGAGTATGATACTTAGCCATAATCACGCAGCTCTACATTGGAGTACAAAAGAGGAGTGGAAGTTGCACGGAGCAGAGTTCACTGTGACTCTAATCTAATTTGTCATTAATTAGCCTGGAGACACAAAGAGAGGAACAGAGAGGAGGTGGGAGGACCGAGATCCAATCAAAGAGTTAAAACAGCATAGAGAAGGAAATCCATGAGGTCTCCCTTCCTTGCATCACCCTACCTCTTTTGTTTTTTTCTGTTACCTTCTACTAATTAAGTAACTTAGCAACCAGGTAGTTCATGTGGCCTGTGTTCAAGGGCTTAAATTACACAGGAAGGTTATATGTAGAATCAAGCAATAATGATAAAAGACTAAAAACAAAATAAAGACAAAACTAATGAGAGGAAAACTAAGGCATTCATTTTCTTGTGGTCCAATGTTGTACAGGCAGATAATACCTGAGTATCTTTACACTTTCTCTGATTGGTTACTTCATCTCACTTACACACTCACCGTCTCCCAGACACACACTAAAACACACAAACACAAACATACACACTAACCTCTGAAAGAAGCCACCATTCTGTCATCAGACGAGAGAAAAAAAAGTAAGTCTGACACTTTAGGCCTCGATGACAGTTTGAGCTACTTCCTGTGGCTGTCGCAGGCAAAGTGTGACATGGATACAAACCCAGTCACACTCAAAAAAACACACATATACAGTACACACTCTCACACATGCACACACACACGCCGACCAGCTGTCAACATAAAATATTCACGTCGCAGATCTCGAAACACTACGAGCGCTGAACAGGTGTTAACACAGGAGAAAACTTGGGGTGTGATTCGCAACATCGGCAGATATTTCACTTTTGAATTTAACTCAACACAATAAAAAAAAAAAACTTGACACCCCATCCCAATAACACTTTCATGTATATTTAATTTTAACAATGTCTCTATTTTCAGGAAGTTTTTGTGCTGATCATGGATGCAGTGTTCCTTCTGCTGCATACATAACCTGGGAACCTTCCAGTGCAACCGGCCACAGTCCTATGCTGCTGGCAGCTCCACTGGACCATTTAGATGATTAATGCCTTATTCAAGGGCACTTCAATGGATTTAATGGACCACCACAGATGTAGACGCCCCATCACTGTGAACCATCTTACACTGGTTTCTCCTTTAATTTGATCACCTTTGTGTTGCAAAGAGGCTTGAGTCTCACTACATTAATATTGCAAATACATACTTAGTGTATTCAAGCTGCAGGTGAGATTATTACACCATTGTAGTGTATTCACTGTATACAAAGTGGGGCTGAAACAAACAGTAGTGTCCCAGCCCTTAGACTACATAGTACAGGGTTTGTCAAAGGCCCAAAACAAACAATTGCCCATATCAACATCTCCCCATATATATGAAAATGAATGTCTATTTAATTAGTATGTGGATGTCCCTGTATGTGAAACTGCAGTTCTTTAAATGGGCCACTTGAGGCTGGCTCCAGAAGCTGGTAATTTCCATAGAATGTTCAAATGTTGAAATAAGGATAAGTATGATGAAATATACCAGGAGACAAATAAAAAATTACATAGCGTGATGGAGGATTTTATCTCTATCACCTACCCACATATTGAATCACAGACCCTTTTACTGTTAGTGAGCAGTATGAAGATTTTTTGGTGAGCGGGGCTTAGCTGGAATCAAAACAACTTTCCACAGATATTAGCTTGCGCTGGCTAGCAAGTCCTGTTGATTTGTTTTAGACAACGTAGAAAGATAATGCAAGTAGCGTGTTCAGAAATGCTCACTCTAAGTGCCAGAGTGAGCTCTGGCACAAACTGGACCATTCATAAAGTCAAAACGCTGTCGGAATGTATCGTTCAGTTATCCAGAGCGCCGCACTGTTGGAGTGGCAGAGCACACTCTGGGCACTCTGACTGCAGCACGCCAAGCGGAGTGAATGTGTGATTAACTTAACCATTCGTTAATTCATGTAGAAATATAGCTCTCCGTTTCTTCGATCAACAGGGCTCTCATTATAGAGTAGAGCGTCAGACTGAATTTACGAACACATCATGTCAGGTTTTTCTGTATAGTCCTATGTGGATATTCTGTATATTTTTATGTGGATTTCTGTATATGCTTATGTATATTTTTGTGCAGTACTTTGGTAACTTTGTGTTTTTGAAATGTGCTATATAAATAAAATGGACTGGACTGGACTGAACTGGACTGGACAGGTCACTCACTCTCTGGGACCGTGAGTGTTAGTTGAATGAGTAAAGACTGACCAACGGGACCAGACTGGCCAACCCGTACGCTCTCACTCAGTGGATGGATGATTTGACAGGAGTGGCATCCTGCGTGTTGGGGTGTGGATGAACAGCCTAAGGGCAACGATTGTTGATGGACAGTGACAGCTGGTATGTGATAAAAATTAAGTTTTGAGTCATGACTTCTTCTATTTTTGCTCCCAATAACACAACAAGACGACATATTAAGACTCCTATGTAGCCTACAGCCCTGTTGTGGCAAGTCAGGTTTTGCCTCCAGCTAACAAACTGACGTCATTGTGACATCGTCCCTTAAAGGGTTTATATTTTAACAAACAAACCTTTTAAGCTCAACACTAAAATTGCAAGTTGCACATGCAGTCTTTTTTCTGTCTTATGCAGCCCTCCAACTGGGCCCTTAGGTACAAAAACACTGACAGTTTCATCCTTTATGTCAACATGACACTAGGCTTCAGGTATACAGGACATTTCACAACACAAGAAGTGACAAAGTGGAATATGAACCATTTTCTTAAGCATGACTCCTGAGTTCAGGCTCTTGTCTCTGTGACATTATCAGCAAAACTGTACCTATCAACACCAGCTCTGGAAAACAGTGGGGGAGTGAAACTGCACAGTGGGAGCAGAAATAGCATATAACAGCTGCTTCTAAAAATTATAATAGCTGAGATTTTCCATTCCATAATTTCCCTCACTATGGAGAAACAGTGGGAGGTCTGTTATAGACATACAAGTATGACATCGTCACAGGTGCCTTTATTGCATCAAAGTGAGGCTGAATTAACTTGTCATGAGCTGTAATTGGCTGAGAGCAACTGGAAATGCCGCGTGTAATGTAAAGTAAATGAAGCCCACCGCAGGCATTAGAGGATGTCAGTGGTTTGGTGTTGTGGTCCGGCCTGAGCAGCTCACTTTCTCTATCATGGGAACAGGCTACACATGCACACACAATAATGTATAGACCGTAAACCCACACACTAATACCCACATGTAGTGCATACACAGCCTCTCATGCTCCTGCAGAACCCATATGCACCTCCACAAAGGGACATGTACACAGCTTTTAACAGACCTGTCTGTCAACATGGTGTGCAGCCTTTCAGAGCGAAGTGGAGGAGCGAAGGAGCGAGGGAAAGAGGACAAACACACAACAGTAGAAATGCAGGGCGAGGATAAGGATGAGTGTAGAGAAGAACAAATGCTTTTTAGGTTGAGTCAAGTTGATTTATAGAATAATGTTACCTCCGAGGTGCTTTAAATAAAGCACAATATAAATCAAGCATAGGATGTGATTATGCTTATTAAATGTAACCTATATTAAAGCTCCTGGACACCCACACATGTTTTTACTCATAGTTTCTGATTGGACCTCTCATCAGGACTCTGTGGGCGTGAACATACTGTGGTTGATTGACATCTCTCTCACCCATCTGTTCTGACAGGACAACACCATTTTGATTCTTTTATAGTTACTAGAAACTTAGTATGTTAAATAAGTGAGTGTTTTGCATTATATCTTTAGATTAGTAAGATAAATTGGTTCAATATTTTTATATTTAAGTAATTTGTACTTCCTGGTTCAAAAAGTAGTTAGCTGCAAATTATTTCATTACAGAAAAGGAAAGTTTCCTGACATAAAATATAACTTTACAAATTAATTTGCCATTTTGTTTTACAGTACTTAATTTATTCAGCCTTTACATTGTGTTTATGTCAACAGATTTCTTCTTTGGAGGCTGGGGTGTGTTGTTTTATTTTGCCCTATTGACACCATGTTCAGTCACTGTGGCAGCTACAGTTGCTGTTGCAAGGAATGGTAGCTTAACATTTTTTTTTTTTTACAACTGTTGCTATTTCTTAAGTCAACATCCATCCATCCATGCTAGTCACCAATTTTTTGGTAATTTTTCAGCTAGGCAGCTGGCTAGCTTCTGTAGGAAGAAAGATATTGTTCCTGTTTTTAATCGCACCTGCAAGAGGAGCTGGCTATCATTTGAAAATTTACAATAGAAGTACCAATACCAGAACCCTAAAATGATAGTGGTACTACTTTAATGTGATACCCATAATATGAATGTAGTATCTCAGCACACTGAGATGCCAACACACACACATTGACACTGCTAATTGTTACTATCACACAGCTGATATTACCTTTCACTTTTTAATAGGTTTAACAATAGAGTCAAGCCATTTTGGTGTTGGTGTAGTTTGTTGAGACTGTTTAACGGCTTAGTTAGATACACTGACATTACTATATGCTAAAGGATGCTGTTCTGGCGAGGAGTCTGGACCATCCAAGATCAGACTTCTAGTGCTAAAAGTATAAATGTAGGTATCTTTGAGTGGAGACATTTCAAAACTAATTGGTACCGGATTATTACAGTCGATATCTAAAGGGTATTGAGCACTGATACCCAACCCTACCTATGGATCAGCGGGCACAACAACAGATAAGAATCACTAAACAAACTAGGGGCGCGAGTGGTGATTCAGAGGTCTGAATCTGATCTGATTTCGATTGTGTGCATTCAGATGAGACAAATCTTTATGAGGTCTCTGAGGAAACTGTTCTGGACTCAGAATCAAGTAGATAAATCAAGACCAAGAAGAAATGCATGAACAAATGCACAAAAGCTTAAACATGTTGTTCAAAATAGCAGCAGAACTATCAGTAAAAGTAGAATTTATTGAGGACATCCTGACAGTGTAAGACCTGTGCATGAAGAGTTACTGCATGAAAATGACTAAATTTTACAATAAATATAAGATTTGTTATGATGTATATGAGGAAGGCCAATGTGAAATGTAACATGAGTGGGTCTGCAGGGAGCACATGCTGTATGTTTCACATTTATCTTGACTGTCAGTCACTGAGTGGAGGCTCTTATGCAGAGTGACTCCAGTGAGTGAACAGTTTGTCTGGCCGCTCGCAGTCATGGCAGCAGACTAATGTACTGATCAATATTCCACACAGAGAGAGGACGTTCCAGGAAATATTCCCATGATGAAGCACTGAGATTCTACAGCTAATTATGGAAACACTCACCAGTACACACACACGCACAATTTTATCTCCTCTACATACTTGTGAGGACACCTGACATGATGGATACTCTTGCCCATAACCATAACCTTGGCTGCCACAACTACATGCCCACAGTCACCTTAATTTACATCGAACCTTAACCAAGTCTTAACCCTAAAAAAAGTCACTTTGAGTAAGTTGTTACCAGCCAAAATATCCTCACTTTCCAAAACTGTCCTCATTCTCAAGGTCTGGAGAAAGATAGAGCATACACATTTCTACACACATCACATGAGCTTTGTGTTCACTCAAGCACTGAGTGGATTTTACACAGTCCTAACCCGATGAAACGGGCTTACGGATGTCAGATACGACAGAACTGTGAGGACAACAAAGAAAAGAAGCGACCACAATACGAGATGGATTCTCTCAACAGAAAGACATTGAATAAAGACTTAAGGCTGATCGGAGAGCAAAGTGTTGGTCAAAAGTATACAAGAAAGATTATAAGAGAAAGTCTGGGGCGTCGGTGGCTTAGTGGTAGAGCAGGCACCCTGTGTACAAGGCTGTTGCCGCAGCGGCCGGGGTTCGAATCCAGCCTGTGGCCCTTTGCTGCATGTCATCCCCTCTCTCTCTCCTCCTTTCACACTTACCTGTCCTGTCCATTAATGGCAAAAAAAAAATCTTTAAAAAAATAACTGAACATGTACTCCATATGTAT
>CM048922.1:15462360-15567360 GCA_026686955.1 Epinephelus cyanopodus
TCCGAGAGACAGAATCTGAAGAAGGAACATGAGGCATTCCAGACCGTTCTCATTCAATACCAATGCTTTGTCACACCCTTTGGTGGGTGATACTAATGCTAAAGGCACCCTCTTATTCCCTATGTGGGCTTTCAACTTATTCCAACGTAAACCTATCTACTGCAATATTTGACTGTCGTAACTGACAGTATTAAGACCAAGAAAGTCTATGTAGGGAGAGGTGGATGGCTCAAACAAACACAGACTCAGGGCACTGCTGTTCATGTCCCAAGTGAAACCAAAAGTTGGTGCTGTTTTAGCATTAAGTCAGTCCTTCTTACCTAACCTAGCGTTACAGGACTTACGTCCGTCCGTCATGTACACAACGTGATATATTTACGTGAAATATTTACAGAACATTACGTACTGAATTTGCCTTGCCTTATGTTGCCTAAACCTAACTGCAACAGCTTGACAACTTTAACAATGCTTTACAATAAGCTTTACCCCGAAGACCACTGTGAATCTCATACAGACATTAAAGAGACACCAAATGGTGCCTTCGTCATCTGTATCACATGCCAAAAGGCAAGAGCAAAGTGTCAGTAATTGATGACGTGGGATGTGTTGGACATTCACTATTGTGACCATACATATCTCCCCAAAGGTAGACAGAGTAAAGTATGTGTTGGAAGTAAAGATAAAAAGAAAAGTGGAAGTTAGACACATTTAAGTTTCTGAGGGTTTTCTCAGAGGGGAAGAGTGACCTGCTAACAGAGTTTGATTAATTGATTTAACATTTTAATTTTCTGCTTTGATTAGATTCCTTTGATGACTTGAACAACCCCATGAGGCACGCATGATATTGAGGACATTGCACCAAAGGGCGTCTGCAGTCTTCAAGAGGAAGAGGCCGATAAGACATCTATCCACCCAGGAAACTGGCCAGACAGCGCAGGCCTGTTTGCAGAGGTATAAGGGTGTGAATGAGTCGTATCACCTCCACCTCAAACAGTCTTATCACGCGGGGACAGCACCCAGTCAGCCTTTTAAAAACCTCCTACGGCCAGTCTCTCCTTCTCCATCAACCACCGCTCTCCCTCCTGCTCTCCTCTTGTCCTTTTATCTCCAACACATTCCTCCCCTTCGGTGTGTGCATGTGTGATATGAGTGGACATCAGTGGCGTCTGCGCATGTGTTGGAGTCTGTTTCAGAGGGGGAGGATGATCAAAAGTGTACATGCACGAATATGTGTGTGAGAGATCAGTGACAGAGCGGAAGTGTGCCACTGTGTCCTTAAACAACTTCTCTCAGCTGACAGGTGGTTGACTGACTGATATGGCAAGACTGTCCTCCTGAGAAAAAGGACGGCATCAGTCACTTCAGCGAATGCCCTAAAAAGCATCTGCTTATGTTAAAACAGCAAAGCCTACAGCGACGCTAACAATATGACTCAGAACAATGGACTTTAACACAGTAGACAACAGATCAATGTTGTTTTCTTTCTTAAGCATGGTCATGAATGTCCCCTAACCTTTACCATGATGGTACCCTAACCTCAGCAATCTGAGCCAAGTGCAGTCTCATTACACATTGTTTGGGTTAAACAAGCATGAGCACATTACAGTCCTGGAGGATTATTAATGTGAGCCTCCTCCTGTACTGCCTTAATTTGCACATTTGGCGCATCCAATGCATCAGAATATTGTTTTCTGGTTGGAGCTGCGCCTCATTTTAGAACTGTATGGTTTGACTAAAACAAACAATGCAAGCAATATAGTCCACGATGACCAGCGCTAAAATCGACCTGTGTAGTTGTCCCTCCATTGTGACATTAGGAAGTGTCACATTCAGTGTTGGGTAAGGGTTAGTTTAAAAGTAATCAAAGTACGTTATTGTGTTACTTTATAAAAAAGTAACCAATTACTTTACTGCGTTACTCCCTGAGTAAAGTAACTCAATTACTTTAAAAGTACTTCCAACGTTACTCCCTGAGAAAAATAACTCAAGCACTTTTAAAATACTTTTGAGTATTCCACATTTCCTATTGAGTAATGGACCACAGGGCGCTAAGCCTGCACTTTTTTGTCTCCAAAATTAAAGTTATGGACCTCTTGCCCTTTACTGTTATCCAATTCTCCCATCACAGCCATCACTTTGACCAGTAGAAACACAGAACGACCCAGCATTTTTAATATTTCCTCTAGGGATGTTACCACACAGAGTAAAAGGGGAAATGATGGTGTGAAACAGCAGAGGCTAGCAAACAATGGTACATCCTCACGGTCGGACATAAAGTAATAGCATTAACAAATAGTGGCGGGAGAAATCCAAAGCTCTCCCCTTAGGGAATCTTAACCAGCCTTCTGATTTCCCTTTTAAGTGGTCACCATCTGGATTTAGCTACCTTGGAATTAGAATAACTGCAAATCTCGACCATCTTTACAAACAAAATTTTACAAATATTATTGCAGGAATAAAAACAGATCTAAATCGCTGGATGGATTTACCCACACCTTGGTTGGGCAGAGCGAGCCTGATAAAGATGAATATACTACCGAGGCTTCTTTATCCAATGCAAATGCTTCCCCCCTATATTACAAAAAACGCAATTCAGGACATAGAAAAGTCAATTTCCAGATATTTATGGCATGGGAGGAAAGCGAGAGTGAAAATTCAAACATTGCAACCTCCTATAAACAGAGGGGGGATAGCTCTACCAAGTCTTCTTTATTATAACTGGGCTTGCCATGCCCAAACAATTTTTAACTGGATACACAACTTTTTAGAGACTAAAAAATCCCATATTGACTCCTGGTGTTGCCACCCCCACTCCTTATTAAGTTATCTGTCAGGTAATGTCCAGCTCCCATCAAATATAAAAAAAAATGTAATTGTAAGCAATACATTAAAAACATGGTATGATATTTCTAAAATGACTGGTCATCAAAACTTTTCATCATCCCTTCAACCAATAATTAACAATAATTTCTTTTTACCTGGACGAGGGAAAGGGGTTTTTGAAGAGTGGTTTACAAAGGATATTAAAACAATCGGAGACCTGTTTGAAGCAGAAACAATTATGTCTTTTTAGCAACTTCAGATTAAATATGGAATATCCTTCACATTCTTTTTTGCATGTTTACAGATCAGACATTTTATATTCTCTGCCTGCAAGTTCCCGATGATAAGTACGTTAGGAGCGCTCTTGATGACCTTCTCATTCCAAATATTACAAAAAAGTCTATTTCCATTTTTTATCAGAAGCTACAGTCCCTGGACAAATATAACATTGATAAAATTATTAGTACATGGGAGAAGGACATAGGAATCCAATCTAGCCAGGAAGAGTGGTCTAAGATATGTTCATTGTCAAGTAAAATATTCTTATGTAATCGGTTAAATGAGAGCCAATACCGAATATTTCACAGGCTACAACGTACACCCCAGTTTCTCAATAAATGCAACTCCAATATATCTCTGATGTGTAAAAAATTTAAGAAAGAGTTGGGAACTTATTTTCACTTAATATGGAAATGCCCTTTTATTTCACGTTTTTGGAAAAATATTAAAAAAGAGCGTTGTACAATCTTGGGCATGGACATTGAAAGGGAACCTGCATTGTTTCTGTTGGGATTCTGTCTAGAAGGTCTCAATCTTAACCCATCTCAGTACACTCTTATAACAAAACTCCTGTTGACTAGCTAGACGATGTATTTTGTTACAATGGATTAAAGACAAACCCCCAACAGTAACGCAGTGGTACAGAGAAATTTATAAGGTCTTACCAATGGAAAGTCTCTCTGCTACCTTAGGGGGGAACAATGCTTTTTTTTTTTTTTTTTTTTTAAATCTGGCAACCAGTTTTAGAGCATCTGCCATATGAACTTTCAGACTTTATGAACTTTCAGACTTACTACAGAGGGGTGGATGAACTCTCAGAATGAATTCCAATTGATTTTATAATTTTATTTTTAGAATGTATCTTCTAATCAGTCCCCTTTTACTTGAAAACTTGTGACCTAACACAGGAATGGAGTAGGTTTTTCTTTTGTGCTATGCTTGTCCTGTGATGTATACTGTCGATGCTGCCATTTTGCTATGATTTGTGATTCAGGTGCTGTCAGGCTGTTTTTGTTTGTATGTTTCTTTTTCTTTTTCTTTTTCTTTTCCTGTTTTGTTTTTCTGTTTCCTTTTGCATTTTGAAAATTAAAATCAATAATATATATATATATATATATATATATAGAGAGAGAGAGAGAGAGAGAGAGAGAGAGAGAGAGAGAGATGTATAGATATCTATACATATATATATATATAATATTATATATATATATACATATATATAATAGCGGCAGAGCTTTTACTCACCACAACTGCAGAGGCTCCCAGCTTTATTTGAAACAAACTACATTATGTACGGTCCATTATTTATTAATCCTCTGTGTGTTTATATATTTACTTTTTATCCGCCCCGTTGTCTTTGTAAAGTTAACATATCACATTTCAAACTCAACGCTTATTTCAAATTAAAAGTCCCTTATAACCTCAGCTGAGAGAATCCCTCCATTTTCTAAATAGACTTTTATTCTGAAACATTTGTCAGAACTTCCTGTGGAAGATACAGTAGCGTGATAGTTTACTTATGGTGCTTCAAATGTAGCTCCTGCCATCTGCTGACGCTTTTAGGTGACTACAACAACATGTCGGCTGGCACATGAACAGACACAGTTCTTACAGTGACTCAAATAATAGTGGAAGTAATAAAAACAGGACAAGAATAACCCGATGACATCACACGAAAGATGACTGGTGAGTACCAGCGTGTAGCGTGTACCAGGCATAATGCAAGTCCTGAGTCTGAAATATGTCTGTCAGCGAGTCCTACTCCACTTATTTAGACTCCACCGTAGACAACGGCAGCATTTCTCAGACCACGTAGCAAGCCACAAGCTCTGTGGCTTCTGTCAGACTGATAGGTTGTCTTGTTTGAAAATGTACTTAAGTATTTGATTACTCAAGCAGCAATCTAAAGCATTAGGTTACTCGTTACTGCAAAAAGTAATCAAAGTACTCTAACGCGTTACTTTGCAACATGTTATACCCAACTCTGGTCACATTTATCTTGCAAGTGTACTTTCCTTCAATGTTTTATTTACTTCCTGGATTTGCATATGGATATGCATTTGGACATGCATATCATATATTTCACTTTTCTTTGTAAACAGACAAGCGCTTTGCTGTAAAGACTTAAATTATAAAAAGGAATGATTAAAGACGCACTGAGCAGTATTTGTTGTATTAACACTGAATCAAGTGACTCCAGGTTATGTGAAATGATACAATCTATCCATTCTCTACATGTTTTTTTTGTTCTTTTCAGTTAGTTTTTCTCAGCGTACATGCGCTCTGTCTGCCCGTCCTTCTGTCTGTCTTTCCATCTGCAGGCATCTGTGAGTGCCGGCAAAAGGCATTAATCATTTAAAGCAACTCATTATAAATTCCCGCGCCTGAACTCCTGGGCTTGCAGCTGCACTCTGTGTGTGTGTGTGTGTGTGTGTGGGAGGGGGCGCATGTGTACATGTGTTTCATTGTGAGCAGTATGCATGTGTCTGGATGTCTGCATGTTTATTTAAGTGTGTGTATGTGCGCGTGTGTGTTCATGCAGATGTGTAGACTATGTGTGTGCGTGTGTCCAGGTGTGTGCTGCTTGCCTGGAGCCTCTCTGCCGCTCCGCTCTCATGGTTAATGCATGTAGAGAGAATCCTCGTCCCTCCAGTTTTCTCCCCGTTGTCCTCCCTCAAACCATCCTACTTCCCCAGAATAGGCCTGACCCTCACCATACATGCAAAAAGATAACTACCGAGGTTCTGCTGTGCACTTCAGAAGACGAGTCAGAAAAGCGAAGAGGGAGAGACAGAGACAGAGAGGGAGGGGGGAGATAAGGTGATAGAGAAAGGGCAGTAAGATAAGAGGTGGGGAAAAAAGAGGGAGGAGGGGGTGATAAGGAGACATGAGGGCATTTATTAAAGGTAAGGTGAGGAGAGTAAGTAAAAGGAGGTACAACAGAGGGCAGAAAACCCTTATTTGAAGAAGAGAAGCACAGAAACTCCCTCAGATATCTGATCAATGGTTGACAGATTCTTAGCCCAGCCCCCCTTAGTTACTTTTGCTAAGTTGGACAGGTTTGACAAAAAATAAAATAAAATAACCATGTTGTTGGCAGTTCTATATAGACAGTTACCACAGTGTTTAATAGATTGTTTCTGGGCATCAGGCAGTATAGCATCAAGAAACTGACAGCAAAGACTACAGTATGTGACGAAGGGATATATTCACAATGTCAACTTTTATGAACAAGGCAAAACAACTGAATTGAGGCACCCACTTTCGAATGATAAAGGGAGAAGTACTGTAGAGCAAGTGATGACGAGACTATCAGCCAACACTGCTCCTGCGCTGGCAGGTATGTGTCCCCTTTTCTCCTTGGGGATCAGTACACTACTCTAAGTATTTATCACCGAATACAGACCAGCTCCCCAGCCACATATTAAGCATCGAGCAAATATCATATTTACGTAGCCTACAAAGCATTAAGTTGACCAAGGTTCTGCTCTGTTTCAAGCTTGCTCAACTTTTATTGGAGCACAAGTAAGTAATAAAAGATTTGCTTCCTGAAGCCACAAAAAGAAAGAAAATTACCAGGTGCTCTCGGGTAAACTCCAGGTAAACGCAAGGTGCTCTTGAAGTTGAATATTAACTGGAAAAAGAAAAAAGATTTGTTCTTGGACAAAATTCTCACCCGCAAATGCAGAGACCCAAGGTAGGGATCAGCAACTTTACCAGGGCCATTGTTTTGCCTAAAGCTTCAGGCTTGGGTCTGCCTGGATTATTTCTCTCTTTCGTTCTCCAACTCTGCCCATAATATCAGTCTATGTCTGCAAGTACATATGCACTGGGAGTTTCATTAGCATAGTATAAGGGTCTCAAATTCAGCTCACCAATGGATTTAGGCCCCGATCACACAGACAGCATTTTAGCAACTGGAGGGGGCTTTTTTTTTTATTGTTTTCAATGAGAATTAAGCTTTTTGCTCACTGTTTTTGTGTTGCGATGCACCTTGTGTTTCTGTGTTCTAAGACGTCCTGAACTCCACTAATTGAAAAACTTCAACTAAGGGCAACCCACATCATCTCTGCTTTTTTTCCCATTGTCCAGTCAGATGATTTGAGAGGCTGAAGTTTACAGTTGCTAAACAATGGAGGAGAAACTGATGGCAGGGTGTGCTGGATACCCAGAGCTGTACAACTTTACCCGCTGCCTGTCCATTTAATAACTAGCCACTAATACTGATAAAATAAGTCGGTAGTTTTAGCTAGCCAAAATAAATGGTAGATTGATTACACGTGAAGGTTAATGTAAGGATTTGATGGGGTGGCTGCCTGGCAACAGTAAAAAGGAAGCAAGCTGGCATTTTTTTTATTCAATTCAATTTTTTTTAAAGGCAGTGTGGTGTGCCTCATATTTTGCAACCTGCAAAACACTTGTGTAGTCAGGGCCTTAGTTGAGTGAGGTCTGAAAGGTACAGGTCGGGTTTGACAAAACTCTAAAAACTCTATAGCAGAACTTGGAACTGTTGTATACCAAACACACAAACACAATTGACCATGTCATTGTTTTTTGATTACAGACTCCTACCAGGAGTCGATCAGACCCCACAACAGTGGAAAAGAAAAGGAGTAAACGCAGGCTGGACATCCCAAAATGGGAGGAAACACAAAAGTAAATGTTTTTAACATGATCAAAATATTATTTTAATGTCCATATTTGAATATATTGTATATGGAGAGGAGCAGTCACACTCACATGATAGTATACAGATATATTTTAAAATGTTATGCTTTAACACATTTCAGCAAGATTTCACTTTTTAATTCTCATTTGGACTACATCGTCAGGTTTTGTTTTCTTGCTCTATTTCTGTCTCTCTGGTAGCTTCCTCTGCCAGGCGGGCTCGGCTTTAACCAGTGCCAGGTTAGAGAGGCAGAGCAAGCACAGGCCAAACACACACACATATTCATAGGGCAGCTATCACTATGATACTTCTGCTGAGCTATATTAAGAGATAATCCTGAACTGGCCATGCAGTGACACACACACCAACGTTTCCCATAACCAATATCTTCTATTTAGTGGAAAATGTATTCTACTGCAATAAAGCGGACTGCTGGCATGTACAGTGTATTATTGCTGTAATGTTCTCCCTTACTGGCACTGAATAAAAACATGCCATTTGGCGGATGCTTTTCTCCAAAGCACCTCTCTCTACCATGAGTGTCAGTTTCAGCTCATAAAGCCCCAGAAGGAAACAAAGCCAGTATGTTTGAGTCCAGCTTTTGTTATATTTGTTTGCATGACTTTGCAAACCCTAGTCCTAATTAAACAATCTCATTTGCAAAGAATATACTGAGTTAGAGGGAATGCAGTTCTTATTTTTGTCATCAAAAGCCATCTGAAGTCGTTTCAAGTGACTCATATCTGGATAAAATCCAAATGAGATTGAGGACAATTTCATTTACACTTAGCCAGATACAGTATATGTGTCCCTGTTAGCCAGGTCACAGATCTAATTGTAGTCTGTCTTGGTTTTCCAGGCTATATGAAAATCAGTGTCATCCTGCCTTCAGTCTACAAGGAGATGGTTATGCACCTGAGCTGTTGGGTAACTGCTTAACTCACCAAGAAAAAAAACTGAACTTACATATATAGACACTGCAACCCTATAGCCTCTCCTAATACTGGATTAATTGCACACATTGCATTAAAAACCACACCATCTAAGTAGCAGTGTGCTCAGCTAACCATAAATCATTACATTAAGTCACATTTTACGAGCTTTTGGCTGGTAGCAAACCACATGCACGCTGATTCTAGGGGTCTGGTGCCATGCTAGCTTTTAGCCTACCATGCAGATTTTTATGCACACTGTAAATTAAATTCATTAGTCTTTTGACAACAACCACAGTCAGGTTATTTGTTGATGACGCTCTGTAAAAATCAGCTGTTTGATAAGCCTAAGCCAACATTGCTTGAAACACAATGTTTGGGCAGAAAAGTTCTTATTTTCTATTAATACATATCAATAAAGGAACAGTACTGGCCTTCATTTGATGCCATTCACCAAAACCAATATCATTATTGCAAAGAGGCCTAACTGTAAATAATAACATGAATAAATGAAACTAGATTACCTCTAAAAAAAAGAAGGGAAAAAAGTAGTATATGAGTTGAGGAAGCAATGACAGTCTGCTACTGTTTGGATTTGCATTTTGCTGTGTCTGCAGTGTTTGAGGTATCCCTGGAAATAGGAACCGAAAGTAATCATTTCAATTGTCAGTCATATGCATAATATCTTGAAACAACAGACTCAGTGACTAGGCAGGAGTAAACAATACAGAGTAAGCTATGTGAAGACAGAAAAGAGACAGAAAAGAGACAGAAGGTAAATGTTCTTATGTAGTTGTTATGTTGTGCCTGGTTTTCTATGACTGTACATGCGTGTTGATTCTGTGCTCGCGTGTACAGTGCGTGTCCCCTGGTGACCCCGATGATGGTGTTGCCATCACAGTTACTCCCAGCAGATTTCTCTGCCTTGATGTCCCAACATGCCCACAGAGCTTCACGCATGGACACATATGGCAATACAGGCACATGACTGATATGGTGACCTTCACCGTGGACGACCCGGTTTCCGTGGCGATGGTCTTGTTCGCCTGTCAAGGTGTGAAAACTATTTAACGTCAAGGAGTGAGACGAGTAGAAGGAGAGCATAAAAGTGTCAGGGAGGAATGACAGCAATAAAAATAAGAGGAAATAGGATAGAAAAAAAAGGCAGAGAGCTCAGAGTGAGGCAGGGGAGGACAAAGGGGAAATGGAAGAATGTCAAGTAGAGTGGAGATTTTTAAAAAGAAAAAAGTGTGCTTCTGTGTGACTAATTGGAAAGAACAGGGCAGTAACACAGCCAGGTTAGAGGTGTTATTCCTACTGGGGCCACTCATAGTCAGAAAGGGTCTGGTGAGGATGAACGTGTCCTACAAAACTATTTAAAGTCGGGTCATTTTCTGCTGCTGCCATTAACTAACATAGCACAATAGTCTATGAACTCAATTGGCAAGTCAATCTTGTATATTTGCTATTCTAGAGGTGTGTGGAAGGTCTGTTTTGAAGACAGCTCAGTGGTGCAGAGGGAGTGATAGGTTTTGTGTTTATGTAAGAGACATAAGCTGTTAATACTTAATAGACAAATGTAAAGGTGAAAAGAACAAAACTATCTTGAGAGCATATGTGCTGTGTTAGTAAAATCACATTTATGCAATTACATTTTTATTTTTGTCATTTATATACTTTTTGGGTTTTATTTTTCCATATTATGTGTTTACCCTGATGCACTTTTACTACTAAACTGATTCATCGCCCATCTGAAAAGACATAAGGAAAACAAAGAGTACTGAACACGGTGGAAAATTAGTATCAAAAACAGACTGTACACAAAGACTATTCATGCTCAGCAAACTAACTAAAAGTAAAAAGTTACCTTTTTATGTAAGAGAAGATTTGCTAAGTGCTAGCAACGAAGCTAAGTTCACAATTTGCTGCTGTTAGTGCTCTAACCCATCTCTCTTGTAATCGGCCTTGTCTCACTCTCAGGATATTAAAGAACATCGCTTGGGCAGTGGCCCTCTAAGTCAGATAGAAATGCACAGTGCATCCTTTAGTGTCTGTATGGGATGCACCAGGCTTTCAACCAATTACAATGTTAACCCTTCAGCATCATTATTAGATGTTCAAAGCAAAAGATGTAGTATAAAGAGCATGAAACTCTACCTAGGGTGGGCAGGAAGGTAAGTGGATGAGTCCAACAAGCACAGGACTGTGATCCAGGAGACAGGTGTTCATGTCCTATGTGAAACTAAAAGTTAACGTTGATTTATATTATCACGTTAGTTGTTAGCCACTTGGGTCATTAGTCACTTGTTAGGCATGTGAGATGTATTCAGCTGTTAGTCACTCATTAGTCACGTCAGTTGACTTACATGACTGATGTCAACCACAGTCTTTTCCAGACCCTAACCAAGTAGTTTTGTTGCCTAGACCTAACCATCGAGACCAGTGCAGCAAGATACAACAGCCTCCCAAGCATCAAAATATGACGAGTAGGGATAAGACTATGTTATTTTAGTGACTGCTCACAAAACATTTAATTAAAGATTTGTCACAACAAAGTGGGGGAAACTGTGGGCTAAACAGGAGCAGAATTGTAAAGGGGAAACTTGAACTTTTTAACCAGGGCTGTGTCATTGTGGTGTGGGAAGTGTGTGCAGCTGAATGGTGTATGCCTTCCCCCCCATACTGCCACTGATGATGCAAAAAGTGTCACCCAGGTGACTTTTGCAAGTTCTAGGCGCTGGCAGCACGGGGGGAAGCCAAACACTGTTCATCTGCACACACTGGTCAAACTGTGATGACAAAAAAATCAGCAAAGTTTCCCTGTAACACCAAATGAAAGTGTTGTAGCTAGAACAGATCCAGGGTGTCTTAATTAGCTCATATCTGCTAATACTGTATGATAAATTGGCCTCTCTTAAGACAGTGGGTGCATGGTGGGCCACGGTAAGATAAAATGTCATGACCATTTTGTATGTATTATCAGCTGGTCATATACTGCACAGTTACTTATAATTAGATCTTACTGGCTGAAACAACAAGCCTGAAAAAGCAAAGCGATTAAAGTGAAATCGTAGCAGTAAATTAGCTGGGCACTAGTGTGGCCTTTGCAAGATGGAAAAAAATGAAGATGGAGTGACTTTGGGGTGATGCCAGAGTTACTTGTTTTTTGCTGGATTGCTAATTAACCAAATGAATCACCTTTAACTAACTTACCAAATTAATCTTCTCACTGAGCTGTTCTCTGTCAGTGCTGAACAGTGACATATCGGTCATAGTTGCAGTGTGGTAGATACCTCTGGGAAAATCTGGTTAGTACTCCTTTACAGCAAATGTGAATCCATACAAAGTATATACTGTACATGCATTCTGTCGTGTTGAATCAATATGCATGCGAGAAAGTGTGACAGTGCCTACATATGGGAATTTACATACAGCATGCACACATTTCTAGATTTGTTCCTAAGTATACTGTGTATGTGCCTGTGTGAATTTCTGTGTGTGTGCGTCTCCACTGAGCTGTCAGCGCATCTGGAGGCTTTCAAATAGGATTTCTGCTGCTTGGCGGAGGTTTATGCCGACACTGGGGCTTTTGATTCGCCGCTCACTCACAGACGGCCATGCATGACAGACTGCTTCCTCTACCGCAGAGAAGGAGAGAGGGAAAGGGAGGAGAGACAAACTGAGGACGAGCAGATGGAGAAAGTGAGAGGCAGACAGAGAGGAGGAGGAGGTGGATAAAAAGTAGAGGGTGTTAGAGAGAGAGAAGGAAGGAAAATGGACCTAAAATGCCAAGAGTGAGGGAAGAGGGGAAGGATGGAGAATGATGGACAGAGAGAAAAAAGTCTGTGCTTTGTAGTTAGTTTGGAGAAGAGGGGATATTTCCAGCACTGCTTGGAAAATGCTTTACCCACATTTCAGTGAAGTTGAAAGGTGATTACTTTCACCATTTAAAAGGAAACTTAATTGCATGTCAGGATTCAGGCAATCGCTTTAAATTCTCACTGGCAGTGACAATCCACTAATGACTAATGTAGGTTATTTGCGGCCATTTATTTGGTCAGCCGTATGATTTCACCTAAGCCAGTGTTTCTGCATCTCAATAAGGATTACTGTTATTGGTAGGAAACTTCTAAATGATTCAAACTATGTGAAAAGGTTTGCCAGTAATAATTTGCAGTCAAACAGACGGCTCCATTTTTGGAACTGTTACACATTTGGCTTAGTTTCAGCTGGGGGAGCTACCCTGGAGCTATTGGGTTAGGACTTTCTCAGGAGCCATTTAGTTAGTAACTTAAAATATGATGATCAGATTTTTGTGGAAAATCTCCAACTAAAACCCTGCAAAGACTTTGTTTGTGTTATAGCACATGGAGAAGTATTTCTGGTTTGGCCAAATATTGAAAAAAGGGAACACATCCTGTCTTGTTCTTCCAAATCTAATACCTACTGCAAAGTCTTTTATATATAAGTTTGTTCTGCAACATTACATAAAGACCTGGGCAGCAGTTGGTACTGCGACAGCAGAGGGAAAGCGAGAGACAATAGAGCAATGATGAGCTGACACCCAGTCACTATATTTATCTCAGTTCTAGGTGTCGTCTGAATTATGATCATTATCTTCTGTCTGCGGTGATGAAAATATATCCCCTCATTTAGGTCAAGGCGGTCATGTCCGTCATTACGGAGAAAACCTTCATTGTTTTCGGTCCTTATTAGCGGCTGGTTCCATGCCTCTAAAGGGAAACTGTTATTAGGGTGATAAATATATTACGTCGTTAGCGAGAAATGTAAGAGATAATTTGGAAAGTGTCATTCCTGTAACCTGTATCATTAACGTTATTATTATTGTCATCGGCAGGACTGCTATCAGGAATAGGACAGCCAGCTTGCTGTGGGTTCAACGGGTGTTAGCAACTATTTATACTGTACGATTACTTATTGATACTTGCATGTTGTTTTTTTTAAACTTGAAGAAACTAATCTTGAGTCTGCAAATGTGTGTGTATGTGTGGAGGGGGTGGTGGAGTTTCAACCCAAACAGAAGAACAGAACAAAAGAGCTGATTATTTTACTGTAGATTATTTTTTTTAGCATAGATTGTCACATACTTCAAAGCTTTCCAAGAGCTTTCAGCAGCATCTCCTGGACTTAACGAAGGCATATTTACACATTGTGGACACACTTATCATGATGTGGATATGTTGAAACGTTAGGTTTATTTACTTTTCAGCAATGCTGTGTTTATAATGTGGTTATATTTAGGCAACCAAAAACAGCTTGGTTATGGAAAATGTGTTGTTTGTGTTGAACAATGATCTGCTACTTGGCAACTACATCACTAACAAGGATCTACGTCACTATGTATTGATATGCTTTGTATCAAACCTACAAATGTGACATATCTATTTGCCTAGACTTATAGAATCAACATTTTCTTTTGGCGACTGCTTATTGTTTTATATTCTGAATTCTGTGCTATGGTGTTTAATGTTTTTTTTGTAATACATTTATTTACTGAGACAAAGTCACCACAGTGTTTACAACTTTATTTTTTTCATAAAAACCTGAAGCTTATTATTATTTCTTTGAGAGCTCACATGTGGAAGTCTGTTGGTCTGTGCATGAGACATCAGCAAAGATGCCTGGAAATGATGATGATATTGCCTTTGCTCAGTTTTGTGTGTGTGTGTGTGTGTGTGTGTGTGTGTGTGTGTGTGTGTGTGTGTGTGTGTGTGTGTGTGTGACCTACAACTGTGAGGTTTAATTAGCCGTGATAACGTCATGCAATAGCTCAAAAGGGAAATAGGCTGGAATGTTCTCCATATCAGGCGTCAACCATGGTGATAACTCTTCGATCATATATCTGTCTACATCCAAGTGCCTGTCAGTCACCTCTGCCTTTTTTCCCCAAAAGCTTGTTCCTTTACTTTCTCCATCTCTTTTCTCTGCCTTCTCCTGTTTTGTTCTCTCACTTCCTTTCTCAGACTTTAACACCTTTTTCTCTTTCTTCCTTTTGCGTTCACACATAGTTTGAGAAGTCACAGTGCAAATCAAAGAGTGAGAGCTTGAAGGGTAGTGTGACAAATATGGCAGAACCGACAACAAGACATATCACTCACTTCACAAACAGGATGATATCCATTCTACAAATAATATAATGGAGTCACACAACATCTCTCAGAATTGTCGTCCACATGCAAATAAGTTGGAATAGTAAATATGTTTAAATTAAAGGTGATGCTGTCTGCAAAATGTTCACATTGAATCAACACATCCTCATAGAAAAGGTTGTGTGATATTATATGAATTAGCGCCCCACTAATGATGTTACATCCTCAATATAAAGTTAAGCATTTAACACAGTTACAGAGGTTAGGTTTAGGATTGATTAATTTGATTAATTGTGAACACTGTCACTTCATAACCTTAAATATGTGTTTACTGTTCTAAATATGACGAAGGTCCCCTTACCTTAAGGAATTAGTGTTTTCAACCAAAACCAATGTTTTGCTAACCCTAACCATGATTTTTCTGTATGCCAAAACCTAACCAAACCTAAAGCATAGCAGTGCACGATCAAAGGTAAGAGAGATTATGGGAAGAAGGCGATGTAGTAATAAGCGGATTGATGTAAAGGTTTGTTATGTTGGTGACCCCCTCACCTTCTTGTTCTTTTTCTGCTTCAACATGTCAAGATCAAGGGATTAATGAGAGATCTGTAAGTCCCGACTGTGAGTAAATCCATCCACATGCAGGTAAACCAAACTTGTGCCTTTAAGGAACGTATCAGTCTTACTGTGCTTTGTTGTTGGCAGCATTTCAGAAATAAAACTTGATATCTAAATCTGGCCTAAAGACCAGACCAGTTACCAAACCGTCCTGTTGCTTCTCATCTAAAATATCTATAAAATTACACACCTAAAATCTTAATGTAATAACCCCCCTATGACTTTTCTGTGGTCGCCCTCTTAACTGTACAGTCTTTAAATTCTGTACATGAGTAAATTTAAAATGGTCACAGTAAACCACTGTGTGTATGTGTGTTACTGAACACAATGAAGTCACACACTCGCATACATAGAGTGTGTGACAGACAGGAGCTGAGATTTGAGAGGAGGGAGCAAAAAAAACACAATCTGCAGATTTCTCCGGAAACTAATTAATCCAGCACACACACACACACACACACACACACACACACACACACACACACACACACACACACACACTCGCACACATTTCTATTAGCAGCCCTACGTGCACGCTGAGTCTAAAATTAGTGTGCAGTCTGTTGAACAACAAAGAGGCTACAGGGAGGAAGACGTGCTGCCAGAAGGCTTGGATGACAAATGGCTGAAAGACAATAGAGAGATGGATGCAGGTATTTGAGACTAAGTTGGTGTTAACTGCAAAAGATTTCATCAAACTTTCACTGTATAGTTTTTGTTGTTTTGTTCATTGGCATTAACAGTAAACATCTGGTCAGGGCAGCTGTGGCTCATCAAGTGTAGTGACTCAAAAGCTCACTTCCTTTGAGTTAAATAGGTGCAATCGGCCCAGTGAACACAAGTATGAGGAATCACCATGTGAGACATGGTGTACATTTGCAGTTTGAAACATTGTCTGGTACACAGGAAGTGGTGTATTTAAGGCTACACTATGATGGAATTATTGGTTACTGTTTGTTAACAGCATTACCATTTTGTATATTTTTTCAACACTATGTACGCAATTTCTGTAGCTTTCTCTTGGATGCCTGCTGCTAAAGGGCTTGGAATTACTTTTGGTATTGAATGTGGTCATGGTGCTGTTCATAGTCCAATTGATGGTCCACATCAGCCTCCAGCAGTTAAATGGAAGGGCTGGGAGGTAAGCTTACTGTTACTGCCAACATTTGATGAAACTGAAACTAAGAAGATGCTGCTTGGTCCTGAGTGAATGTCTTTCCAGTGCCCAACTTCAAACTAACTTCGTCTGGTGAGGCGGAGTTTTAGACAGGACTGGAATGTGGAACAAGTTTGCTATGCATAAGGTTGACCCAGTCAAACAAAAAGGGCTGTAAGAACACATACGCATGGGAGTCCCTCACCAACATGGCTGAATGACAACATTTATGTCACATAGACCAAAGTTGACCCTCTCTGGCATGCAGATGCAGAAACTATGAATTAGCCCTTACAGTTTGGCACCTGGTCACCAGGTTTTCATAAAATCCCCACTTCACCTGCACACTGTGCCGAGTAATATCCCAACCACAGGAAAATATTTACATAATGAGAAAATACAGGCAGAGGGCAGGGTTTCTGCACATCAGTACACTGCCACACACTTCTAGTGGGGTCGTAAGTGTTGACTGAGAGTGATTACTTTTGTACCAGTCTATACATTGTTTTTTAAAATCCTGCATGGCATGTCTTTAAAGTTTGTTGTAGTAAAATAAATGTTTAGTTTCAGATATTTTCATTAGTTTTTATTGTTCTACATTTCTTCATGAGGTAGCAAAAATACATTTTAGGGGACAATGTAAAAAGAAGCATAGACAACCATACTGACACACTGAATTGAAAACCTTGTGATAATGATTTACCATTGTTTCCTTTTTCATATCAGCCTTGATACTTGTTACTTTATTGTTATTAGACAGACAAAGTTAAAGTTTCCATTTCCACTAAGCCGCCCACTGAGGGCACTTTGGATAAAAGCCTCCACAAAATTGCATGCATATATTCCTTTCACTAATGGCCTGTAGAGTCACTTTTATCAACATCGAGGTTCTGGGAGCCCTGTACGCTCACTGGGTAGAGCGAGTACCATTAAGGCTGAGTCCTTACCACAGTGGTCCAAATTCAAGTCTGGTAAGCCCGTTGCTGCATGTCCTCCCCTCTGTCTCCCCTTGCATATCTCTCTGTCACATTCAATACAAGCATGCAAAATGCCATAAACTATCTTTGCATGGTGCTTGGTAGTTACATTTACCAAAAAAAAGAATCAGAAATGGTGTGATCGATGCCTCACTTTGCACAACCACAGTCTGTTAATGTGTTTTCCATCTCTGTGACTAAAAGCAGTTGAGTCTCTGTTGATGCAAATCATGTGATTTAGTTGACAACAATCAACACATCGATGGAGGAGAAGCAGGGCATTATTTTTGCTAGTTTTAGACTTAACTTACTCCTTGTACAGCAGCATGTGATTAGACAAAAATAAGAACTTAAAACTTCTTTTGGTTATGTGAAAAAGGGTCATTATAAAAAAACAACACTCAACTCAAGTTGCAGTTTGTGATTAGACCTATGAATCTTTGAAATGCTATTTAGAAGTGCTCCGTTGCTTTCTTGCCTATAATTTTTACCTTGAAGACATTATTGCAAAAAATGACAAATTCAATTGATTGGTTTCACTCCAATCATGAGTTGCTCTGGAGGCAGAAATAATTTTATGTCCAGTCCAATCTCAGGAAGTCAATATGCCCAAAGAGTTATGGTATATCTCTGTTATATAAATTTAGTTGTATCATTCTAATGTTATGTTTTAATATTGCTTTAATATAACATTGGGGTGCAGCAAAGAGAAAGGTAAGAGATGGGGAGGCTAATTACATGAAGCTAGCTTCTGACCTTCCAATATCTAAAATACCTCTATAACAGAGTCCTATATTACTGCATATATATTTATTCATATTGGAACTTTGGGTCAGTTTCTGTTGTCCAGGACTTCACCCACTAAGCCTGCGATCAACGATGAGATTATTTTAGTCTCCAGAGCTAATCTGCCACTAAGAAATCAATAATGCCCTGCAAGTGAAGGGAGGTGAGCAAAAGGTAGCTGGTTCAAACTCCAGCTGTGAGCATGTGACAGCAGAGTGGGTGGTATTATTGAACAGCTGTGGTGTACAAAACATTGAAAGGCCATGGCTGATTGTTGAAATTACCTCCAAAACATCTGGAAAAGGTGAGAATCTGTAGCCTTGCCAGACACAATTTTACACCCAGTATTCAGATATGAGCCGCCACAGTGAAGGTTTTTCAGCATTTTTCCCAGGTGTACTTTTTCAAGGATTGAATACCTCATAAAAATGAGTTGCAAAATACATGGCGTGTGGGTGTTTCAATATCCCTCATCCATATTCATGAGAGCTGCAACACTCAGGGTTTATCCTTTTAAGGTGCTAAACTGACAACACCAGCACACAGCACACATCGCACACGAAAACATCAAATGAAAAGGGGTTCATCTGGTTCGCTCCAAGATGCTACTTATCCATTTTAGAACGGAAAATGCTCCCTGTAATTTTTCAGTAGACGTTTTTAAAACTGGATTCTTGTTGTATTGTATAAGTAAAATCACACAATAGTTTATTTGCTTTACAGTTATAATGGAAATTGACTTTACAGGACAGTGACAACATCTTCTTTTGATAAACATACAGAATAGAACCAATGATGTGGACTTAAACACAACTCTAACATTCAGCGTCCGGTAACAAGACTGAGAGTCCATGAGGCTGTCTAGTTAGACACAGCTGTGCTTTTCACTAAATGCAAACGCCAGCAAACTACAATAAAAAAAAATGCTAACATGCTGATGTTGAGCAGGTATTGTTTATACCATGTTGGAATATCATTAGATTTATGTCTTCCAAGTATCATGGGAATCCACCCAATAGTTATTAAGACTCTTTGCTCAAAACCACAAAAATGAACCTCACGGTGGCGCTTGAGGAAAAGTCAAAGATGAACTGTCTGGGGACCATAAATGTTCATACCGCATTTCATGGCAATTCATCCAGTAGATGTTGAGATATATTTACAGGATAAATGGAAAGTTTGACCTGCTGTTTGTCAGGAGATCAGGTCATCCCGTCCTCTCAGCACCGTGGATATCTGTATCAAATGTCCTGGCAATCCATCCAGTAGCTGATATATTTTAGTGTGGGCCACAGCAGGGGCCGGAACAACTGATAGACCAACATTGCCGTCTGTACAGCCATGCTGCTGGTATGGCTAAAAATACTGCCGGAGTGATTATGTCCAGATTGGTGATCCTTTTTTTGAAGGGTATCTTTTAAAAATGTTCCTTCCTAATAAAATCAGCATGTTCAGTGGGCATTGGGATCGAAATGAATGATTTAGAGTCAGCATGCACACGTTACTCTTTTCATCACTGATGATTTTCAGTACCTATGCTCCTATATGTGATGAATGAAACCATGCTCCTATGAAATGTTTAGAGGCTCTGGAACAAATTCTTAATTTGATGACTTTTGTTTTGTGTTCAATTAAGATTGGACTACATCTGAATATATTTTTGTGTTTTTTAACTATTAAAGTTCCAGTGTTTAGGGTTTACTGGCATCTAGCCATGGGGCTGCCGACTGCAACCAACCGAAACATTTCCTGTGTGCCAAGCATGTAGTAGGAGAAATACAGTGGCCAATGCTAAAACGCAAATTACCCTATCTAGAGCCACTGTTTGGTTTGTCCGTTCTGGGCTACTGTAAAAGCAACATGGTGAAATCCATGGACGAAAATCTGCTCCATATGTAACTATAAAAGGTTCATTTTAAGGTACAAAAACACAACAATTCGTATTTTCAGGTTATTACACACTAATGAAAACATGTTTATGAATGATATATACATCATTTCTGCCAATATATCCCCCTAAATCCTACACAGTTGACCTTTTACCAATTTAGAACCCGGACTGAGTTCTCAACTAAACTTAGAGAAACTCCGAGGTATGACCTCAAAACAATCTTGAATTGTAATAGGAGAGCATTTTGGGGTCTGATGTCTTTACAAACGTCTTAAGTATAACAGTAGTTAGCTGCTTGCAAAGCTTTTATTTTAATTTTACTACATGCAGGGACAGTTAATGATCACAAATACAACCATGTAAAGCCCAAACACTTAATAGTACCGTCTACAGTAATGTATCTTTCAGTCCAAGACATATTCCACGAATCAAATCAGTCATAATTAGGTCAGAAAGGTCAATTAGTACCCTGAAAGCCACAGTTCCTAAATGCCACCTTTCCTGAATTGGATACATTGACCATAATCTCTCTCTGATCCTCCTCTTTGGCCTCATAATTGGTGTCACTCTCCTGGTTTAGTCTTCTAAATGTTAACTGATGCAAAAGGTGTTAGAATGTAACACGATATGGACTCTGGCAGGGCTTATTAGATTACCAGGACAGAGAGTGCCATCGATTAAATACAATGATGATCTGTGATTCTAGACAGAACATGGTGGTCGGCCCTAAACACACAGCTGTAAAGACACTGCAGAAATGTTATCATTATGTGCTTTTAAGATCAAAATTTAAGATACAAAATGGCTCATGTGCATTCTTATTAATCTTATTTTTTTCTTCCTATCAAGAGGTGGTTTCTCTTTAATCCAGTTTCAATCATTTACACGACGTCAAAATCTGATTTTGATGGCATTAAGGGGACTGTATGTGGGGCTTGTGCTTGTTAAATAGTCATTATGAAACACACCTGACCTGTTTATATACATTAATCCCTTTGTCTTGCCTGGCTAAGTCTGCTAAATGTTATCTGATGCAAATGGAATCAGAGCGTAATAGGACGGATATGGAGCCTGGCACTGCTTATTAGATTACCAGGACACACAGTACATTGATTAGCTGTGATAATAATGGATAATGTTCAGTTTAAGTATTAATCCATAGCTGCAGACACAACAAGGCTGGAGCTCTGCCACTCAGAGCTGAGGGAAGTGCGTGTGTGAGGATAGTTTGTGGCATTTAAAATTAAATTTTAATTAAGCTTGAATATTTATGGATTTTAAAAACAATCTCAGGGACATTCCCAAGATATTTTGACCGACAAGCCACCGCTGTAAACACAAATTTGTCAGATTATCTGGATAGATGAATAAAACAAAATCATAAAATAAGTTTACCAGTTAGTTGTAATTCTTAGAGCTGGAAGTAAATAAGCATACCTGGCACGCTAATGTGTATTCATCTCATACAGTTGTGGGGCTGACTTGCCTTAATGCTAACTACCTCAGAGAATAACAAGATTTGCAGGGCGCTACTGTTTATTAGATTATCAGGATTGAGGGAACATTGATTAGCAGGGACAATAATGGAGAAGCTAGCGAATGTTAATAGGAATAGGAAGCTAATCCATAATTCATGGGAACACAAACAATGGAAGGACCAGTGCAATAATCTGGACAAGATGGGGGAGTTGAGAGTCAGATGCAGCAGGGCTTTGTGTTTAGTGTATATCTGTGTGTGTTTCAAACTTGAAGATGATTTCTATGTTTTTAGGAAATTCAAATTATTCAATGACATAAGCTGGTAAAATTCAGTAATTTGCCTTTTCTCCTAAAATATAAATATGTGCGGCAGGTACAGATAACATTTTCTTTTCTTAATTAAGGTGTTGGTTGGATTTTATGCTGTTGTGTTGCATTCCATGTTATGTTTTCCACTTTGCCCTACAGGAAGTCCCTGTGGGTTTCTTCAGTTAATTAACATCATAATTTATTGCACAGGCTTCTTGCATGAATTATGTTGAGCCAAATGGGGGTTACTATATGTGTGGGCATCAACATATCTGCATGTGTGATAGAGGGAGTGTGTGTGTGTGTGTGTGTGTGTGTGTGTGTGTGTGTGTGTGTGTGTGTGTCTGTGTCTGTGTCTGTGTGCCTGTGTTAATCTATCACAAGTGCACTCCAAATCCCTAAATCAGAGGCTTATCAACTCCTCACTCCTTCCACTTCATTAGCGATATCCACCATTATTAACCTGTAGTACTCACTCTGTGTCTCGCTCTCTCTTACACACACACACACATATACACACACAGGACCACATGTGCAAGCACCTGAGCAGAGATCAAAGCTCGGTCTTAAAGATCATCCCACATGAGCCAGATAGAAGCTGCTGTACTGTAGAGACAGTGCAGTAGGCGAATTTAAAATCAGTAAGACTGTCATGACATGCTGAGCTAAGAATGACTAAGACTTGTGTTAAAATAGACTGCCAACTGTTAAATGTTTCCTGGGAACTGATGTGCTGCTTTTCCTCCTTGGATCTTGGTTTCAACAGTAAGTTTGCTCAGGTAAGATATCGGCACTGTGAGTTTAGATTGCACTGCTGTACAAGATCAAGCACTCTTATTTGACAGGTCTGAACAATAATACACAAATCACTTGCCTCATACATGTTTGCACTGAAGGTGAATGGATTTTTGCTACACGGGTTACACATTTTTACTGCATTGTCTGTGATTTTGTTTTTGTTATTTATTAAATAAAATGTTTACAAAGGTCTTAAAGAAGTATTTCACTGCTGGAAAGAAGTTCATCTCACAAAACAGGGCTGTCTATAGAGTAAAAAGACGCACATACTTTTGAAATTGGTGCTACAGAACCACAGAAAACAGAAGAAAAGGGCTGTGGCATTTCCTTTTGCTCATGAGGTAGAAAACCTATGACTGCCAGAATCCACTGCGCTGCAACCAGAGTTGGGTAAGGGTAACTCTGGTTAAGGGGACTGTATGTCCCCTTAACCACATACAGTATGTATTTAAAAGTAATCAAAATACTTTACTGTGTTACTTTTTTTTTTTTTTAAAGTAACCAGTTACTTTACTGCGTTACTCCCTGAGTAAAGTAACTCAAGTACTTTTAAAGTACTTTTGAGTATTCTACATTTCCTACTGGGCAATGGACCACAGGGCGCTAAGCCTACATTTTTTTGTCTCCAAAATTAAAGTTATGGACCACTTGCCCTTCACTGAGATCCAATTCTCCCATCACAGCCCTCACTTTGACCAGTAGAAACACAGAACGACCTGCTGCCGTAGACACTGTATGACAACAACACCCCAGCGTTTTTAATATTTCCTCTAGGGATGTTACCACACAGAGTAAAAGGGGGAAATGATGGTGTGAAACAGCAGAGGCACTTTGTCAACCCGCTGAGTTAACCTTACTGTCATTAGCATCAAGCTAGCAAACAATGTTACATCATCATAATGGAAACGGACAAAACGTAATAACATTAACAAATAGAGGCTTTTACGCACCACAACTGCAGAGGCTCCCAGCTTCATGTTAAACAGACTATTATATTATAGACGGTCCGTTATTTATTAATCCCTCTGTATCTTTATATTTTTACTTTTTATCCGCTCCCGTTGTATTTATAAAGTTATCGTACCGTCATTTCAAACTCAACACTTCCTGAATTTCTTTCAGATTAAAAGCCCCTTATAACCCCGGCTGAAGAATCCCTCCATTCTCTGCTTTTATTGTGAAACATTTGTTGGAACTTGGGTGTGGAGGATACAGTAGCTTGAATGTTTGCCTACGGGACTTCAAGTGAAGCTCCTGCCATCTGCTGCCGCTTTTAGGTGACTACAACAACATGTCGGCTGGCACATGAACAGACACAGTGACTGTATAATAGTTAAAGTACTAAAAATAGGACAAGAATAACCCAATGACATTACACACGCCGTGAAAGACGACCGGGGATAATTGGTGAGTATCATTGTGTAGTGTGTCATGTCTGTCGGCCAAGTCATGGCACCATTTATGACTCCACAATTGTGTAATGTGACATAGTAACCTTAAGAATGGGCAGAAAAGTCATGTAGTGTGTACCAGGCATAATACAAGTCCTCTTGAGTCTGACCTGTCTCTCAGCGAGTCCTCCTCCATCTATTGAGGTGTGGGGATTTTACTGAAGATCCTGCGGAATGTTTTAGACTCCACCGTAGACAACGGCAGCATTTCTTCTACCACGTAGCGAGCCACAAGCTTCATGACTTTCAGACTGATAGGTTTAACTTATCTCCATTATTAGAACCAAAAGACAGTCGTTGCTGTTTCGGAGCTGAAGGACCAGCGTTCTAAAAGCAATGGAAGTAACTGATGGCTTGTTTGAAAATGTACTCAAATATTTTATTACTCAAACAGCAAACTAACGCGTTAGGTTACTCGTTACTGCAAAAAGTAATCAAAGTACGCAATGTACCAATAAATGCCCCTGCTGGTGGGGACATAAGGCACGCTTGATCATTTTGAGACAGGAGACAGTATGGCAGCAGGTTGGTATCGATCAATCTCTGATTACAGTTAAACAGTAAACTAAAATATGTTTTGGAAAACATTTGAGGTGAAAAATAGACATAGCAGTTATCTTATCTTGGTTCATATTCGATCAAGACTGCTTAGTTTGATTTCAGTATTTTCAGCCTCCCTTTTGACAATACAGGAAACGAAATGGTGTCCACTTCATGTTCACAAATTCTTGTATTATAGCCAAACAGTGCAATAAAATATGTTTCTTGAACATTTCAGGTGAGAAGCAGGCTCTGCAAGAACATAATCTTGGTTCATATTTGATCAGTACTGTCTGGTTTTACAGTTTGATCTAAGTTTTGTCTCAGTCAAGTACAAAATGTGTTTAAGATACAGCCCAAGGGCCAGCAAAAATCCACTGGGCTGGAAGATCTGGGCGCTGGCAAGATAGAGGTAAGTTTACCACAGTTCGGTAACACATGATACCTATATTACTATGATACAAAGCTAGTTGAAAACTAGTATAGTGTCCCTTTAAAGAGACACCATGTCAGAGGGCAGTGGATTAATAAACTCTGATGTTATTTTGGAGGCAGCAGCTTTTCATCAATCTGCAAAATACCACTGATGTAAATAAAATGCCAAAAAGAAAAACACTTCCAGTGACCCATACAGTACATCAGTAGTGTTACCTCTAATAGTATTAGTCATTTACTATCATTCAGCAGTGGATGCTAATTTCTTAGCATGGAGCATCAGGGTGAATGATGTACCAGGTACACATGGATGATTCTGGTGCCAATGTTCTCCCCCACAAACGCAAATGAAAAATGACACACAACCGCAGTTGTTTGTTTAATCCAGCCGAGTATTTATCGTGCTGTCCGCCAATGATATGCCCCTGGACCTGACATCAGTGGGAATCAATGGGTGGTGCCAGCATAGCTAATATATCAGACGTGGCCTCGTGCTTCTGGTTGTGTTTTCTGTCTGAAGTCTTTCCTGTCTGCCCAGAAAGGCTGAGATTTGATATTTGTCACCAGACTCTGACACCGAGGCTGAGAGTTTGAACCCGTCACCAAAGGCGAGCGACAACCTCCTCTCAATCAAAGAGAGCCTCTTAACCTCCTCTCCCCTCTTCATCCCTCCATCCATCTCTGAATAACTTTAGTCGCATTTATCTGCCCTTTTTTTCTCTTTACTTCTCAGTCTCTTTTCCCTCCACCACTTTCTGAATGCCAATGCTGTGGTGTTTGGCTTCCTGTCCTCACATCACACCTGTAAAGAGTACAATGAACTCAAACAAACACACACACAGACTGTCACGACCCCTGTGTCTAGCCTCGGCACATTAATGGGGATTCTGTCAGCACCTCAGGAAAGAATTACTGCCACTTGCTGAGCCCTTACACTCACTGTCTATCACAAAGTGTCTACACACAAAGACCTACAGTACAAAGTCATACATGCAGGACTCACATACAGCTTGTATACTTTCTTGCTCCCATTCCTTTGCTCAATTATGTATTTTCTATTTCAGATATTTCCCTTCTAAATTAAATACATAAATATAGTCAATATAGTCAGCATAGTCAAGCCTTGCTGGTATGATTTCCCTCTGATTTTCATAAGAAACAGATTTGTTTAGACTGATTTCTCTCTCCCTCTCTCTTTCTCTCTGACCTCATTTATCTCCCTTGCCTCAAACCATCCCTCTCACTTCTCCCATCACTTTCTCCGCACTGATTCGTTCACTTCATTCACTTGCATCAATTCAATCTCATTCAAGTCAAAAGTGCATTATTGGCATGAAAAACAAAAGTAGCTACAGCCAAAGCAAAAGCATCTCCTTCTCTCCACTCCCTCACTGACTCGAGCAACAGGCCAGACAAAATCTTTATCCTGTCTGTCTCTGCTGGATCTGTTTACAGACTCGAACTTTAGTGGTGTGCATTGGAATAATCTTTTCTCTCTCCCTGTTGTTTATCATCTAAACCTGTAACATTAATCAGCTGTGACTTCTGTCAGCCTACAGCATTAAATTATGTTCATACCCAAATGCTTAGTCCCTCACTATAAATCAGCATTATTCAATTATTGATTCCATTTATGCCACCAGAAAATTACAATAGTCTTCCCTTGTTCCATAAATTCACAGTGACAAAGTAAGGACAAGCATTTGACGAAAAATAACAGTGTTAAACCATTCTGCACACACACACACACACACACACACACATACAGATGAACACGCTCATACATTTCCTTGTGAAACTTGACCTACCTCAGTGAGGTGCGGGTTTGGGTTGAAGCCACACTGGTTACAGACGGTGGCCTTACACTGGGTGCAGGTGTTGTAGTTGGGTACAGCCGGTGGGTTGGACAGCTCTGTGGTGGTGCACACTGGGCACAGTTTGCTGCTCGGCATTGGTGCTATCTGCGGCACCGAGTAGGGTGAGGTGGGCGTCACGCCTCAGGGGGAGACCGGCCTGTCCTGGAGCCGCCCGAACCGCTGAAGTCAACTTGGAGGTTTCGACGGGAGGCGTGTTGACCAGCACCTTGACCTCCATGGCCTCCCATGCCGGACCCAGCTGGACCGTGACCCATCCCGTGGCCAGTCCCTTGACCATGCCCCATGCCGGCTGACTGGCTTGACTGCATATGTCGGGGGGAAGTGGGAGTGTCGTGAGTGGCCAGGCGGTAGGGCTCGCCAGCTCTGGACCCTATTCCTCCAACTCCACCCATTCCTACTCCCATTCCTCCCATACCTCCTCCTCCCATACCTCCTCCTCCCATTCCTCCCATCCCTCCTCCACCCATTCCACCTCCACCTATTCCTCCCATTCCTCCTCCTCCATGGCCTCCTTGTTGTATGCCGGGCTTGGGGCTACCCATGGGACCCATTGGACCCCTGCAAGAAAGGGACAAAGCAGAAGAAACGAGATTCACATCAAATTAATTCTCAACTTTCCAAATAAAATGAAATCAAACATTGCAATTAAAGTTTGGGTTAGAGTTCTGCTATCACCCCAGTATAATGAAATGAACTGAATTTCATTCAGTCCTTACAACACTGAAACAGTTTGACTTAAGACTCGGGGGGGCGGGCTCTGGCTGAGTAGCATCACATGACATAATTTAACCGATACAGTTGGTCTTGGAGTTTTGCGGTTGGCTAAACCAGTGCTACAAATGCTGTGCCTGTTAAATTTGAAAAGTTAAGTCAAAATTTAATAATTCTCAATAACTTATCAGTTATAGGTCTGGGTCCAAGGTGTCTGGGTCTAGATGGGGGAGATGGAGAGGAATGGCCGGTTAACAACAGGGACACATTTTGGTCATTCTGCTCCCTCAAATCACTTACAGTTTTTTTCCAAGACCAGAGGCATTTCATGCTACATTATTTTATAGTGTTACAAGTTACTTTACTTTAAATAAAAAGCTTAGTTCAAGACTTGCAGAACCACAGTGTAGTTTTTCACCACTGTATGGGAGATAGTCCTGGGTGATGCCATCTCAGAGTACAGGTTTATGTTAGTTACTTTGTCCTCAACTAGTAATATCTTACTCTACACTGCAACACAAGAACAATTCTGTTTTTTTATTTTCCTGTTTTGTAGCCTACATCAACTGCTGAGGAGACCTGGGGCATGTTTCTCTACCCTGTGTCTTTTAGCACAACATCATGTATGTAGCCTTCAACTGCATATCAAAAACCCCGTAATGGGATTTTTGTTCTAAAACAAGTCAACTTGAAACATTACAAGATCAGTCAAGAATGCAACATTAACTTTATGCTAACGTTAGCAAGCTATCTTTCAATCAACCAAATCAACGATCGCTGTTTCAAACTGAGAAGCCTGTTTATGTCTGCCAAAGTTCGCAATCAAAGACCCATTGTTTCAAAATGTATTAAGTAAGTGAAGTTATATATTTGCCACTATTATTCTTGTAAACCTTTTTATGTGCTGTCTGAGAACGGACAGCTTGACAGGTGTGGCAACAGTAACTAAGGGAGCAAACTTTTGCTGTCTCTTTAGAACAAACATCCCATTAAAACAAAATGTTTTAACAACTCACAGCTACGACAGATTAACTTACTATTTTGACAAGTAAACAAACTGTAATGAATTTGTCCTGACCAGAAAACTACCTCCACAACTGTTTTCTCTGTGTTTATTTAAATTCTATATAACAAATTCATTGCTGAATGCAATTACAGTATATTTATATTTTTTCTGCTGCTCGAGCACAGAAAATGTAATAGGCAGCAGTGGTTGATGCCTCCCCAGTATTCGATGAAAAAAAATATCTTATTTTACTGAATGCATTATTAAATGAATGAGCACTACAGGAGAATTCAGCCTGGCAATTGTCACTGTATTCTAACAAATTCAATTATCTTCTCACTGCCAGAGAACCAGCAGCAGAAACAACATTAAAAACCAGCAAAGTAATTACTGATTCATTAAGTGGTTGCTGCTGAAAGCTGTGGAAGGACCTCTGAACATCCACGGGCATCAACAAATTCAAATGGAAAATAACAGGCTGCAGCAACACCTACTACACACACACACACACATCCATAGACATTTCTACTGTGTGTCAAAGGCAACATGCACACATACGCTTCAGGCAGAAATAACACACATACGCAGACATGGAGACAATATTCACTGAGTGCACACCCCAGGCAGGAGACACAAACACACACCTGAGGGGAAGCAAATTGGTTCAGAACTCTGCCTGAGGACACGTCGATATTATTAAAAGAAGTTGATGTTAACAAACAAATATTCTTCAAGGTTATTTTTCCCTTTTTTGTGCTTGAGGTAATAAAAAATCTATGAGTGATTCTTTTTGATAGAGTAATGCAATAAACACAGATGTGTGTGTGGACATGAGTGTGTACTGTATTTTAGTGGGTTATATTTGCAGTAAAAATCAGAATGTATGAAACCTATTGCTGTACATTCACACTATCATCCTGTTATTTTTTCTCTATAATTGAAAATTTAAAAAAATATATATATATTTTCTTTATTTGCCACTCTGTACATGAAATATTTCTGGCACTAAAATATCTGTAAAATAAGACATTTTAACTGTTATCAGATGACAGATATTCCTCTTCTGTATGCTGTCTTTATCTTTTAAAAGAAGAGGGTAAACCTCGTTCTTCTGACAAGTAATTTGACTTTTAAAACTAAAATGTTGACAGATTGAAACACTCAAAGGGATGTTTGTTACAATCTTATGTACCTGTGTATCTACTCATTTCAGAAACCTTTCAGCCCCCCAACTTTGCTAGCATTACTATTTTCCTAGAGTAGTGTATCTCAGGTACAGTACCATATATTGACACATGTGCATCCTAAAATGGGACAGGATATCCCAGAAATGAAGATGAAATAAGTCATCTGCCAGTGCTTTAAATTGATAATATAAATGTTTCTGATCTGCCAGGTTAAGTTAACAGAAGATTTAAAGTCCCACAGGCTGAACAGGTTGAGGAACTCTTTTGTTCCTCAGGCTTCTAAGTAGGGCTATCCTCGGTGTACCTTGGTACAACACTGATAGGAATGATCAATTTGTTGCACTGCATCCACTTTTCGTAATGTCTGATGTGATCTGGAGTGTTTGTAGTATGATTTTGTTGTTAATTGTTTAAATGTATTTTTGTATTTTTATGTTGTTTTTTTATGCACATTTATGTAAAGCAGTTGACATTTTGGAACAAAAGACTAATTTTGGAATTGTTCTGACAAAAAGAGATAGATCACGTACAGTGCATGGTTAAAATTATCAGTATTGGCTCTTTTAGGTGACAAGATGCAAAGTGCAATTCTATTGTATTCTATTCTATTCTGTTCTATTCTATTGCCTGCGTTGTCATTGATTGAATGAGTCTAGACTTGGTGTATTACCAGCTTTAAATGGTTACTGCACACAGAAATTGGAAATGTTGATTTACTGAACTCCAGTGTCACAATGTTCCAGTCTGCCTCTCCTTTCAGTGAGAGGTTTGCTTCTCGTGGACAGTCTGGCCCCGACAAAATCTCTCCCCCTCGCCATGGTTCTACTTTTTCTCCTTTTCTTTTCAATTTATCTTTCTCCTTTGTATTCTCTCTTCCTGTAAACTTTTCTTTTCCTCCATCACATCCGCCTCTCTTTGCTCAGTCGCTCCTCTCTTCATTGCCTCTCTGTCTCTCACTCTCTATTATCTTTTCAGTCTGCACTGACCATGGCCTTGCTCCACCAATGTTTTCTTTTTTCCTTGGTAGAATTTCACCTTTTTCAACATTTTTATTTCCACTCTCGGAAAAGGGAAGTGGACCTGAGGCAACCCTGTTTTTCTTTCCTATACCAAGTCTACCAGTTGAAAAACAACTTTGTAGGTCAAAATCAGAGTGTAGAATTTTATCAGTGTACAAATCCTGCATTTACTGATTGAAAAATATCTCTAAATGTGAAATAAAATTGCTGCAGTGTTTAACAGTGTTGACAGTCATTTTGGTTGGGAAGGTTCACCCGCAGCAAGAATTTGAGGTCGATCAAGAAAAGGCTAACAGTTGGCTTTGTAGGGCCATCAGTAGTCACACATGCACAGTACTCATTTTCAGACCAACACAGAGAGGCAAATGAAGCAAAAATGCAGTCACTGTGCACACACACTACAACACACAGCTATACTGGGAGTCGCCTGCAAAGCTGCGAGTGACAGTTGCTGTGTGGTTTGTGTGTGTGCACACTCATGCGTCAGTGCTCTGCAGGATCAAAGCTGTTTTTTTAATTTCACAATTCCCTAATTATACTCTTTCTCTTGCATTCTTTTGTCTTTTCCTCGCAGCAGTGGTGGAAGAAGTATTCAGATCCTCTACTTACATAAAAAGTACTAATACCACAGTGTCGAAAAAAATCACTATAAGTAAAAGTCAGGCATTAAAAACATTAGTACGAGTAAGCATGATAAAACATGATAAACTGTTATCACTGAGGAGTAGTCTGCTGCATCGGTACTTTTAGTAAAGGACCTGAGTACTTCTTCCACAATGGGAGGATGGCAGAGCTAGAGATGTGAAAACACGGGGAAAAGGATGATGAAGATGGAGTCTGAGATTTGTTGGAGGTGGGGCTGCAGGGAGTGCACTGTACAAACAGCTAGCTGGGTAAAGTGAGCTAACTTTAACGTGTTTCTTTTTTGTGGTGTTTTATGGTGAAAGAGGACCAAATATATCTGAGACTGAGGTAACATTAGCCCTGTGAGGCAAATTGTATTTGTGATATTGGGCTTTAAAAATAAAATTGAATTGAACTGAATTGAGTATTAATACCTCAAGGAACACCATTAATATGTAAATGTTTCCAGAAGGTGGAGTTGTAGATGAGGAAGCAACTTATGATCATTTCTGTTTGTGAACAGGAAGAAAAAGTGACTGCCCTCTGAACTCTTCAACAAAGAATCCAGACAGAAAGCAACAAAACACAAATTGAAGACATCAAATCACATCTGCATTCTGCTCAACTTCTCATTTATTGTCACCAACCAGCAGATAATTATTCAAATTAGGCTTTCAAACCTCAACCAAACAATGTGCTGAGACTAGTTAGTTTGACTTTCATTTAAATCGGAAGTATTCATGACATCCATTTTACATGTTGACTGGCTCAAAAAGTTTTCATTTTTCCAAACAATTGCTGTTTTTAAATGTCACTTCGTCTTTGTCTTTGCTGTAGATTGTGTTAGCAGTGAACAAAGTTATCAACAGCCTCTTTGTTTCTGTTTCCATCTTAAGAGTATGTGAAATCACATACTACCACAGTGACAACAAACCATCAGATGATATGATGCTATATGTTGGGGAACTGACAGGATGAGTCTTTATGCTGATGGTCCTCAGGGACTACTTATTAACTAACCAATCCACTCCAACAGAAAAGACAGTGCTGTCAGCCCCCCCAACAATAAACCTCATTTGGATTTGCAAAGTGACAGACCCTGTACCAGAATGCCTCCAAATATAGCCTGGCACAGTTGGCCCCTGATGAGTCCTGGTCTTTGTCAATCATGAAGACCCTCTGTCTGTTGTGAGAACTCAGGGAGTCTCCGAGCGAAACACAACATGAATCACAGTGTTTAATCCTGACAATGATACTAATCATACTAATACTACGAACGCTCCTCCATTTGTGAATCCAAATATATTCAGTCGATAACTCTGGGTTAATGGAAAATGACAAGTAACAAGCAAATACTTTATTTCATTCAAAGTCCTTCACGTCACTACTACTTGAACGTTCACATCTGTGTCAACTGGTGGATGGTCTCAAGATCTGCAGACATGCACACGTTTTTACATTTTGAATAGGTTAGATCTGTACATAATTCTGTAAAACATTCTTTGACGTTAAAGGCTTCAGGTGAAGTTTATGTATTCTAGTCTTGATTGTACTTTATGAAGAGTGATTTTCACTGAGTCATGACTGGCTGATCTTGTAATAATCCATGGGACTTCAGAAGTTCACTGAGCCGTCCATCCTCCTCTGAGAACCCCTGAGAACAAAATAGATATCAGATAGGTCAAGTTTACAGGCAGCAAAGCTTCACTGTTATTTTCACTTATTCCGAAACCAATTGTTTTTGGTTTCTTTTGACAGTCTGAACTGTGTGTATGGGTGTATTACAGCATTTTACTCTCCAGGCAGCCTTTCTTGTTCTTTTCTTAACTTGTCCACTTTGTCTGTGTTTGACAGTTAATGCTGCCGTTATCTTTCTGCTTCAGGATGTATTAAAGAAAGGGCAATGTGGAGATACGTCTCATGGTGGTGCCCGTCCTCTCTGATTTTAAGGATCGTAACTGCTGGAATTGGAAAGCCACTATTTACTAAGATGTATATATTAACTTAGAAATGATGATAATATGTCAGTGTTATGTTCAGTACTTGTTTCTGCTGCCCCCAAGTGATCAAAACAATCAGTTATTGCAGGTTTGAATTTTTAACTGTAGCTACCAATTTAACCCTTGACCATGTCCATGGACACAGTAACAGTGTTGCAGTTGGCAGGTAAAGCTGAGGTTGTCGGTCAAATTTCTTGGCCTTTGAGGAGCTCACAGGGATTAGGCTACCTGTCTCTCAGCCCACACCAGAAGCCCCGGTATGGGGGCCCTGGGCTTTTGCCCCAGCTGGAGCTTTTCTCAGGTATTCCAACCTGCAGCAACATAAAACGATGATAGGCTGAGAAGGCTTCAAATCTTAAGTGATTTTCTTGTAATCCTAGTATACCACAGCCAGCCTTGTTTTAACTATTATCCAGTTACGAGTACTTTATACAGTATGATCAAACTTGCTCCAATCATCACATTGCATACTACTGCTGCCAAGACTACATGTACTGTATCTGTTGTATCAGAGGCATCAGTCATTACTTGAAACTGTGTTTCTGTCATAGATGATCTCACTGTCACATTTTGAAAACTTTTATCATCTAAAGGTCAACCTGTGCCCCAGAGAGTATAAGTGTACCTAGACAACAGAAGTGCATCGGATGGGTTAGATGTTGTACACTCCACTGGGTCAGCTGTTTTCATTTTTATGTATATCACTGCAGTCCAGTGGAAGGAAGAGGAGCTGCTGGCAGTGGGTCAACAGTGGGCCCACGAGGAGGACAACTGATACCAGCTGGAGTACAGATGTTGTACTCACAAAGTCCAGTTAGAGGTCTGGAGAAATGCCAGGTGCAAAACAAACAGTATAAAAGTGCACTAACATCATATACAGTGTGTGGAGATTTAGTCATGTTGCCTTAATCATAGAGATGACTCTGACTAACTGAGGAAAATGAAGATGCTTGGCTGTTTTAAGCTGTTCAAATATTTAACTCAGATAAACGGTAAATATAAAAATATTTTATCATATAAATGTTGAAAAAGTTTCAATAAACCTGGTCTCTTGTGAATGTGTGAAGTCCTGGGCTGATGTTGATTTCCCAGCCTGAATTATTCTGTCCCCCCAGGCCAGAGAGGCTGAATGCAGCCCTGAAGTGAGGATTGAAATACTGTTAAAAGTGCTACATTCAGAAACAAGAATAAAATTAATTGTAGGAAACTCTATCCTGTATATATTTTAAATAGTCACACTGAACGTGTTTAACAAACTATTAAACAATTACACAAAGCATGAGATATATGAAGTTGCAAACTTACCTTCATGGTCAGATTTCTGTTGAAGTGATCTGATGAAAATCCTGATGTCAGTGTGTACAGACGCTCTGATGTCCCTCTCTTTTTTACTTTTCATGGATTAATAAATTACTGAGCCGCTGCAATTTACAACGATAAAACAATTTCCTTGATGGGTGGAAGGTCCTTGAGTGAGTGTGTGTGCACTCACTTGCACAACAACGAACGGAGGAGCTCGTCATACAGCACACACATCGGGAGCCGGACTTTATTCTCTGCTCAGGACGTCATCACTCCAGTATATCTTTACACATCAAATAGTGGTTTGCTGCTATATTAATGTTCTGAATGTCGTATAGAGCTCCTTTAAAAGACCAAAGAGGCCATCTTTTAACTTTTTACTTGGATTAAACGCTTGTTTTTGGGGGGGTAATTTACACTCAGAGTCCAATTCAATAGGTACACCTGTACAATCCAATGCAGTCCAATCAAACTTTTGTGCCATGGAGCCAATTTAAGTCCATAGTGTTTAGTATTCATGTTTTAGGATTTAGGTCATAGTGAGTGATGGTGTTGTACTGGGTGGCATTATATTTAGGAATGTTTCTAGTGTTGAGACAAAAAAATAGAAACACCTCACAGTATAAAGTACCAACTAAGACATTATAGCGGAGCTGTTGGACTGGATTGTAATAAATTGTACAGATATACCTGCGTTATTGTTAATGTTAATGGGAGGAAATGAGTTTAAAGCAGTCTTTCATTTATTGATCCTTCTATCTAGAATGTATACCTTCCTTTGTTATCTTCTCAGCATGTTTTATTTGATCTTATTTTGTGGTTTGGCTGTGAGGGCTGGGGTTGGGAAAACTGGGGAAACACAATACACGTGTAGATTCATGTTTCCAGTTACACTAGATCATCTTGATGCACCTACACAGAGTTGTTAAGTATGAGCAGCTATTTCACATTTATTTCCCTTTCATGTCTCTCACAGATATTGTTACATGACTCACAACTTGGATCAGCGTGAAATTTTCCTGGCTGAATCATCACTACAAAAGATGAGCAACTGTGTGCGAAAATATCGGCTCCTTTGATGAAAAGTCAAAGGCACAAAAAGTATGAAGACATACAGGCTGAAGGAGAGAAATCAACTACAACTCCCAAGATACATTTCAGAAAGAAACATCCAATCATTGAACTGCACTGCCACAATAACTGGAGGCCACAGCTCATTGGTATTGTAATATTTAAAGCCTTCCAACATGCCAAACTTTCTCAGAAACAAAGTGTAAATATTTCAAAGTGGTGGCCATAACATGAGCCTCTTGGATTAATACATCCAAGAGATCCAAGAGTTTCTGTGTACAGTAACATTGACGCAATCCATCAAAATACAAACTAAAATGTGAGTACAGAATGAGGAAAAATACACTTAGTAACTTTATACTGTTTATGTTTAAACGATATAGTAAAAGCACTGTAATTGCAAAAATGAATAAAGAGGTTAGCATTACATTAATTATTTGGTTGTGACAGTTCAGGTCAGGTCAGGGGTGAGGGACTCAATGTTCTAAATGAAAAGTCCCAATAAGGATAACAAGTGTATGTATGTATGTATGAGAGCGTGTGCAGTTAGGATGAGGTCACACCAGTCTCACATGAACTGAAGCCCATGTGACTAGCATGCTAACTCGCTAAACTACCATGGTAATCATGGTAACATTATACCTGCTAAACATCAGCATGTCAGCATTTAGCTCAAAGCACTGCTGTGTTGTACATGGTCTGCATACATGAACCATAAAGTGTTCAGAGATTCAGAAAATGTTAATCACTGGACCAAAGAGCACATAAAGGTCAGCGCTGGGCAGATAAGACCAGTTTTACTTATGTACAAATGTGTGTGTGTGTGTGTGTGTGTGTGTGTGTGTGTGTGTGTGTGTGTGTGTGTGTGTTCGATGGGAAAAGGGGTGACTCAACAAAAACCTCAAAGCTTCACTGATTCACCCAGCAGAGACACTGACGAAGACAGGATAAGAGACTTAAAGCTGACAGGGAAACTGATGATGGAAAAGGAGGTTGAAAGAGGAAAAACAGAAGCAAAAGCTCGTGAGCTACATTACACTCACAGCAAAACTGCCTCCATGTTTTGCCAAAAATTATTCAGTTTGTACCACCAACACCTGGTGTCAGTTGGTTGTTCTATTGCTATAGCAACCCCTACTGGCACAGGTCTGTAGCAGGTACAGTTCAACCGACGCTGTTGTCACAGTTGTTCTTGGCATGAGTTGCAATTTAACTAACTTGACATACTTTTGTGAATCCAGTTTTCTTGTTACTTTGGTCTAACTCTTGTTAATGTCATCTCGTCTTTTTCAACTCATTTTCAGACTTTATTGGAGAGTGTTTAGTTTATAGTATTATTTCCTACACGCTTACCAAGGGCAGAAGATTTTACCCATACCCATAAATGCAGATATACATAGATCCTTTGTGGCTCTATATACAACTATATCAGAGTAACTAAAATGTTTCCAAATCTGATCTGATCAGACCCAGGCTCTACATTGTAGGTGACTCTTTTGGCACACACGGCATGTCATTTGGAAAAAGAGCATTAAAATGTGAATTTTTTTTATCCTTAAAAGACATTTTGGCACATAGATTGGCAGTGCAATTACAAGAATGTAGGTCTTGGCTTTCAAAAGCTAGTTTTGGTAGCCTGGGAACCAGATGAATCTACAAGCTCATTATTTGCTCTGGCAGATGCGCCTGCTTCTCCTGCCTGTTCCAACAGATTTCTGGCTGATCAGTCACAAACACTTATCTAATATATGGCACGTTTCAGACAATGGCAGACAAACTTGCAGAACTTTCACGCTTTATTTAAATTACGTGATGACGTCACTTTTTTCTTGCGCACTCTTGCATCAGGGACACTAAACCTGAACCTAGCCTACTAAGGAGGAGGACATGGATGCATTTAAGGACGCAACCATGATGGCTGCTGCTGATGTGGAACTTGCTGTTTAAGTACTATTTTCAAATACTGATGGCAAAAACAGCAACATTTGCTCAGAGACATACCAATGCCACACTATTATAGCTCATCTCTGCATGCCGTCGTCTATTTACAGTTCTCCAACACTTTGCGCTACGTCTCCTTTCATTGCTGTGATTGGTTGTGTCCAGAGGCACCGTTGATAATGCCCCTGGTCAAATCGGAAAAATAGCCCTCCAAAATTCACGCTTACAGTGATCTAATAGTAAGACAAAGAGGAATATCAGACTGAAATAGAAAAAGAAGAATCAAGAAAGAAAAACATTGAGAGAATGAGAGATAAGAAGAGGACACATGGCGATGATAGTGCTGGGGGTTCTTGTTTCGTTTTAAGGAAGACACCATCACTAATTGCTGTGAGAAACTGAGCCTGACGTAGGTGACAACCCAAATAATAGGAACAGTCCCTCTCTCTGTGTGTTTACACACTCCGCCTCTGCGTTGCACTGGGGACATTTATCACTGTCGCAGCTCAGCCTTTAATGACCCAATACACATGCTTGTTCAGTCAAAGTGATTTCACCCAGTCCCATTATAACCCTCAATTTACTGTCTGATTGTGGAAGAGGGGGATAAAGCTCGCCTGCCAATCATACGTAAGTGACAGAGACAAGGACAGATGAATAGAGAGGGGAGGTGACAGAAAGGGGAAAAATGGGGTGAGGATGTCACATGCTCTTACCCAGAAAGGCACGGTTAACCTCAGTGGGACTTACATGTCTAAAGAAGGCTTCACTATGGTAGCCATTTTAGAACTTAAAGCTGTTTAAGTGACTACATTTTGAGATGACATATTGAATAGTAAATATCATAGAGTGCTAGGCTTTAACCAATTGGCTGACGAGTGAACCAGTTTGAAAATATGGTTGATTAGATCAGTTCTTGTGCTGAAGAGGGAGGAAGGGGTGGACTGCAGTCTGCTGCCTGACTGCAGTGTTTCATTTGCAATCCCAGAAAATCCCCAGAGGAGCTGCTTTCAGTTTTTATTGATGTTAGTCTTAGTATCCTTCTCTTCCAGTTGATACGGAGAGCAAACAGAGGTTTGGATAGGATTTACCTGATCTTGTTCCCCCCAGCCGGGTACATTCCTTATCCCACCTCTAGACCTGCAGCAAAACAAGTCTATTTAGGTTATTGGTGGACCCAAACTAAACATCTATTTCCTCCTCCTCCTCTATTCCTCCTCTGCATCCATTTCTTCCCACTCTGGGCTGTTGACAGAATTGCTTTTGTACGGCCCATTTATTTCCATCTGCCTCCTCTCTCTTTCTCCTTTCTCTCCACCTCACCTCCCATTATTTTCTGTCCTCTCTTCATCTCCTCTGTTCCCTCTTTTGTCTTTGCCTTTCTTTATTCCCCGTCTCTCAGTACTTCAGAGTTGTGCAAATTTAGTTTTGGAGCACAAAATTGTTAATTACCCTGAATAGGAAATGTTTTTCATTTCTCATGCAATCTTGCATGACATTCATTATTTTGGAAGGTCAGCAGACTATAGCTACCAACAGAGATTTGACTAGCTTCAGCTTCATTTAACAGACACTGTGAGAGTTTGGTTAGCATGTTGTTAGACTAATTTTGTTAGCTCCTTAAGAAATCAGAGGTTAACATTTCTTTGAAATAAAAAGTGGAAAACTTCACCTTTAATAGTGATTTGGTTAATTCAATTTCTATGTCTCAACTCTTTCCCTATTGTTTTCCCCCTTTCTCTTTGCTTTCTTTCAATGCTTGTTATGCTCACTGTACACTCACTGTATTCCCGACACTTTCTGCAGTATATTCGCTGTGCTGCCTTAAGGGGCCGTACACATGCTGTATTTTTGCGCCCTCAAAGCCATTTTTTTCTCAAAGTAGACGTGCAGCAGATGCGTTCAAATGCCAGAGCAACATGCACACACTCCTGAGTGGCTATTTTTCAGGCTGCAACGGCTGTGCACTGAGATGAACAGAATTCAACTTTTGGAACACAGCAGCACACACTGCATGTCATATGATGGGGAACAACCATACACTGCCAAGAGATTTCTAGCCCTTCTACTGTAAATATCAGTCTGTGATAATTATGGAGAGGTAGTTGATCCTTTTAGTGCAGGGCTACCGAGAGCTTTAAATCTGTCCCATGGACTACACACTTAAAAACAGCGCCTGAAAGAAGATCAGCTCTGTACTCAGGATTTCATGTAAGTGGGCTATGATACGGTGCTTGTTATGGTTGCTTAGCAGCTATCGATACAACCTCCTTTCAGCCCCCTGAAAGTTGGCACAGAGGAGTCGCACCCAGTGCCTGACCTCATGTTTTCCAGGTTGTTACCCGGTGAGTAGGCATGTCTAAGGCTATAAAAGCATTTTTATTTTTTTTAATCAAACGTCATTGAATACAGCATAATTGATATTTAAAGGCGCTGTATGTAAGAATGTGGCCAAAACGGTTACTCCACTGAAATTCAAAATACTGCTGCCAGTCGTGTCTGCCCCCACTCCCCTACAGATTCGAGGTTGTTGCTCTGTGCTGATTTGCTGCATTATGCACCAGCGTCCAGCAAAAATAGAAGTCCTGCGTATCTGTTGCGGACGGCTCTGGAGTGCCGCAGCTGAGACGGAACCGGAACGCTGCACAGCCACAGCCGGTGGAAACACACACATTGACTAGAACTGAATCCTATGCAGTGCAGATGCAACCAACACGCATCTGGAGGAAATTGGGAGTGATTTGTTTGCCCACGGGCGACTGCCGTGTCAGGGCCATGTCGCCACGTCCTTAATCTTCAGTTTTCCAGCAGACTGTTCGAGCAAGTCCAGCTTCTCTGCTGCTAACGCTGCTGCCGGGATACAGCTGAGGAAGAGCCGGCTGCTAATGCTATGTACCGGGGACACTGCTAATGCTGCTTGCCATGCTGCTAATGTTTGTTTCTCAAAAAATCAGTTGCGTCGATGACCCACCTGCACATGGGCTACAATGTATGATGGAAAATGAATAACATTTTTTTTTTTAAAGTATTCGAAATGTCCATTCCCATCTAGCTATGATGCTAGTTAGCCAACTCTGGCTAAAGCTTACCTGTCGAGGAGAAGAGTAGCCACTTCGACATCCGATTTCAAATTCTTCTCCGCTTTCAACTGTCTCCACCGTGCAAAAGCATCTCCTATATAGACCCTCGCTTTGCCTCGAGTTTTGTCTTGGCGTTTTTGGGAATCATAATGAGGTTGTTTGGGTTTAGTCACACTGTTAGCCATTGTAGCTCAGTCGTAACTGTAATTGATGCTGAGACTCTACTGACAGACGCACAGTGGAAACTCACCTTGATTTCTCTTAAATAAATTAAGTAGATGTTTCTTGCATGGTCAAAAGATAAAATGAGGCTAAACTCATGATTCAGCCGGCCTATATATTTGACTTTGACCTGGGATTATTTATCTAAATAATTAACATCAAAAGGTCAAGCGTCTGGAATACCGTGAGGTCTGAGTCTATGTTACAGATTTTACACAAGTTAGCTACCTAACTAGCCTGAATAAAACAAGAATAAACAAAAATAACTGAAATAGAAAAAAAAATAAAAATAATTTATTCTTGTCTTGACACTCATATTTTTGGAAGGCCAACGGGCTAGCTAACAAGCTAACAACATGGAGCCAACTTGCTAGCCTAACTGTTAATACAGTAACAGTTAGGCTAGCATGATGCTAACTTAGCCACTAGCCTTATTTTCTATTCCTCGTCCTCTTTGTTCCTATCTTGTTGACAGTTGCTACAGTTTTTCAGTGCACAGGTTAGCTAACTAGCCTAAATACAAAAAGGAAGCATAAATTAATAATAATAAAATAAACGTTTTCACTCACCCTTATACATGGCATCCATGCTCTTAGAAGGTTAGCAGGCTGGCTTACTAGCCACTTAGCTTGGTTATTGAGAGTCAAATTTAATCACTCCAAAGACACAGAAACGGTTAGGCTAGCATGTTGTTAGGCTGTGTAATATTAACCACCAGCACTGGTCTCTGGGTTTATTGTCTTAAGGCAGGGACAGTGTGCTGTATTCCTTCTTCAGGCTCAGCTAATGTTAATGTTAGTGGAGCTAAAACCTCAGTGTGCAGTTTCTTCCTACCTCAAGCTGGTTGCAGGACTGAGTGTCTTTCCTCTCTGCTGACCTTCAGTGACCTTCCCATGAGTCTCAGCAGCAGTCACTCTCAGCTCAGGCAGGAAACTCATCTTCTGAACAAATATATCAGCGCCCAGTTCTTCGCCCAGACTGACATGCTGGTACATGGCTAATTAATTCTTATACAGCTAATTTGGTTCTTTAACAGTAAACATACATGAGGTAAGATTTGGAGTCAATCATTTAATACATTTTATTGTTTAAATGACTAATTCCTATTTCAATGTCGTACATAACATAATAACTGGAGTATTTTACAGTAAATGTAGTTTATCTTCAACATAATCATATGGATATCTTGGTTATACACATAAAAAGGAGGCCCAGAAGGTCATTTTCTGAATCATATCTCATATCTCTGCTCACTCAGGCTGTTCTTACTTTTCTCTTAGTTCTTCACTCTGCAGCCACAGTGACACCTCCAGGCTTTAAAATTTCTATTTGTTTATTGCCTGTAATATTTGTGATTTTTATATTACTGGATTTTATAATGCAGCTAGTATAACTTTAAAATATTTAAATTAAAATATAAAAGCAAGCTCATCAACACTGTTTATTGGTCTCACCTGGGCCAGAGAGCTGATAAGCTTTGCAGCCAGTGCTCTCCTCTCCTCCTTGCTCCTCTGTCAGATGATTAAACACAACACACACTAATGGCTGTTTATACTCTGCATACACCGAATGTATGCACAAGTGGAGGCAATGAATACACATAAATTTAAGCAAGTGCATGTATACATTTTGCATATGTTTTGAATGTAAAATAAAGCTTTATTGATCCCCATGGGGAAGCTGGGCCCCTGCAGCAGCAAATTATAACAGGAAAACTAGATTTATAGATGAAGGGAAAACAGGAGCGGTAGAACTTGACAAAGAAAAAATGCACACATGCCCCCACGCGCACATATTCTCACTCGTGCATGTCAGTGTTTTAAGGAGAGAGTGGGAAGCTCAGCAAGCTATTTTCTGTGTGATAAGATTGCTCTGTATTACACCACACCATGCATTTTATGGTGTTGTGCCGTAGCCCACGTTTGAAAGAGGGAGGAAGAGGACGAAAACAGTCAGGTGCTCTTCATTCAGACACCGGCTGCAAGGCTTTCATTTTGTTTTTCAGACAAACCAAAGACTACACCAAGTGATTTCACTGATTAAGGCGGTCAAGGAGGAGATAATCTATGAAATCACACTCTTGTTGCTGTGAAAACCTGTATCATCTCATCTTTCTGTGGCACAATTTGACACATCTAATCTATCATGTAGGGGATGATAATGCCCTCCCCCTTCTGGCAGAAATGTTTGTTTTGATCTGATACCCGGTAATAGCCAGAATGTCACATCAAGTTCATTGAAAAGCAAAAATAGTTAATGCTAAAAACAGCAATACAACAACAATAATAAATCCCAGGCATGGCACTTTGGTGTTTGATTCATCTTGCTTAATGTTATGCAACAGCTGTATCTGTTCCACACATTCAAGCTCAAAAGTACATAATCTTTTCCTTTTCAGTTGGCGGTGATAATACTGTGCTACAATAGGAATTTATCATTAAATGAAAAAAGGAAGAACAAAGAGAGAAGGAAAAAGATGTAAATTATAGTTTTAAAAAGTCTGTTTTATGTGCAAAATCAGTCCTCTCCTATGCAAAAAATATGACAGCATCAAAGCATGAGTACTTTCAAGACTGACCCACCATTACTTATTTAAACATATCTATTTATTCTGATAAAACACAAAGCGTAACTTTGATTTTTGCTACTGTATTGGTGCTAATTCTAACAGCATTGAGCTTAACTGTGTTTGATGATCTCACATTCTGCCTATAAAAGTTTTAATATCATGCAGTGTTAGATGCTGGTATTCATCAGATGATGAACTTTATATCAGCAGTAATTCAGCACAAGTGATGCAAAGTTATAATCAGTGGAGGAAAAGAAATAAAGTCATGATGATGGAGTATTGTGCAACACATTATTACAGTGTGTAAGCACTTGGTAAAGATAAAGCTTTCTTATGTAATCATGGAGTAGAAACACATCAGCACAGCTGTGCCATTCACTGTGATACCCCTGCACATTCACACCAACACACACACAGACTCGGAGGCGTGCATCTGAATACCCCCCCATGTATTGTACACACATTTATGCACACAAAAATATCTACATGCACACATACTGTAGTAACAGCACATGTGCTGATGGCAGTTAGTGTGAGGCAGTGCAGTGTGAAAGGCTTTGCTGCAAATGACTTTGTAATGATACCACATGGTGCTGAGTAAAGGCCACAGACACTGACCTGGATTTCAATAGAGACACATTCTACAAGGCCAAATAATGAATTTTGTTCCCTAATGTGAAAGTGATACCCACCTCTCCCCTAAAAACCTGACACCTACTTTCGCTAAATGGTCTGTAATGAGAGAAGATACTGGCTGCAAACAAGGATTTTTCTTCTAATAAAAGAGCGTAGAATAGAATAGACATTGGTCCTCATAACCAAAAAAGTGTAGAAAATGAGGCGTACAGTCATTTCCATGCAAAGCTTGGCATGAATCAATGTGGATGTGAGTGGAAGCACAATCAAATCTCACCTCAGGTCTCAGCTTGTGTTGGAGAATTGTTATCAGACCATATTCTGATGGACGTCTAAGTATTTGCAGCCACATATAATTCACTTAAGCATGTAAAGGTGGCTCAGGCTGACCAGAGGATGAATGCCACTGGTGCCCAGCAGTAACTTCTCTAAAACTACTTGACAAACGACAAACTAAAACATATTTAGATAAGGTATCACTGAAACATCATTAATAATAAATAAATCAACCCTGCAACAGTGTATATGTAAAACTAGTAATCTATGGGTTACAAAATTTTCACTGTTGTTTGGCCTGGGCACAGGTAGTGTGTCTGTCTCTTCCGCTACCTTTTATGCCTGAAATAGAAGCAGACCGGATACCTGTGGCCACATGCTTCTTAACTGTAAGCTTTTATATGAATAGGCTTTTATTACAATGTCAATATTATATGATATTATAGGCAAATATTACTGATATAAGTAGGTCAGTACCTATCATGAATGTATAAATTCAATGTTCCAATCTCATGTTCTGTTGTCCACTGCAAACATGTTGATCGCAGCAGTTATTTCTTTCCATACTGCATTTTTCCAACTTCCTTTGATGTCACTTTTCAGGCTGCCAAATAGAACCAACTGTTTAAATTTGACTTGCAAGGTCAGCTTTTCCATTTCCAGTTCAGAGAAGTTCCTTATCGTAGCCTTATAACACTTAGCCATGTTGTAAACTCTAGTGGCAAGGCCTCTTAACCGAAAATATATCGGGGCAGGATATTAAAATGACAACACTCATTCCTACACATTAGATGATTTCTGCGCTTGGATCTGTGCTGGTTTGTTTGTTAGATTGATAAAAGAGGGCCAGTGTCTTCAGTGTCACCACAGCTTCAATATAACTTCTCATTTAAGTCACCTTCAGTGGGAGGCAGTGTAGTCCCATCACACCAGGTGCTTGATGGTTGCTGTTTGATTTACGGCCACAAAGGCTCAAGACTTACAGCACTTACTGTATTCTGTGATACCCAGGCGCCTGTCTACACACGTAGACGCGCGCACGTTTACTGTATTTTACAGCATCAATACACTGTCAGCCAGATGTCTGATGTACCTCTCCATCTATGTATGTCTTTAGCCCATATCTTGGTAACGTTTCAATGCATTCTCAGCAGATGGCCACTTTAAATGATAACCACTGTGCTCTTATTTTATGTGTGTGAATTTGTGTGGAAAGATGTGAATTTATAAGTTTAATATGCAGAGTGCAAACAGTGTTTATGCATGGCTTTATTGACATGCATTTATGTGCACACAGAATGTGTACACTGTTTGTATGTGTGTGTGTTGTGGTTATTGCCATGCATACAGTATGTTCCCCTCTGTGCTGAACGTACCTCCAGCAGATGTGCTATTCCACGTGATCAGTGTGATAGAACGACAATAACCCCCCCCCACACACACACACACACACACACACATACACCTGTCTGCATTTACCTCTCTGTGTGAGAACAGGCTCGCAGAGTTTTCAGCAGTTAGAGATGCCGTCAACGCTTCATTGCGTAAGTGACAACATACAAACACACCACTGCCTGCAATTATGCATAGAACTTGCAATCATATACAGTGGGCCTATATACAAATTTACACAAATGTCTATCTCCCTCCCTCCTCCCCTCTCTCTCTCTCTCACACACACACACACACACACACACACACACACACACACATACACACACATACACACATTTCTATCTTTGTGAGGACCCTCATTGACATAACACATTCCCTAGCCTCTTACCCTAACCTAACTATCACAACTTAATGCCCTACCCCAACCCTTACCCTAACCTTAACCTAATTGTAACTGGAACCCTAAAATCAAGTCTTAACCCTCAAACAGGCCTTTGAAGAAGTGAGGACCAACCAAAATGTCCTCACTTTTCAAAAATGTCCTCACTCTGTTGCTAAAATATGTATTTTGGTCCTCACTATGTAACATGTACGTACAAGTATGTACGGTACACACACACACACACACACACACACAGAGTAATTGCAGTATCAGCAGACACGGATTGAGATGTATAACGCCTCATCAACTCATCTCCCAGTCAAATCAAGTCCCCAAAAAAGAAAAGGCTAGAACAGAAATTAGATTTTGAAAATTATATCTATCCGTCTGTCTGACTGACTGTCTGACTGAATTACTTGTTAGCTTACTGTCTCCCCGGCAGGCTACCTACATGACTCACTAACCTGCCGGTAGACTGGCTGCCTTTTGTCTGATTGGCCAGCACATTGACTGATTGACTGGCCGACAGAATGACTGATTGATTATCTTGCCAGCTTGTTGATGACAAGGTGCCAGATGACCTTGGTTAGGATTCACTGGCTAAATAGGCTTACTAGCTCCTTGCCTGACTGGGAGGCTGGTGTTGATTTAAAGGCAATCTTTTAAATGTTTTTCAAAAGGAAACTCAGTCCTGAAGTACAATTACTGTTTCTGTCAAATGAGTCTGGTGGCTATGGATGGGAGCAGCAGCAGAATGTATTTTAGCCTCCTAAAAAAAGGAGCACCTAATAAAATTATCATCAGTTTAACTGTACGCTATATTAAGGTAATTTTAATGCTTTAACTTGCCATCAGACAGCCCTTTCTGACAGGGAATTTGAAGCCATTATCTATGCTCTCTTCAAAACCACCAGACTACATCAATAGACGCAGTAATTTTACCTCACAGCACACAGGAATTGCTGGTCTACCACTGGTTAGGTTATTTAGTGTGTCTGTTATTCAGAACTGAACTAATGTGGCGTCCACAGCAGTACATTTACATACAGATAGTAATGATATAGAGCAGGAGCTTACATCAGGTCATGTGGTAAAAAGTTTTTAGATGGCTTGGGAAAATAGCATGTTGGGACTAAAACATACATACACCAAAATTTGATTACATCAAGAATACTACTGGAAAACTAGAGAATGATATATATGTAGACAGATAGATAGATAGATAGATAGATAGATAGATAGATAGATAGATAGATAGATGAAACCATGCATTGTGCAACAACAACAGGTCTATGATGTGATTAGGGAAAAGGGAAAATAAACTGGCTAGCTCATCTGTCACACACACAGCAAGGAGCTAAAGTGTTACACAGATAATTCCGCAGAAGTAGTGGTCGGCAATGTTAGAACGTTGGCAACTCTGTCCTCTAGAAATTACTTTTATATACAATTAATTTGCAGCAAGATAGGTTTTGAAATTACCCGTTGCATGCAGTAGATGGACACTTCCAAAGCTAGAAAATCATTGCCAGAGAACTTAATCCAGCCAGCAATTACATTTCTATCCCACATTTCCGTTACTCACTGATGATTTACAGCACAGACTGGATGATTACTTTGCCACCTTAATAACTGGCTGTCTGTCTGAGTGAATAAATGGCTACCTGACTACCTGACTGGTTGTCTGAATACTTAGCTGGCTGACTGACTACAGGCAGGTTCGGCTCAGGCACTGAAATGAAAGCAGCCAAATTCTGACAAATGGAGGCTGGTGTGAAAATGATCAAAGGGAAAAGAGCAGTGAGATGCAGGAAGAGGAGAGGAGAGAGGGAAGGTCTCAGGGAAGAATTACCCTGCTTAGCATGCTGCCCCACACTTGGAAGCCTATCCTTCAACCTCTCTCTTTCGTTTCTATACATCCCCACGTTCATACATATTTATGCCTGCAGACACACACGCACACACAAATAAAAATCCATTTCAAGGTGTTTCCCCTCCTGCTGTACTTGCTCACTGAATTCAATCTGACTCCAGGACATAATGAATCCATATCTACCAATCTCATCATTATTTGAGTTTATAGGTTGAATTTATCCATAAAACATCCCGCCATGAGGTTGTAAACACAATATATACAGCTAATTAAAGAGCAGATGTGAAAAGGTAAGGGGAGATATCAGTCTTTTACGCACAGTAGATGGTATACAATTTGTCACAAGCTACTTTTAGGCATCTGTGTTCATTACAGAGGAAACATCAAAGTAGAACAGTACAGAACAAACCAAGAGAATGATTGTTAACATGCTACATTTCTGAAAAAAATATTTTGGAATAAGAAGAATCAGAACACCAGCAGGGGATCGAAGTAGTTTCCCTTTCACTGCAGAGTGAACTTTTAAAACACCCCTCGACCATCTCCTCTGCACTTTAATTGAAATCCCTATCAGTGGTGTGTCGCCTCAGGAGGAGAGGCGAATAAATGCAATTTAACAGAGGAGAGCAAAAACCAAAGGGAGAGGACGGACAGTGCAAGTGTAAACACAGAGGAATAGCAAGTGTGAAGACGCATGAAAAATAAATAAACAGGCAAACATGCTGCTGTCTCTTTGCGATGAAGAGACTCCAGCTGTGACACTGTGAATAAGATATACATGCAAATATATGCACTGAGAAGTGTGTGTGTGTGTGTGTATGTGTGTGTGTGTGTTTTTTACTCTTATTGTGTGGACATCTGTTTACACAGTACATTGTAGGGACTCGCCCTCCTTTTGGGGACAAAACGCATGTACCAATAACAGAAATCAATAAATTTTAGTGTGAAGACTTTGGTTAAAGCAGCCTGGTCTCACTCCTTTAAAAAAAGTGCTGCTTGGGCCCTCAGTGGCTGATGCGCACACACAGTGCACCCTTTAGCATCTGTGTGAAATGCACCAGGCTTTTAACCAACTCCAATGTAAACGTGTCTCTGTCACTATTATACCCTAAGAAAATGAATGTGAAAGTGTGCTCAGGGCAGGTGGGTTGGCTGGGTCTGACAAGCACAACACTTTGACCCTGGAGATTAATGTTCATGTCCCTTATAAAAATAAAGGTCAACAAGTAATTTTGTCATGCAAGTCATTAATAAATTGTTAGTCACTCATTAGTCATGTGAGTCAAGTGACATGACTTATTTCAGCCACGATCTTTCCCTAAGCTTAACCAAGTAGTTTTGTTACCTAATCCTAACCATTATAATGATGCCAGGGGCTTCTGTCCAAGCGTCAAAATATAATGCATCGGGATGAGATCACGTTGGTTAAGGTTAAAGTAAGCTTAGGTATAGATCAGGGTCTAAGTGAGGGTAAGTCTCTAGAACATGAATGTAAGTTGACATAATGTCCTCTGAAGTAATGGAAACATGACTGTGTGTGTGTGTGTGTGTGTGTGTGTGTGTGTGTGTGTGTGTGTGTGTGTGTGCGCGCGTGCGTGTAGGATGATGCACGGTAAGGTAAGAATGTGGTCAGTGTGAGGTTGAGTATCTATGAGTATCTATGTGACATATTTCAGAGTGAATAGCAATAAGAGAGATATAAATCACATCTGACGTATTTGATTGGCTAACTCCAAAGTGGGTGCGGCTTAGTGAATATTGAGTGAAGGAGCCTTAGAGGATTGTTGGCCTCCACCCACACCTCCCTCACTCATGTTACTAGATCAGGATAAGGATCAGTGCAGAGAAATTAACCAGTTGGATTTTTACCACTCTTTTGAGAAGTTTTTGCTTAATAAAATCCAAATTAGCATCTCCTACTACAATATCTCGCCTATGACGAGCTAGTAGTCAGTGGGTTTACATGATGATGTTAGATGTCACCTCGAATCACATCTGAGTGGATTAATTTATGCATAAACTTAGTTAAGTTAGTAAAGTTAAGTCACTGAAAATGAAATTATGTTTTAACCCTCAGTTGGCATTTGATAAGAAATAGGTGAACAATTAACACGCGGACACAGGATCCATAGAATGAAATGGATTTGTGGTTAAGCTTGTCATAAAGTATGACTACAACAAAACTGTATGTATTTAATAAAACATTTCACTTATAAACAACCTTCTTCTGGCATATAAATAAGCATTACAGCAGTTGCAGAGTAAATTATCTAATCACAAGCAGGCATATTGTCTTGACAATCTATAGGATTTTCCTATAGACTACAAAAATGTCTTTGTCCAATGATCTGAGTCAATCTCTTTGTCTCAATCTATCGTTACTGTAATGACTTAATACCGACAAACTCCTCTCACTTTATTTCAGCTCCAGCTCAGTTTGGTGTATCTTATCAGTAGAAAACAGGAGGACAAAACTAATAAACATCGAGATCAATATTTGCACATGAAATCTCTCTTGAATACGAGTGTCTATGAATATACATGCATTCGATTCTCTTTTCCTTGTGTCAAACACACCCTACTTTCTCCTTCCGTTTACAGTGTCTGCCCTCGCCCTCCTCTCCCCGCCCCTCCCTCCCTCTATGATCTCTGTTTACAGAGCGGCTTGTTTAGCCTTAATAAGAGTCATTTCATAATGACTCTCATTAAGTCAACCAACAGGCCCACAAGGGGATCAACAAAAACAAAGGCAGCATTGTGTTGCGGGTAAGTGAGCAAAAAGCAGGAACAAAATAATTCCACTTCATATAATCTGTGACACACCTGAGTGGAAGAACAATGAAGTTTTGATTAAGAAATCCAAATGTGCTCAGATTAGCTCAGTTTGATCTTGTACTGTAGACATACAAGGGCAGAAGCACCACATCAGTCAAAATGTAAGCCCTATTAACATAAAGAACAAGCATTTCTAACCCTAATATTAGCCTCATTAGCAAAGAACTTTGGGGGAAGCTTAAAACTTTTTGCTAAAATTACTTTCACAAATGTCCTCTAAAAGCTCCTCCGCTCCATAAATTCTTTAAAACGGAACGAAGACGAAAGAGTTCAAAACCAGAAGAGAAAAAAAAAATCCCAAGGCAAAAAAAATATACATGAATATGGCTAAAATTTCTCTGAGAGCTTGATTAGTCAGAGACTAAAGTGTGCTGGGCAATTTAATCTGACAATTTCAGCTTGACGTCTGCAGCTACTTCAAATCACCGAAGATCATGAGGAGATATTCGTGGATTTTAGCAAAAATCTTGCAATTACCATTGTTATACATGACTTTCCAAATAAGTTAAGTTCAGAAAAGTCAATATAGCTTTTATTGTAAAACATTTCCAAGGGCTCTGGACAGCACCTCCTTTTCAAAGGATCGGATTATGTGTGATGACAGTGGTCTACTTTTTTGTAATGTACATTGGCACAGACAACCACACACAAAGACACAAACACACACACACACACACACACACACACACACACACACACACACACACACACACACACACACACACTGTATTCTTGGGCAGTCGAGTGTAGCGGAAGGTAAATCCTCCACTGGAGTGAGAGAACACTCTTCCCCTGAGGCGAGGACTGACCACTGATCACTGACTGTGTGTCTTAGTGTGCGTGTGTCTTAGTGTGTTTATGCTTTTGCAGTACACTAAATATAACTCATGACCAGTGTCCTAATATTAGGGGTTAATTTTTGCCCTAGAACATTTGTGCCGCTTTTTCTCCAGCACTGACAGTGATAGTAGAAAGTACACTAAGGTCAGCGTGGTATCTTGAAATGCACATTTATAATAAAATAGGGAGAAAACATTTACTTCTGTACTTCTTGTTTTTTTTTCGGGAAGATATAGCTCTTAAAAATAATTAAATATACATTACAAAACTGACCCCAATGATCAAACGGCTCCGTGATAGTCGGAACTGACGGTAAGTTTTTGTCATTTCTACAAATTAATTATGTAATAATCTGTAATTATGCAGTTTAATTGAGAGTAACTCTGGAAGTTGTTTTTAATTTGGACGCTCAGCAAGTTGGCTGTTTCTATAGCAACGCAACCTTCCATCACACATCTCGCTCTCAGATTAAAATCAAGTCCCCATTCAGGGTTTGTTTTTTTCCCCCGTCACGGTATGTTAGACTTTCACGTTTTGTTTTTCTTTACACCTGACAAAAGTAGCCTACATCTCTGATTATATCTTCCCTCCTCACTTATAAATATTATTTCCCCTAACCAGCCATCTTTTTGCTCCACTAGCAGCAGCAGAAGCAGCAGCGAGCTATTTCATGCTGCGTGTGTAATAAAAGGATTAATTTGTGCTGCTCAGACTCAGAATGGGCAGTAAATGGGACAGAGGGATATAAATAGAGACTACCTCACTCAACACTTTCTATTTCCTGACACAGATTGCTGCAAAAGAGGTATAACAGACCAAAAGCTGTCAGCACAATCTTTTCTCCACAATCATTACCATCATTATCTCGATTTTGGTGTTCCTAATCATGCATCTTTACCATTACTTGGCCTCCGAGGGGTTTTTTCTTGCTTGCTGTAAATCCGATTGGAACAGAATAATACTGTAATTTGTGATGACATGTTGAAAATGGATGTAGTAGCATAGCTTGGCATGACACAGAGACAACAGGTCAAGAGAAGAGCATTCAACTTAGGGTGCACATCAAAGTTCCCATCTGACCTCTACTTCAGTTTTCATGCTAACTTTTTAAATTAATATATATCATTAATATTATATCATCATCATTATTTCCATTGTGTACATGCAAAATGTCACATTTGCACACACAAGAGTACACAAAAGGCACAATTCATAGTCCTGCTGCTGATTTCATGCTATTCCACTGATTGACACTTGGCAGCGGTAATGCACAACGAAATTTGCTCTAGTGATACCCCAACAAAGACAGCAAAGAGGAATTCTGCAGGCTAGCAAACATTAATGTAAACAACATGGATTTTAAAATATTCCAAAATTGGCTTTGCAATGTAAAACACAAAGGAAATGAAAATAGTGTGTTTTTTAGGCATCAAGGATCAGGCTGCTCTTAAACACTATTTGTAGGTATATCCATGAAAAGTAATGCACCACAATTCATATATAACACACATACATAACAAGCCAGTAATTCATTTATAACCCGTGTAATCGGGAGGGCTGCGATCACATGACAAATGCAGTAATGGAAGAAAAGAATAAAGTATGAAGAGTCAAAGCACTTGCAAAGAGGCAGGTTGGGGTGATGGATGTGTCAAACAAACACAGGACTTTCCCCCGTGCTTGAGAGGTGTTTGGGACCAAGTGATACCAAGAGAACTTGTAGTAATTTCACGGTATGTCGTCACCATTTTCTTTTGCTAAACCTAACCTAGGTGTCTTAATATTTACCACATAATGGGGCACCGATTCATTAGATATCATGATAACTGTTTTATGAGGATTTGTTTCAGGGGTATGCACAACACATTTTGGCAGGAAACACTAAATGTAAAACAAAATTTGTTTGTTTTTAACTTTTAATGCTTACAAGAAGAGAAATGGTAATGCCACCTTTTTTTCCAGCAAAATTATCGTATTGAAAATGTTGTATCTACAAAATGTTTATTGTCACCATTGTACATTTGTTTTCTGTGCCATACCTGCAGGTAACGACTAAAGCATGAATAAAATGTTTGTTCTTGGTGTTGGGATGGTAAAAATGTGTGAAAATCATGTCAACTGAATGCACACACACTTTTTTTCTGAACTTTTAACCCCATCTCTCAGTCCTCCTCAGTGAATGGAACTGTCTCAGGTGTCAACACTGAACCTTAAGGATAAAGTGTCATGTGATTATAAATGGTCATATAAGAAGGACTCAAATCAACTGTCTCTAGATGCCAGACCAAAACCAGCTACCCCTTTGATTGGTGAGCTGCCAAAGTTCTTGAACATGAGTCAGTGGATGGCCAAAGAAATACTGAGGAGAATCTTTACATACAGTAGTATTACAACTGAGCCAGTTAAGGTGGAAGATCTAGAAAATTAAGTGTTGGGTTTTGTTTAGACATCTTAAGGTACTTAGTTATCGGAATAAGTCAATGCTGACTTGAAGAATGAGATGGGGACATAAACTCCAATGTCCAGTGTTAAAGTAATGTTCAGTTTCTGTTGTCCTACAAATGTCACACCTCTTCCATCACCAGAAAAAAAAACATTGCCAACATTTGCAAATTAATTTCCAAACTTGTAGAGATATGGCTGCAATAACAGCCTGAGTTGTTGTTTTTCACTGCTGTTGCAATGGAAAATTGTGTTTTCGTATTTATATTTAATAATTAAACAGTTTGTTCTTGTTCTTGTTGTTCTTATCAAACTTGATAAGGTGCAAAACATTTTTCTGTTGAGACTTCATAGTCTTTTTCCCAATTCACACTTACTGTGTTTGATTACATAACATTGGTGCTGTGTGCCTTACTAACTGGATGGCAGCAGTAACATCACTAACACAGTTCATTTTCAGCCTTGGCACTGTTTTTCAATCATTTTTCTTCCGAATGACTCGAATAAAATTCAAAAAGTTAGTTGCTTGAATGTCTGCAGTACAGTCCTAACAGGCTGGTGGATTAAATTAGAAAAAAAGCGTTGCTCTACAGAAACAGATGGGAAAAAATCGGTGCCAGGCTGAAAATGGTGCCATTAGGCTTTAGGTTGTAGATGTGAAGTATTTGCTGCTGTTTTGATTTTATCACATTATTAGCCAAGAGGCTAACAGCTGGCAAGCACAAATTAGCACTAAGCTAATTTCACTTGTAATCAGACTCGTTGGTTAAAGGCTGGGGTGAGAGATTGATCATGTGCCGTGTTTAATGCATCAACCTGGTGGTTTCAATCCCAGAATGCCAGGTGACCACGTCTGAAACAAGATCTGGGCTTTTAATTGGGCTGCAGAGGCCTGAAGGTCATGAAACTCAGTGAGGACTCACTTCTCAATACAGGGAGGATAAAATCAATAAGGGCGAGACTGGAGTTATGAGGTTGCTCTGTGGCAGCTAGGATACGCAGCCTGTCCTTGGCAGAGCCACAACACAACAGAACTGCTGAGCCACAATATGTCCTGCTGGATTCACCTCTCCGTCTCTCCGTCTCTCTGTCTCTCCCTCTCTCTCTCCTCCTCCCTCTCTCCCTCTCTCCTCCCGTTATTCTGCTCATTAACTGTCATACAGGACTGTCAAACTGAATCAGAGACAGGCACGCAGACTGCTCAGCGAGGCCTTTAGAAACATGGAGGTGTTGTACCAAAAGTGAAGCAGAGCTGCAGGGCTCGCAGACAACTGCTCACTTCGCGGCACAAACATGCTTCACATTTGTCACTTATAATTTCCACTTTGTTTGATTCATGGCGGTTTTTTGGTAGGTAAGAGCTGGGGTTGGTTTTTATTGTTGTTGTAGGGTTTTTTTCTTTCTTTCATTTTTATATGTAAATTTGTGCTTTTTAATATCTGAGAATTTGTTTTTTGTTTTTGTTTGCAAATTTATGACTTTATAATCTTTACAATTAAAAAAATTTAGATTTTGTTTTTGATTTATTTTTTCTCTGGAATGTTACCCCTCTTACTTTTTTTTAACCTACAATGGCCCAAATACACGATCGTATTTGTTGAATTTCAGTTTAAACATGCATTTTAACGAAATGGGGGTTTTGCGATTGTAGTTTCTCTTTTTCTTTTCTTTTTCTTTTTTTTTTAACGTAAATTTTTGACTTTATAATCTCGGAGGATATCAGAGGAAGTTTTTATCTCGTGAATTTACAAATCGGAAATTCTTTCTTTCTTTTTTTTCTTTTTCTTTCTTTTTAACCTAATATGACCCGAATACACCATCGTATGTGTTTTATTTCAATTTAAACATGTATTAACTGTTTAAAGGGTTTGTTGATGTTGTTGTTTTTTTGGCCACTTTTGGGCAACAAGCCGTAAACACAACACTGACATATTATCATCTTTTAAATTAATGGTGAATATGCTGTGAATACATTGTCAAACTGTGGGTTATTCACACATCCAGCAGATACAGACCAATATTATTGTTCAGTGTCATGTTTCTGGCCACCTGGTAAATGTGAGTCCAATATCCACTCTCATTTTAGACACTGCTGTTTGGTGCTGGACAGGAAGCATACAGTGGATGTGATTATACCTACCTCAACACAGCATGTTAGATTATGGCCATCAGTTGTAATTTTCCTTTTTTGTTTCTGAGAACTCACAGTTGTCTTTGTTGTTTTAGCCTGAGAAATGACTAAATACTACACCACCAATCAGCCCCTACCAACTGTTGCCATGGCAGAATCAGAGCCGTAGCAGGTTTTGTAGTTGCAATGGGAACAAAACACAGCACCACAGCTGCTGATTTCATCAAAGAATCGAGCCACAGTGAAATGCTGTAATCTACTGAATGTTGTATCATTTCATCTAAGTGTAAGTTGTATCTGCAGCTCACAATTAGTGATGCACACACCAGAGTTTTCAGTGATTGTATCTTTGCCACTGAATCTCCTTGGTAGTCCACCAGCCTGCAACTTTTTATTGAAGAATCAAGTATTTTTTACACAGCATCTTATTTTTTGCTGCTGATAATTCAACCAGGAGAGTTTTCTGTCCACCCAAGCCTTCAACTGTCAGTCAGCAAACCATGTACAAAATGAATGTGACTTTTACTTCTGGTACCCTGGATGTAGTTCACCGCTCTATTAATAATGACATAACACTGTTGACCTCTAATTACTCTAATCTGCTCTCAGATCAGGCATGGCTGATTTAATGAAATAATATTCTATGAAGCACAGTGCTTAGTTTGTGGATTTGTGAATGCAAGTTAAGTGAGTAAGTCAGTAGCTGACAGAGCTCGCAGGAAAAGACCATGAAACAACTTATTTCTCACTTTTTGAAAGCTGTAAAATATTTGTGACAGGTACGAGCTGCTTTCAGGAGGAGAAATACAGACCTACTGTACCGCTTCAGCTCAGAGACTGAAACCTCTTTGTCTTTTTGTGACAGACAATAAATTTGCATTGGACCGACTCCTAACTGATACAGTAAGTCTCTCTGACACCCTGCTTTCTCATATCACTCCTGTATTTCTTTGTTAACTCTCTTCCTCCAACTTCAGCTCTCTTACTTTATTGTGTATAAAAACCAACTGTTGACTGTACGCTGCATCTTTGTCGTTCTGCGGCATATTTCAAATGTTTCTAAAAGTGGAGACTTTGGGAGCATGAGAGTTTTTGTTTACCCATGCTGGAACGGGGTTGGCTCGTTATTGGATTCATGTTTAAAATCAGACAAGTCGTCGTGATAACAGAAACAGAAGCCGCAGCTCCTTTTGAAGCTGCTGGGAAACCGCTCGCAAACCTTTGAACACATCAACCAAAGTGACCTAAATTCAAAAATCCCATTTTTTCCTAATTTCATGCTGATAACAAAAAACATCCCATTTGAGTGTCTTTCGCTGTGCCGCCTCCCACCCCCCCACTGAGTCCAAATGACTGCAGGAGCACAACTGTGCTGAAAATTAAACTGTATCATCCAGAAGAAAGTGTCGCTCCACTCGCCGAATAAACGCAAAGCATTTAATGATTTTAAAGTGGAGAAATGAAATTTTGAATTTAACTCTTACTTAAACTTTATTCAACTCTGCATGATGTCACCATCATTTACTGACATATAATTACTGATTTAGAATCATGGCTTTGCATTTATGAGCAAGAGAGCCATCTAGTTCTAATCAATTTGAGAAGGCAGACATCTCTACAGCTGATATCTCCAACACTAAGCAACTCACATCAAAACATCTAAATTGATAAATAACACTAAAGGTAAGAGGAGAAATATGAATTTCTGACTTTGGGGTGAACTGTCCCTTTAAGAGACTATGGATGTGTGCTTAGTTTGCTGTTTGAGCTTCCAGCAAGAAAAGCAGCATTTTTTTCCTCCACCATCTTTTAATAAACCACAGTGAAGGAAAGCGGTAAATCAGTTTAATGTTCCATAACAAACAAATAAGAAAAGGTTGAAACATATTGACTGTGAAAAAACATCCATTCATCAATGGGCCTCACAATACAGGAGGAAAAGGCTAACCTTGATGTAAAAAAAAACACACACACGTACACAAACATCGTGCTACTGTAGCTTGTTCCAGGTGGTGCTGTGTCTGTACTTCTCAGCTTTAAAAAACACACACACACACACACACACACACACACACACACACACACACACACAATGCATGCACACACACCATATACAGCCACTACATCAATACAGGTAACATTTACTGTCAGGTGGCGACAACATAATGAGAAAACACAGCGTGACCTTCGCTAGTGCAGCGCGGGAAAAATGGCAGAGCACAGCATAATATTCTCTGACAAACTAATGAAAGTCAGAGGAAATGTATCCCTGACTGAACGAAACAAACAGCAAGTGTAGGGTGCCATTCACCTACAGGCATCATCACAGTGTGGACAGAGAAATAGAAATGTACACCTAAACAGCATTCAGCAATCATAACAATATACCTGATGTGTGGAATCTAACACGTGACACATTAAAGGATAACTAGGTATTTTTCAACTTGGGCCCTATTTCCCCATGTGTATGTGTGCATATGATTTATGGGTACAACTTGTTCTAAAATTGGTTCAGTATTGAGGGAGGCGGATGCAGTTGGCAGCCGCGAAATGAGCTAGAACGGTAACGGGGGGAAAATGCGTCCCGTATAAGTTTGTGCATTAAAAGTGCTTTTTTTCGCAACTGACCAGTTCAGATCGCCAGTGCTATCTCTGTAAATAGCATACTAAGCATTTCCCTTACCTCTGGGCTGTGTGTGACGTCATCTTGCGAGAGCTTTGCTCCACTGAGTCTGCAGCTCTCTACTCGTGGGACAGCCATTTTCTTGAGGAAGAGGTGTTTCGGGATTGGATGTCTTCTCTTCTTCGGCTGAAAGTAGTCATCTTGGGAGACAGGAGTGTTAGCATCCATTTGTAGCACAACTAGCCACAACTTCAGCATCTCACCGTCCAACAAAGGCAGCCTGTGAAAGCTGTACGGGGTGTTGTGTGACATCCTCTTCTTGCAATTCAGATAAGCACAAACACAAACCATTGGCTCCTCTGTTTTCTTCCGGCAACAAGCAAAGCTCTCGCAAGATGACGTCACAACACCGAAGGAAGTGAAGGGTAAGGGAAACACTTAAAAAAGCACTTTTAATGCGCAGACTTATACAGGATGCATTTGCCTCCGTTACCATTCTAGCTTGTTTCGCGGCTGCCAGTTGCATCCGCCTCCCTCAATACTGAACCAGTTTTAGAGTGAGTAGTACCTATGAATCATACGTACACATACACATGGGGAAATAGGGCCCAGGTTGAAAAATACCGAAGTTGTCCTTTAAGATGTGGTATTAAAGCTCAAAAATAAGATGAGTAGGAAGTAAAAAAAGATAATGTGAAAAGTCATTTTAAGTCATTTGCTTGATTTTTTAGGTTTGTTCTTTCAGGGTTTTTTTTTTTTTTTTTTTGGACCACAGTAGTTGAGTTGCAGTTATCTTATCAGCTAATATAACATGCGAGTTACGATAAGAGGGTAAAGAACAGTGTAATTTCCTATTGTATTGTGTGAATAGTACGATAGTACTTGATTGTATGTAGAATTTAAGCACAATGCTGATCCCTAACCCAGCTGCCAGAATGTTGGTCATTGTACATGCAAACCATGGATACATTATATACTGAATGTTATTATCAAACGACAACCTGCAAGGCCAAAAATAGAAGCCACTGTGGAAGTGCCAAAAACTGCAGTTGCTCTACTTGCCGCTTGACGCTGGCTCCAGAAGCCAGTCAGTCCCCACAGACCCCCGTGATAAATGCCCAACTTTACAGCAGAAATAAACATGTTCACAGCTTGCTATAAAAAAAAAACAAAACATTTTGGTCTCTTTCAACACACATAACAGTACAGGAAGGGAATTTTTTTTATATAACTCACCCATCTATGTTATATTTAGGCTTAAAGTTACGCATATTTAAGGTCGGGGGCACTTGAGTGACGGGCTGTCTGCAAGGCATCACCACAGTCTGAGTCTGATCCACCCCTTGCTCCTCCAAAATTCTACTCTCTACTCCAAATACGGCCAAAACGCTAACCTGGTGTACTCAAGGCTCCAAAACAGGAGTCCACAAACCAATGGGTGATGTCATGGTACCTAGTCCATTATTTTGTACAGTCTATGGTTATTATGTAGCAGATACATGAAAATGTTATGTTTCTTTACATTTCAACAATGCTCTGGTAGTGTGGTTAGGTACAGGCACAAAAACAGCTTGGTTATGGTTAGGAATAGATCAAGTTTGCCACTACTGGTGGCACAAAAGTCACTGGAAACGCAGCAACAGGTAGCTAAAAGCAACTGGCATTGATCCTTTTTGGTCTGGAACAGTGGTCTGCATTGGTCTGCTGCTTAGCACAGTTTAAGTCACATAAAGATGTAGCTTAACCTCCTAATGGCCACTAGGGGGCAGATTGGCCAATAACAAGTGGATGATTGATTAAGCAAATTTACAGGTGTGGCTGACATAACAGCTAAACTACATTCAAATGTTATGGATTCTCATATCAGTTACCCCAAGGATCAACAGATATGGCTTTTTAAAGTCCTATTTTTATATGCATCTTCAGCTGATATGTTTTGCTAGTATTCATTATCAACTTATTTGACAACTTTTCTTGCCAGAAAATATAAGTATTTTGGTCATGTTTCAGGCAGTGCACCTACAGTGTTTAATGGGGAGGAATAGCTTCTACATGAAGATCTGGTAAGAAAAGTGTGCAAAAAAATAATTTGAATGTTAATGATCACTCAACATTGTCAGGAAGGAACCACCATCATTGGTAGTGGACAATACTGGAGGAATAATATTCTTATAATGACTTTGGCTCTTAGTCAAAACATAAATACAAACATATTTCCAGATCGTAAGACTTCAGAGTCACACTAATATGTGTATCTGCACTGTACTGTGTTTCTGATGTTTATGCATATTATATTTATGATAATTATGTTGTGACATTATGTATGAGAATAATCTTTACAGCACAGAGGTGAAGAGGAGGCCAGAGTCCTGGTTCAGACACGCACAATGTTGTCCGGCAGACATATTATCTGACCCACACTACAGGCACAACCAGATGTATTGAGGTCTGTTTGCAGTGTCATTGTGCGCTGAATATATTTTAGAAGTGCTATTATTTATTTCTGCAAAATGTGGAGCAATCATCCCTGCACTGTTCCTGCAAAGCAGCTCAACAGTCTCATTGCTTCATTCTAGGTCAGTTATTACGAGAAGTGGCTTATTCGTTAATTGTTTGCCATGCCGGGTTTACATGGATTAAACCTCCTCAATCCAACCCTGCAATGTTGGATTGAAAATGGTAAATACAAGCCAAAGGGAGACAGAGCACGTGCATCCAGGTAAATGTCAGGGCCGGCTGCTGTGTGTCAGTCTCGGTGTCTGGAGGGTTCACTCTAACCAGAGCTGGCTTATTAATCACCTCCTGTTGTGCTGGTTTTCTGGGAGTGACGGAGGAGCTGTGCAGTTGGGTTGTTGACCCTACAGATTTTCGCAGTGCGTCGGGTCACAGCTTGCCTCAGAGCCAATCAATTTGTTAACACCAGAGCTTCACCCAGACAGGATTTTTTGGCATGGTGAGAGGACCCCTCGACCCACAGCTGGATCGCATGGCAGTGAAACGCTAATAGTTGTGAGATTCCTCCAGGGAGAGTATAAATTCATGTTAAACAACCCTTTAACTGTCATTCTGAGCCTCTTCCAGAACTAACTAATATAAAGCTGTGTGTTGTTGGCTGGGTAAATATAGTCACATACACTATTTAGTTCTATGTAGGTCAGCAGGGAGGATGAAAATACATTTCATTGCCTTTGTCAACTTAAGTTTTACAGTATCTGCCTGCCAAAAGTGTCCCTTTGTGCTTTTATGCTGTATTTTGACTTTGGAGTACAGGAGGACTCTTTATTCTGGTCCCACAAGAACAAAATTAGCATATAGAGAAAAACATATCAGATATTTCACCATCATATTTATAACATTTAGTTTGCAAAATATCCATGCTTATTGGGAGGTTTTAAAGTTTATTGCAATTTTTTTTCCTATTGGAGTTTGTTTAATAATTTCACATGATCCAAAACAGATGTAATAACGCTCATGATTCCAAAAGCCTAATGCTGAACATATCAAATCTCACACATTATATGTCTATTTTAGCCAATAGCTCAGCAAACAAATGGTCTCTGACGGTGAGATATAATCTTAATTACGTGGTTTGAAGGGTTATTAAAGAACGTGAATAATGATTAGATTTTGATTAGCCCTTCTCTGGCCCTGAAGGGATAATCAGTGAGCTCTGGACAGCAGAGATTTTCTCATGGTGTATAAAAGGCAGCTGTATTGGCACTGAGAAGACTGTCTTGGTGCTGAAGTGAAAGTAAACTATTTCCTTGGATAAAACCACAGTAATTTTTTGAGAGCTCCGACAGTGGAGACTACCAGTGTATAAATTCTGGAAAGCTCCTGTTTTACCCTCTGGTAGACACAGGACTAATACTGTTTCAGGTCTGAATGCCCCACCCTGGCATCATTGTGGAAACTTGCAGCGCTGGCTGAGGCGGTTCAAGGCAGCGCTGCACTCTGCTCACTACATGAGGTCAGGACCGACTAGACTGGTGTCTGTTACAAATCCCTGCTGAGCCCTGGAAGGGGACCGACAGCCAAAACTAGGAAGCCTCCGTAATCTGGACTTTTGATCCTTCATTCGTAGAGATTTGAAAGGGTGTGGCACGTTCCAACCCATCTGTGGTATGAGCTATAAAAAGCCAACCTACCTTAACCCTTCATGCTGTAACCTTGGAACAAATTTGTGGATAAAATATTGTGAATGTATAAACTTTAACTTTCTAAACAGATTTGTCCTCTGGTCCACTGTGCACCCCAAACCAAGATATTTAACCTTAAGCATTTGAGTATCAAACACAAACTGGATGCAAACTGGTTTGCACTCAAAGTTAAGTTTTTATCTCTTTTAGAGTTCTTATTGTATTAATCCATTTACAGTGAAGAATAATGACGTAGCTGAGACAGAAGCTGCGGTAATGGTTGCTATAGGAGCAGTTAACATTCTTTAACAATGAAGTGCTCCAGGGATGATGTTCTTCTATAGGCCAACGTGGAAGTTAGTGTCACCCTGGTTACCTTGTCAAAAAGCCAATGGGAGTGTTCAGTGGAAAGAAAATGAGCTCTGTGGCAAACAAATGTTTATGAAGTTAACAAGTCATGACTCTACAGTAATACACAAACTATCCCACAGAAATCTCTATAATCTTGCAGCCCACTGTATATGCTGTGAGGTTAGAAAAGGCCTTTTTATTTTGGCATTTGATAGTGTCTCCTACCTGTGATTTAGTATGCATTGCACTGACTCTTTGCCCTCTGAGTAAAGTCCATCCCTGTCTGTGGACACCAAGACAAATTCCTACACATTCACTTTGCGACAGCAGCAGTTTTTGATCTCCTGGTTAAGGATCCAACAGATAATCCATTATCCACCAATGTCTTCCCTGTGATTCGACAGATTTCACCCCTCGTCCTGCTCAGATAGCCGTATTGTTCCTGTTCAGTCTATTTCTGGGTTTCACTCATAAGCTCCAGCGACAGCATCTATTTGCTGAAAACCAATACTGTCTTGGGCTGTGATATTGTGCTTATTGCCATCTTATCTCCCGTTGCAGCCACCCAAACACATTTAGTATTTGGAGGCTCCCGCAAACATGTCCGCCTGATAACAGGGGGTGCAAATATATAGAGAGCCTCTGTCTGTCTCTCGCCCACTCTGTCAACACATTCACAAACACACAATTCGTAAAAAATCTCACTTTTCAAGCTCGCACACTAACACGCCCACAAAGAGAAACACATTCTCTCTTGTTTTTGTTCACAATCGCTCTCTGACACATCCACATTAGCTTTTGGAGCTCTTTTTGAGGATGAGGTCAATCTGCAGTTTGTGAACCTTCAGGCGATTCAAGATGGTGACTAAGAACCTGCTCACTGCCTTTTCCGGCCAAGAGTCATAAAGTCGACCTACAGTCTCAGCCCAGGACAGTGTTTTCCAGCTGTATGGTTTGAAATCCCCCAAGAAAGGAATGACAGGACAGAATTCACAGTGACACGATCAAGTTAGACAGAAAGCTTCAGGCAAAATGGGCTGTCCCAAAAAAAAAAACCTGCTGCTGCATTTTTTTACAGAAACCTTGAGTTGTTAGTTGTCTTTAGCTCTTTTTTCACAGATATCGCACTATAGGGCCACTACAGCATCCCTTCTTTATGCTGCGTTTGCATTTTTTCCACAGTACTAAACAATGGCAACATCATGCTGCTCCTGGGATTTTTGACAGCATGCCAGCATCGCGGAAGCAAAAGAGGCCTGACATGTAGCACAGCGGCATCAGCCTAGCGCTTTCTAAATAATACCAATTGCATTAACATGGCAGTAACAATCATTTACTGTTTTTGTAATAGGGTGGCTGATCTCATCCCGTGCTTGGAGGGTAAGGAGCTCCTGGACCTCACTGTTTTCCCAATTTGTGACATTTTCGGCCAGTTCCTCTTCTCTGAGTTAGCTGCTAACTGCTATCAGCTACTTTTGAAATCTCCCGTGGTGGGTCCAACACATAATACGGCATCAAAATGTCCCACTCATGCCGCCAATGATCCCATCCTGTCAGCTGTCCCTATTATATTAGACATTTATTCAGCACTGTCCCCCCCAAGATCATTGGCATGAAATTCCTGCCTTGAAAAAGCAGTGTAAAAGGAGCTCTTGTTCGCATTTTCATCAACATATCTCCATTGTATTCAATGTGCTACATACATAAAGTTGAGTTAAACTGAGAGACTTTTCTGAAACCTTTTCCTGTTGGTGCATTCAAGTACACTCTGACATCTTAGCTTCCAGATTTGGCTGCCAAATATTAACCTTTAAAGTAAGACATGACCAAATTAATCAATGTTTGCACATGGCTTGTTTTCTGGGCCTGATTTTCTAACAGCAGAGTTCATAAGTGTAATGCATTAATCAGCTTAAACTCAAAAATTAGATATTGGAGTGTTTTTTTCCCCTCAAATTAGTTTTTAAAATGGCCTGTAACTTCCAAAAAGAAGATGATGGGTTGATAACTGTGATGGACTGTAACTCATTACTAAATATGTCCCGATAAAAAGCAAAGACCAGTGTCTTGTGAGAGCTTCGGGGTGAAATAAGAAGCTATTTTTAGATACAAATGTAGCCGCCAGTGGACTTTAAATGTTGACAGAAAGTCCCAGATCTTTCCCCCAAGAGGATGTGAACAGAATATTTAAATTTTGTTTTTTCTCAAGCTGTTCAAAAGCAAACAAGAGGTTCAGAGATTTCTATTGAAATATACACATATTCAGATCTAAATTGCATTTTGAATTTAAATTAACTCTCCCAAAAATGTGGAGTCAATGTTTCTCCCTCCAACATATTTTGTCCAATTAAGGTTCAAGTCACATTAATTATTGAAGAACCTTTTTTTCGTGCTGTGCTTCCAAACAACAGGCTACTAATGTAAACTAACACTTATCAGCATCAGAAAATATTTAAGCTCCATTTATCATTTTTGTATTGATAATGAATCCAATCTATGTGTAACATGAGGAGGTTGTGGTTGTGCAGATGAAACCACAGAGAATTATCACCCAGCTCTGCAGCTGTACAGAGCTTTTAAGCTTCTTTCATATCATTGCTTTGGTTAAATGCATATTTACTGCAGCCTGTGGTTTAGTCTCAGTGTCAATTCAACCCCTTATCCAACAGCAGGCAGCTGTTTTCAATCAACAAGCTCTGATAAACCCACTACACGTCACCTGCTCGGCACCACACAGCAGCTAGCAACCAAAAGCCTTTTTTTCAGGAGTTGGTTGAGACCAAAACAGAGCTAAAAGGAGGAACACAATCTCCAGAATAAATGTTGGCATTGTACATTTTTACAAACCATGCATATGTTATATTTTCTTTTCTATATGTAGCTGAAACTTCATGTTTCTTTATGTTGCAGTTTTCTGTTTTATGTTGTGACAGCGCTGTGGTTAATGTGTGGTTAGGTTTAAACACAAAAACTGCTGGGATAGGTTTAGGAAAACATCTGCTTTGGTTTAGTTGTCACAAACATCACTGGAAATGTCCTGATGTCTCAGCAAAAACACTTGGTTTTGCTGCCAAAATCAGTGTTAACAGTGGTCTGCTTGGCAGTCTCACCTTACACCATTCACCATCCCCTCCCTCCTACTCAGCTCATATACATGAAATCTGAACTATGTCACTTTAGAAATGTTGATATAAAACGTGAATTTACAAATGTAACATATTGGTGGTTTGCTGCAGCGTGCAATGCCAAAATTTCTTCCTCGTGACTGGGATGAAGGAAGAGGGGATATTTGATTTGCACTCATCAGGCAGACACCAACACAGAAGCTATTCTGTTGCAGCAGTGCCTTTTATACACTTTTGGACAAAGGAAGCGTAGCTTAGATGTTGGATTAGAGGAACAGACCAACTCAACCAAACATCCACAGCTTCAGTATAAACTACATGTCACTAACAATACATCTGTGCTAGCTACAGCCTGGCGTTCAAACTGAAAAGTTGGCCTACATCTCCTCAATATCAGACACAATAGTTTTCAACCTCACCATAAGTTTCAACAACAAAGGCTAAAAGACGGCTGGTAACCGGCCCGCTCAGCAGATCAGAAACTGAATTGTACCAGCGTTTGTTCCTCTGCTGATGTGAGAAATAAAATCACGTCACTCTGAGCACGGCCGTCAGCAGAGAGCCTCGATAACAAACTCAGTCGCACTGTACACGCCACTGGCAGGCTGCTGTTTTTCTGCAAGAGGTGAAAAAAACAAAGTAACACTTAAACATGCGTACACACACACAAACACACTTCCTACATGCATGCTTCTGTAGACAGTGAAAATTGGTCTCAAGGGTGGAGCATGTCAGAGAAAGAAAAAATACAAAACTCAGTGTTCACGCTCTCTTTTTCTCTCTCCAGCATACTCACGTTTTCACACTCTCCTACACATCTAGCCCCCCTCCTCTCCTTCTCTCTCTGACTTACACACAGCTTGAGAAGTGTGTATAGGGAATAAATTGCAATGACTGCCGACGGTCACAAGTCATTGAACAGCTCTTCACAGTTACTGATCATATACACAAAACAGTGAAGTAGTCATGCGTAACACACAGACACACATTCATATACACACGTACACAAATGTACACACAGTCTGGCCGACAAATAAGTCTGAAAACATGAGTGTGATTTGAGTCAGATGTAAAGTGAACATGTGATGCCACAGAAAGGGAATGGTCTGCTCCATATGTGCTGCTCTCTCCTTCTCTCTTTGCTATGCTCCTTAATTTCTTTATTTGTTTTTTATTCTTTCTTCCTTTATACATCTGTGCCCGCTCTTTATTATCTTTGTCTCTTGCTGGTTGTAATTTAGGCTCCATCTGTACATCACAGGCTCTCGCTGTGTATTTCTTCCACAAACTTTTTCAACTTCCGCTTTTCTTCTCAAATTTACTTTACTTGAGTTGGCTTGAATAAATACATCAAAATACTATTTTATTTTGCGAAACATGTTGGACAACATCTACAATGGCATGAATACCGCATCTCAGAAGCAGTGTGTGGGATTTAGTGGCATGTGGAGGTGAGGATTGCAGATTGCAACCAGCTGAAACTCCTCCCCCTGTGCCAAGTGCTGCCAAGGATTCCTTCATTGTTCATCCTTAAGGAGGTTTTTCTTAAGGAGGAGCTGAAATAGCCACAGAGGTGTGGAGCAGGGTTTATAAGCACTGCGTACAGTACGCATGAAACAAGGCCTAAAAGAGGCGTACGCCACTTCCCATGTAGGAGTTATCTGTAAAAACAGACTGGATGGGAGAAACTTTGACCCATGCTTATGAACATTTTGGAGACAGGAAATTGGCGATGCAGAGGTGGAGGTGGAGGTTTTGGCACACACCATTTGTGGCTTTTGTCCATTTGTAGATCTTTAGTATAGACCCTAAGTGTTGATTTATAAATGAGACCCCAGGTAATTGAAACTAATAAAAGCACTGAAAATGTTTATAAATGAGTGTTTCTTCGATGCTGTTTGGCATGTCGCAGACAGCCCACTAACCACCACCTGCTAGTTTATGCTCACTATAATTCTTGGATAATTTATAACCCAGGTGTTCTGGTGGTTTTTACCGGGAGCAGAATTGTCCACAGAGGTCTGCTTCTCTCCAGAATAAACGGACGCAGAAATTTAAACTGGTAAAGACACTGAATAAAGCAGTTTCATGTTAAAAATCAGTGTTTTTCAGATACAGTTTGGCTCATTGCAGAGGGGATGCTAACGACGCAATAAGGCAAATGGCCCTATCTCAAGCCAGTGTTTGGTTTGTCCATTTTGGGCTACTATAGAAACACAGTGGTGCAACATGGCAGACTCTGTGGAAGAGGACCCACTCCCTATGTAGATATAAACGGCTCATTTTAAGGTAGGGAAAACATGGCTATTCTTATTTTGGGATGGCTGTACACAAAGGAAAACATACCTGTCATATTACCTTTCATTTTTGCCAATGTATCCCCCTAAATCCTACACATTGGACCTTTAAAAAAAAAAACCCTGAAAACCATTATATATGAAACAAAATGTTTTACTTGAGACAGGTTTGAATCTGATTTCTCTGGCATTATCATGACTTTATATCGCTGGTTGTTCCTGGATGATCCCTGACTGGAGGTTACACCTTAAGATCTATCACTACCCCACCCCTCCTTCCCCCTCCCTGTGTCCCTTCAGGTTTTATCCCATTGTACACTACACTTGATCTATTTCCTATGGCTATCATTCCCTCTTTCTTTTCTCTCACTTGTTCTCTCCCTTTTCACCTCCTCCATCTCTCTCCCCTTACTCTCGGCATCTCTCTCTGCGCTCCTTATCTGTACTCCCGTACCCTATATAGCACTTCGGTTGTATCTCATTGTAAAGGCAGAGCCATTTATAGGCTGCTGGTTATTGGTTGAGAAGGGGGCGGGGAGGGAAAGAGAGAAAAGGATGGGGGAGGGATTTTCACAGAAGCAGCAAATAGTACAGTATATTTGCAGAGACTGTGCTGTTGAGAGACGCGACAGCGTTACTTGTTTCAGCAAATGCCCCAAAGCGTCATGTTTACATTGAAGTGACAGAGCTCTGTCACAGCCCTAATAATTATCACAGGGGCAAAGGAGGAAGTGAGGAGAGTGAGCTCCGCTAACCTTGAGGAAATAGCGATTTCATCCCAAACTATGATGTTTGCCTTAACCCTTCATTTTGTCATTTCATTCGTATTTTGTAGGATCTGTTGTCTTTGAAATACACCTGTCACATATTATCATTGCAAAGTGGACAAATTGCTGACATGTGCTTGGTGTTAAAGTGAAATGCTGGCAATATTCTACATTATTTTTATTGTGAACAAATTCAGATTTGAAGTGACATACTTAATCTTAAATTGCATAGGTTAGGGTTAGGCAAGAAAAGTTAGCTTAGGTTCAGGAAGAGAAACATGGTGAAGTCGTACATGGGACATAATCACCAGTCTCCTGGGGAAAGGTCCTGTGTTTGTTTGACCCATCCACCACCTCAACCTGCCTCCTTACATGGACTTTCACTCTTCACATTGTGTGAGCTATATACAAATTACTGGCTCGTGAATACGTGGGTTATAAACGAGTGTTGGTGCATTGCTTTTTGTAGTAATATGTACAAACAATGCAGAAGAACAGCCTGAATGGGTGACTTCATCACCATGAATATGACGTGATCTGGAGATTATTTCAAGGTCCATACAAAGCATCTTGCTACCTTTAAATGACACAAGAGTACCACATTTGTGTTCATCCACAGCTGAAAATAGTCCCCAAAAAATGTATCCAGCAACAATTCATTTTTGGTGCATATTTAAAGATTTACATGTCCATTAGGAACCAATGGTTTGGGACTGAGTGCCACAGACATGGGAGAAAGCTGGACCAACACATTGTTGGTTTGGTCTTTCTGTTAGGTTTCATTGACAAAATAAAAACACACCTTGACCTTTCCGCTTTACATCATCACTGTAAATATTGCAAAATGCAAACTGGGTGGGATATTAATTTAGATGCAGAGGAGAAGAAAGAGAAACGAAAGACTGGGGCAGCAGTGTGCAGAGATTGAGTGAAAAAGAAGGAGAGCGACAGAAGCACACAGAATGAGAGGGATAGGAAGAAAGGAAGACTGAAGGGAACTGAGAGAGAGCGACATCCTTTCTCCTATATAAAGACTGCAAGTGTGCACAGGATACAGAGAGACACAGAGAGAAAAAGGGAGAAAGACAAGAGAGTAGCAAAGCATGCGAGTGCGCAGAGGAGACGGGGAGAGAGGGAGTGATAGGAGCAGGCAGCCAGGCAGAGCAGTGCAGAAGAGGGAGGGAGTGTGTGAGAGTGTGTGAGAGTGAGTGGGGCGGGGGGTGAGCAAACACGCTCTGCACGTGATCCAATCTGTTCACATGGCCTTGTATTACGCCATTATAAATACTTAATGTGAGGTGCTTCACGCTGTGAAACCCCTCGCCTTTTTACTCGGCATGGATTTGAAATGTGGGCACCGTTTTCCAGGTCTGAAACCCGGAGTGCAGAGACCCGCAGCAATATTTGATAACAGCAGCAAAGACGAAGAAGACTACATCACTGTGAATCCCCTGAACAGTGTAATGCAGAAATAATGCATCAGAGCATGTTGGGCTCTGTTGTCGTTCATCGGAAGCGAGCTGAAGCTGTCATCTGCTCTCTGAGTCCCTGTGTTATATAATGATGGATAGGCCTGCGCTGCTCCGCTCTTCTCTCCTACAGATGCATGAATCAAACTCGGGATGTGTCCTAAATATAACCCTGGTGTGTATAGGCCAGCTGTAGCCCTACTCCGGCTGTATTTCCACAAAACGTCAACCTGATTAGGTCTCTGTACGGCAGCCTGGCTGCAGAGGGGGGTTATGGATGAGGTGGTACAGTGAACTGGGGTTTCTGGATTGTGGCAAAGATGAGTGATTGCAGCATAACGTGCTGTCACAGCCAAGCTAAAGGAGAGACTGGAGCTGGAGGAGAGAAAGTGATCATACCAAATATTCTTTAAAAAAGCTTCTACTTTGTAGTTAGGCCTTTACTATACATAGGCTATGATGTGTGTGTCAACTGTGCAGCTGTTGTGCAGATGTGATGTCAGGTCATGTTATGTTAGGACACATGTCAGGGTTATGTCATGGCATGTTATGGTGTAGTATGTATGCTGTATGATAAAACAACATCTAACCAGGGCACCTGAATGCACATCAAATGAAAAATTCATACACAGTATATAACATCCTTTGAAAAAGGCTGCCAATCTTATTTGAAGGTAAGAACAGGCTTGCACATATGAGTCCAAAATGGCCACAGTTTTTCTTACATATGTCAAAAGCTGTCTTTTTTAAATACAAACAGGCACACATTTCCCATGAGATCTGGTTGTATGTGGATGGGCGTTGGTTTCGTTTTAACTCTGGGGCAAGACACAAATGAAATACAGTGTTTTCGGATCCTCTGCCAAGAAACAACTGAGCATTTAACACCAGTATGTGTCTTTCATGCATCAGTGTCTAGTGTAAATATCTTTAATTTTGCCAAAATAAAAGTCCTCTGCTACTTTCATATTTTATTTGGGGGGACAAATGCACATGTTCTGAATACTGAGAGTGACCGAGTCCCTTGCGCCCCCCCTAAAATCCATGTCCATCTATGTGTATGTGTGAGCCATTGCATGACACATTTGGTGTATGTTTTGATGTGGCTATTTTATAATCTCTCTATGACACCCAGTGGATGTTGAACTGGAAGACACATATTGATAGTATCTGTATTATGAGATGAGATTCGAGATTGAATTATGCATATTTTAATTATGATTGTTTGGTATTATGTGGCGCAGCAGCATTGGATTCAACAGGGTTTGGTGAGACATGGTACGGTGGGCACGGTTTGTCTGTATACGCACCATCTATCTGTCACACGCCTCTACGTCATTAACGGGAAACGTAGGCGTCGCTCATAGTACCAGTACTACACACACATCATCAAACACACGCCTACATAGCCAGGCAAGCCCCTTAACGTACGAACACACACGCTCACGCACACACACACACACACACACACACACACACACACACACACACACACACACACACACACACACACACACACACACACGCATCCAGCACCCTCTCATCTCGCCCATGCGGAAACGAGCTGCATCTCCATCTCCAGCACAAACCACAAAACCGTCCCAGCGGTCACGTTTCTTTAATGATCGTGGAGAAAAACGAGGGCTCGGCTGTGTGTTTCTCAGCAGCTGTCAAACACACGTCCCATTCAACACAATACGCCAGAGCACAGCCCGAGCTCGAGGAAGGAGGAAATACTATTACAGCACATGACACCGCGGAATAAAAGCACAATGTGGGAGCAAAGCAGCCTCGGGTACTCTCTGGTGATAACAGTGTAACACAGAGCACAGGGGCACGGTGGGTGTAAGCCACCTTAACATGCAATGTCAAACCTATTTTGGGACACACGTTGAAATGAAGCACTGGGGCTGAGCGGTGCAGCTGGGAGCGTTTCAGCACCGCGGACAGCTCTCCTGTTGTCAGCATCCTCAGACTGGAGCGGGATGTCACTCCTCTCCTGATAATAACACACCATCACACGCTCATATGTCCTCCTTACAATCATGCACGAGAGAGGGAAACACTTAACACCCCATCTCTCCCAAATCTGAAATGACATCTGGTGTCTTATCCGAACGTTTCTGTGTTAAGACACACACTGGGATGTAGTAAGTCACCCAGCCCCAAACACCTCCACCACTACTGCTGCTCCTACCTCGTCATTCCCATCCCGGGGCCTCCGATCCCCATCCCTCCCCCGGCAGCGGCTCCGTTGACCGGCTTCATGTGCTGTCCAGCCCCCGGTCCTGCTGCGGGTCCTCCGGGCATCACCGACCCCATCATCCCGGCGGCTCCCGGCTCACCGGGCTGCCCGCCGCCCTCCATGCTCGCTTCGTTCCCCATCTCGGTCTCGGCTCAGGAGACGGGAGGGAGGTGGAGAGAGGTTGCAGGTCGAGTCGGCGGCGTCGCTTCTATGTCGCTATGTTGTCTGTTTTATTTTGGATAAGAATCAAAAAAGAATGAATGGAAAAAAGGGGGGAGCTGAAAACCGGGAGAGCGAACTCAGCGTTGCTCCTCCATCACCGCCATCATCATCATCAGCTTCAGGACCAGTGGGCTGCCTCCTGACGTGATAGCGGGAGCGCGCCGCGCGGCCACGGCGACTGTGAGGGGGGAAATAAAAGCGCGAGAGGCGAGAGAAACCGAGATTAGATTAGATTAGATCAAAGTTAAATGAGCCCCGTGGGCGGAATTGGGTCGCAGCAGCAGCAAGATTAAGATACAACTTGCAATATGGAGAGAAATGAAAAGGAGGGTGCACTCTGACCTCCTGCTGGCGACCATCAGGAGGCAAACAGACACAAATAGACAGAAAATTAAATTAGATTTTTCAAGGAGGTAGTCATTCAAGTTGTTTTATCCCCGAACCCTCTGTTCATAACTCGTATGAATGTGTTTTTATTTACTGTAATGTCCTCTGTGAATCTACCACATTGAGATTTATGCTGGTTAAACTGATTTTAAGATCCTCTGAATTAAGCAATAAACTAAATCACCACTGGGCCATGACACAAACAGATGTTAATAAATAAAATAACACTACATTAGACCTACTTACAGAATGGGATCACTGCAGAGTACACTTTAAAACACAGGCTACGTATTTTGTCTATAAGTAATGATTCACCAGATATCTTATAGCTACGTTTTAACCATTATACTCTCCTAAAATGATCCAATTATTAGATTTACACACGGCTATTTGAAGAGCACAAGTGCGCAACCACAGACGCGGGCGCGCGCTCTGTGGCTGTGGGTGCTGCTGATGCTGAGCACACCAGCAGTGGAGCGTGAAGGGAGAGAGGGAGGGAGCTACAGTATACGTGCGCGTTCACGTGACACTTTCTCACTCGGAGAAGGGCATGAGGAGTGACGTGAGCGCGCAGCTCGACTGCACCGGCGCGTCACGTGTCCAAAAACACTCCATGGTGTTACACACCTGCTGGTACTCACTATTTATTCAGATTGATTTGCTCCTGGTGGCGCACAGTGGAGCTCCGGGAAACATTTATCTGTTGAGTGATACTTTGGAGGTTGACTGTATCTGGACAGGCTACTGTTGGTTTAGTGTGTATTATAAAAGTTATAGGAGATGAAAGAAATGTGAGTTCTGAGAGAATAAATATGATTAAGAGCTATTAAGTTAAAAAAAAAAAGTTAAAATCATGCATGAATATGATTTATCAAAGGTTAGTGAGCATACATCATATTGCATTTTTATTTTCATGAGGTATGTAAGATATCCACTAGTAACCCATTCAACTAAAGGTTGTGTTTTTAGACCCGTTTGTTTGTTTGTCTGTTTTTACGCAGGATGTGTCAAAAATTTGCTGCAACATTTAAATGACATTTGGTTAATTTAGGCCAAGAGCCAATGAGCAAGTGATTAACCTTTGCTGCAGCCTGCAGGTCTGGATCCAGGTGGGTGACGGTGCAGGTGCAGATAATGGATTTGTTTTTAAAACATTTTTAACATTATGATAAGGCATGGGGGTTTTTTAAACTCATTTTCCATTTTGTTTTAAACCACTGCTCTCATTTAACTGATAAACATGGCTTGTGAATGTTATGTGATCGTCTGCCACTGCCCTAGGGCCCTGGACCCTAACAGGCTCTAGAGAGCCAGATTCATTATGTATCTGTTAGTTTGTGGTCATTTTGATTAACTGAAAACTTAATTTGGAAATAAGCATAACTGAAGCAGTGTGGCACAATGGTGCAGTGGTTATCACTGTTGCTTCAGAGGAAGAGGATTCTTGATTTTAACCTGCTTGGCCTTCTGTGTGCAGTTTGCATGTTCTCCCTGTGTCAGTGTGGTTTTTCTCTGTGTGCTCCGGCTTCCTCCCACAGTCTACAAACATGACCGTTGACTGTTGACTCTGATTTGTGTGTGAATTCAAGCATGAATGGTTGTATGTCTGTTTGTTAGCCAGCAGCCTGTCCATGGTTCACCCCACCTCTCACCCAGTGTCAGCTGGGATTGTCTCCAGCGCCACTACAACCCTGAATAGGATAAGCGGTTATAGACAATGAGTGGGTGGGTAATTACACACTGAGTCAACTGATCATGGCCTTGAGGCAGTCCATGTGTCCTGGACTGTAGCCAGAAATTTGTGACTTGAATGAGACTAACTTAACTACTTAACTCCTATTAAACTGTCTCACTACATTATGATTTTGTGGCCAGGTATTTCATTTTGAAAAAACTAACCACATTGCATTTTGCTCAGTTATTTCTCTTCTTTATTTTTTGCATAAACAATCAAATTTAGTCAACAAAAAACAGAATCCTCCTTGGAAAAAAATGTGTGTGTAATTTTGAAAGGAAGCTCTTCTTTATGATGTGAAAATACCTAAATAACAAAACATATCGCAGACATGACCTCTATGACCACAGAGGTAACTACATCTCTGCCTGTGTCAAAATTCACATGGTCTACAATTCCATAATGAATTTTTGTTTCACTTTAACCACAAGCAGGGGTCTACTAGGGGCCCGGAGCTCACTTACAGCTAAGGTTTCTTCATTTGCACTGACTGAGAGCAGCTGAAATGTTTTCTGTTCCAAATTTAAACGCTTGAAAGAAACAACCGCAATAGCAGCAAGGACAGCACTAACACCAACAGTAGCAAATATTTAGTCCCCCGCAGACACATTTTTAGGGGCTGGAAGCAGATCCACTTTTTCTCTTTCATTGAGAAATTCTGGATCTGGCCTCCACCCCACCCATCGATGCTGCTCCTGCGAGGTTTATTAGTCAAAAGAGCAGCGTGCATCAAAATGGCCAGCATTAGCATTAGAGGAAACATCGGAGAGATTCAGCCAAACATGTCTGAGCTTCAGTCAGACCCAGACTCAGATGAGGAGTCTGTTTTGCAGCAAAATAAGTGACTAGCAGACATGTCAGACAGGTACAGTAAGTGTCATTAACATCCTTTATTTGCTTGTTAGCTTGAAGGCTAACTGGCAGTAGCTGACACCACATTAGTGGTTGTGAAACAGACAATAATATCTGCTACATTGTGTCAAATCTCTTGCCCTGTTGATGTGTTTCCTGTATTAGACAGTGACCTGCTTTAAAAATAGTTATGTTGAATCTCAGATTTAAGGGAAGTGCACTGACATCACTCCCTTCAGTAGAGGAATACAAAAATACCACCAGACTTTGTCTAGTGAAAAACTTGCACAAATACAAGTCAGTATTCTCAAGGTCAGACGTTTAAGGAGACAAAAACAGAGGAAAAGCACTTTTTTTAATGGAGAGGATCTTTAACAGTTTTTAACAAGAACATGTTTAATAGAATGGAGAGATTGAGAAAAATGTAGTGAATAAAGGGGCATTAAATCCATCCCATTCAACAATAACAACAAAGTCGGTCAGATAACAGCCTCCGAGCAGCGTCTCACCCCCTCAGCCGCTGGGAAAAGGTCCGGTCTCTGTTCCAATGCCAAGTGTCTCCCTCTGCGGTCAGACTTTATAGAGATGAATAAACCCTGCCAGCTAACTTCAGCGCTGCATGTATACTGTGCAGCGTCTCTCTCAGCGTAGAGGAGAGAGACACAGTGGTGCTGGTGCTGCAGCTGCAAAAGATAGAGAGGAAAAACAATTCTCCTCTAAGCCTCTTTCAGCTTTCACATTTTAATAATGCCATTAGCTTCCATTTTTATAAACTTGGTCACACTTTTTGTTCAGTCCAAGGCTAAAAAAACAGACATGGCCTTGGTTACATTTCAAAAATGTCAAGTGACAGTGTTTTCAACATTTCAACTTTTTACAGTTTTAAACTAGGAACAACTTGTGAACTCAGAGCTTCGAGAAAATTTCCATCCACAACCTCATGGATTGTTGAGATTGTCTCTTCCCTGGATCACAGTAAACCCCATTGCACTTGAAGGCATCCAGAAATGTCAAGCAGAGGCAACATAGAGACATTAACATTAAGCACAAAACACAGCACCATAGAACATACAGCAGAGCAGAAGCAGCACTGATAGTACACTCCAGCGGCAATACAGACACCTGCCTGTAATATATAACACACTCAGGTTTGAAGAGAGCAAAGAAACAGACAAAAACATGACTCTGAAAACCTTGAAGAGATGGCACAAAGCTCTCCACCGAGAAATTACAGAGTTAAAGAGAGAATTGAGGCACTTAAATGTAACAATGCTGAATTCATTCAAAGCAATGCAAATGGAAAGCGAGCACTCCACAGGGACAACCCAGCTAAGTGCCAAACGGAGTCAGATATTGGCTTTGTACCAGCATGGGCATAAAGTAATTGTGCATCTACCGAGCACTCTTCATACTCTACTAAGAGCTATTGAGAAATGCTTGTTAGATCATACCTGTTGGTTAATAACGCCCAACACTGTCTAACTTAAACACCTCTGTGAATATGCAAAGACAAGGTGAAAAAGTATAAGTGTGAGTATATCTGCTTTGTCATCTTTGCTGTGTGTGAGTAAGATTCGTTAAATGTTATACATAAATCACAAAGCCAGTCGTGCAGATAGTTTTGGCAGGGGGCTGGTTTGAGTCAAAAGTCCAGTGCCATTTTTCATTCTCAGTCTGTTGCTGTTTGACAGAGAGATGTGTGAGTTATGCGCAGTGATTTGAACGTTTGAGCATAGATATTCACTCTTATACTTTGGGAAAAGGATACTGTTAGACATTGTAAGCACAAAGGTCGACTTACTACCTTCAGAGCTTTCACCCACATGAGTTTAAAAGCTGTATCACAGCCTGGCCTCATCCACAGGGCATCAAAAAATGTCACTTGGGCGGCTCCAATGTAAACAGCATCATTACTAGACCTTCAGACAACAGACGTAGTATAAAGAGCCTGAGAGTCCACTTAGGGAGGGGAGGTTGATGGGTCTAAGAAACACAGGACTTTGACCCAGGTGACACGTTGCAACAAAAAGTCAATGATGTTTTGTCACGTAAGTTGACAGATATGACAGACGATGATCTTTTCCTAACCCTGACAATGTAGTTTTGTTACCTAAACCTGACTGCTGACCCCCTGCGTCAAGATTCAATGGAAAAGTCATTGTAATGCCAGGGTCTTCTGCCCAAGTGTCAAAATACGAGTAGGGATTAGATCGTGTCATGCAGTAACTGATTTTTGGGCCACTTGGGCCAGTAGACACAAGCTCTTAACTCAACAGTGACCTATGATCACCTTTAAAAGCAGGAATTGTACTTGTGCGTCAGCTCTATGCGGCGCCAACACCCTAGCCTACGCAAATGGTCTACGCCATTGTGAGCATTTATAATTGTGCAGTGGTCGCTCTGCTGTTACACCTCCAAAACACTAGTTGGCGGCAGGGTTTCTGTGAAGTGCTGTAAGGTTTATTTTATTCAAAACACACATAAAACATGGCTTAATAGCGACCATTTCAAAAACAATTTCACAAATTGGCTTCACTGTAACTTGCAGCATTCACAGACAAAGCATTTGTCTTTTGCTGGACACATTTTGGCCACAAATACAACATGCCAGGAACAACAGCAACATTTAACATAGGTAATGTTACAAAGTTCATCTCCAGTACAACTCACAAGGTTTTACGGACAAAACAATTGTCTCATACTAAACATGTTTTCCGAACAAATATAACACGTTAATGTCATTAGCACAAGCCTATGGCATTTTACACTGTATAAGTTAGCCTAGCAACTAGCAGAGATTTCCTCTACTTATATGACGCAAGGATAAATCACACACAAGACATAAAAAGATATTTTGTGGAGGCTTTTATTGTCTTATCTGTGAAATTAAAGTACATATAAAGTTCATTTTCACAGAGTGAAATGGTTTCAGCTTAAAATAATAGACAGGAGGCTCTATGTTGACACAGAGCCTACACCAAAGGTACGGTGTCTATTCAACCACAGGTATAAATCCCACATTAGAGTTGATCTGGCTGACTTGTTACCCAATAGTGTAGGATTTGTTTCAATATTGTGGGGGACACATGAAACTGGGCATTTGGGTTCTCCCCAAGGAAATTTTGAGCATCAAACATTTAATTTACTGCATTCTGATTAAGTTTTATGCATCATTATTTGGATTTTTCATGTTAATGTTATGGTAAAAAATTCTTTAATTTAATCAAAATAAAAGTCCTCCGCTACTTTCATGTTTTTATTAGGGGAGACAAATGCACACGTTCTAAATATCGAGGGGGACATGTCCCCTACATCTCCCTAAAAATCTACTCCTATGTATTTACCCATCAAGCAGATAAGGGGCATTATTAACATTCATTTGGAGTCATGTTTCTGGCTACCTGACAAATGTGAGTTTAATCTTCAATTTACTTTTTCATCAGCTTTAATCTTGTCCAACTCCTGAGGAAAATATCTGACTCAAGCTGCTAAACGCTGAACTATGTTGTGTCTAACTTTTCTGCCTGCCATTTGGTGCTGAGCAGGAAGTGTGAGATCATTTTTAGAGGTTTTTTTTGTTGTTGAAAACATCTATCAGTGCGGCCAAAAATAACACCCAGTGAGGGTGAACCAAGCCAGTAAATTTGTGGACCGTAAAACAGTGAGCTGGAAGGAGCTGAAATACTCTGAGCTGAGGGGAAGTACCAAAACAGGTGATAATTCTCTGTGACTTGACTTCCCACATACAAGCTGCGAGCGATGGATTGTTAATATTAGGACACTGATTTTAGCATCTTTAAACTTTAAGAACTAGTGACTGCATCTTATTCTCATTACACTGTTTTGGTGAACAGAGTTTTTCAAATGTCATTTTCAATGCTTTACATTTAAATGTGATATCATTAAACTAGTAAATAAACAGATATTGCAGAAGGTATGTGGGTTTTTTATGTGCATGTAATTTGGGAGAACTGACAAGTTTGCAGGAGTAATAAAGGAATCTTTGAACTATCTTTGAATGTTACACCCTATTTAATGTGTAGCCTTGCTGGTCAAAGATTATAATCACCTGTAAAATTATTTTGGCTCTTTGTGTTTAAACAAGGCAAACGTCTGCCAGTCTTGGCTGACCACAGTAAGCAGGGTAAATAACAAATTGGCCTTGGGAGGCAATAACATAATCACCAGCATTTGTCATTTCTACAGTACCAGACTGTAATGGCAAGACTCCAAGCAGTCTCCTTTCAATCAGCTATCATGAAGTGGCTGATGAATTGTGGAATCCAGCATCCAGTTTCTCATCCAGTGAACAGTTTTGTGCTCCACCAACGAGTCCCGGCTGCTCAGGAAAACCTGCAACACCAGAATCGATCACTTTGACAGACTGACTCATTGACGCCACTGTGGGGGCGAATACTTAAGGAGATTAAAATGAGCAACGTGCCAGCAGTCCACTTCACCCCAAGCAACAGGCTGAGGCAGGGAAACCCTATTGGTCAGCTGGCTGATTGAATGATTGATAGGCGGGGTAGACCCCAATCAGCACTTTCACTGCCCAAGTCCAGCGGTAGCAACAGAGGAGACTGTTCTTGTCATTTATCTCATTCCAGAGTGTCTGACCTTCCTTTGACTTCCCCAGATAAGTCTGGAAAGAGGCACAAACAGCAGTTTGTGCTCCTCTCATTGATTAGATAAAGGACCAAACCACTGATCTGGCCCTTTGCCTGCATATCATATGCAATAACTGACCATTTTCCAAATGTTGTTTTTTTGAATGAATGAGTTTCCCAAGCAGCCACTGAATTCTATTCATTCCTCTACAATATTGGAGTTGTTTTTAAAGTATATAATCCAAAAGAGTATAAAATTTAGTGGTCTTTTATCTTGATCTGAATTATGTTACCATGGAAACTAATGTCAGCCTAAAAGGTAAGAAAAAAAACATTCAAAAGTGTGAAGCCAGAGCCTACGCTTTGGAAAATGGTTGTCAGTGTGATAAATATAGTGATTTGCAATTACTGGGCTAAATCATGCAGGAACACCAAGAATACTAACATCCATCCATCCAAAGCCATGCAGGGTTAACTGCTGACTTTATTTTGGCCAGGTCGGTGTGAATGTGAGCATGAATGGTTGTCTGTCTCTATGTGTCTCAACTGCTTCATAAACCACAGATTTTTTTTACATTCTAAGTCAGAAAACAATTTGCGGATGTGGTCAGGAGAGGGTTAAATTAAGTTAATGGATATCATCTATTCCATCTTATTCCTCCTTTAATTGATTTCTTTCTCTCCATCACGAATGAGTTAGATGGGGACATCATTTCTCCTTCTCCTAATTGGAAATAAAGTCAACATAATGCTGTGTTGGAAACAAAGTCCTTCTATTTTTTCTGACTATGAAATTAATTAAAATGATGTTGTGAGGGAGAGAGGTTATTGGTTGTTATTGTTGCTTCTTCATGGTAAGTCTGGAGAATGTCTGTTGTGTCATGCACTTAATTTCTTACCTTCCCTACTTTCTTTCTGTTTTCTTCCTTTAATTCTTTCATTCTTGTTTTTTGCAAACACTGAGACGTCTGTGTAATTGAAAATAATAAAATGTTTGAGTTGCAATAAATCACAAGATTCACTCTATTTTTACTTGTAAGTAAAGCTCAGGCATTGCTAATAATATTAACAATAGCTCTCTTCTATTCTCATGTTTCAGTAAGTGGCACCTCGACGACAAATAAAACCAAACACAATAATTAGTCTATCAGTATAAATATGATGCCAAGTAACCCAATCAAAAAAGCCAACAAACTAATAAACTATCCAAACTATTAATCCCAATCTACCCATGATCTGGTGGGCATTTGGTTTGTTCTGATTGGCCACTTCCTGTATTATCGGGTGCATCGTTTACTGGATGTTGAGCTTTGCACATAAGTTGCGTTCATGAATCCAAACTGTTGCTTTACACTAAAATGAGGGTGCTGATGTTCAAAGTAACAGGGCTTTCTATTTTTACCTGAGTTAATGAACCATTAAGTTAATCGTACATGGTGCTCTGCTGCTCCGTCTTGCCAGGTAGAGTGCCCAGAGTACGCGTTTTGTTTGTTTGTTTTTTTGGACAAGCGCCCTCACATAGATTGCACCCTGGGCGGTCACCCACATTGCCCATAGCAAAACCCGTCCCTGGGTGCACAGGAAATCTAAAATAACCACTTGTCAACCAGACCCGTTGTCGACACTAACCTAAATAATACTACAAAATGTCATGTTTCTAGCATAACGTTAGCTTTTTACTTCTTGTGATTGCACCAGACGATTGCTTTAAAATCGCTTTAAAAATTGTAAAAGTGTTGTTAATTTGAAAAGATCATTATGCTGAACAAAGCATGTAAGTGTCATAAATGTTTGTTTGCCACAACACTTTTTAACAAGGGAACAAGGGTGATGCTAACTTCCACGTCTGTCTACAAAAAATTGTCCTTCCTGCAGCACTTTATTAATGGCCAAAGCTAGCAGCAAATTGATTATACAGCCACAGATCAGTAACACATGTCCCATCTCTTTCTGTAAAATGAAGGGTTATAAACAGAGGTCCTCCTTTTTTTCCAAAAAGCAATGCAAAATAAAAGTCAACATGTCATGCATTTGAGGATATGTTACCCAGAACCAACCTGTTGAAGAACAAACATCTATTTTCCTGTGATGTTGCGGGATTGTCGAACTGAGATTGTAACCAGCATGATGAGTAGATTCAACAGTTGTTTACCTTTCAAACAACACACGCTGGGTTTTAAAATGAAGCTCTCGAAGAGAGAGTCTGGGTTTTGATTTGTTTGTACTTCACAGTGCCTCTGAGCAAGTCTCATTGAGTTGAAGGGAATAACAGAAAAGGCTTCTGGTTGTTTTTCTTCTCCCCTTCTATCATCTACGGAGAAACTGATCAAAACTTTTATACCAAAGCACCATCATTTAGTGAGGGAAAAGAAATATGTGCGCCGCTGAATGTTTCCAGAACCACAGGTGATTTCTCTTCTATGTGACTGCTTCATAAATACAGAGAGCATAATGCAATTATTCAATGCTGTGATAAATAAAAACACACTACAGGAAGCATAAGGAAATGCTGTTCTCGCTTCTCTCTCCTTTTATAATTTCTCTTCTTAATCGCTTTTTGCCCCGTGGAAGTCGTGATGGCAAAAATCAAACAGCCCTTTCAACTCATCTGAATGTGAACATGAAGTGAATACTTTATTTAACTTAAATTTAAAGAAATGAGTTTATATTTCTGATCCTCAATAATAATAATAGCTTAATACCCAAAAGGCTGAGAGCAGCAGTCATCGACTCTTGCCTTCATTTTTCTCAAACTATCTATGACTCACAAAACAGTTGCACCACCTTTTTCATCCTCTGAATGCACAGTTAATTACTGTAATGTGTGTGACGGGAAAGATTCGGTCCTTGTCAGCATTCTGTTTGGGCAGCGTCCCAGCGTATCCTGCCGCAGAGACGACTGATGAAAGAAAAGGTTGGAATTATTGGGGTTATTTTAACTGTGAGCTGATTAATGAATATTTGTTTGAATTGTAACCTGCTTTGCAACTGTGAGGCTGCAACTGTGAAGTGTGTGTGTGTGTGTGTGTGTGTGGTGTGTGTGTGTGTGTGTGTGTGTGTGTGTGTGCGTGTGCGTGTGTGTGCTTTCCTACCTTATGGTGACACATAGTGGCTCTCTCAATGCAAGACATTTTTGGCACAAAATGAAAGAAATGGAGGGAAAGGATACTTAATTACTGTGGCAAAGTGAAGTCACTATGACAGTATGTATTTTTTTTAGCGATCTTGAATGTTGAACACAAGTTTTTAATATATTTATCCTCCGAAGATGATGAAAAGTGAACGCGTTTGTTCCTAATCAGCTCTTTATAACTTGGACAGCTCCCCAGGAAACAGTCCAGCCATCTGAAGAGTTTAGAAGTTTAATATAAACTTGGTATCTGTGCCAGGTAAATTATCTCTAAAGAGGTCTGCTCCCCCAAAACTACTGACGTTGGTTCCCACAGCTTACTAAAGGAGGAAATAAAGTACTGCTGGCAGGCAGACATTTTCTTCCAGACAACACCAACAGAAAAACACCTGCTAATTCAAATCAATTTAAATCACTGCAGCAACAATATTTGTTTAAGCCAGTATGGGAGGCAAAAGACGTTGACAGACAAACAACCTCTACATTAAAAGGAAAACTTCACCCACAAAATGATTTATCATTGTATATTGTATTGTATATAGTCATGCTGCGTTAACTCTAGTCCGTGAAGAAAATGTAGTTTTTCATGCATGCCTCTACTGAAGACATATTGATTTATAAATTGAATAGGGGCCACATTTAACAACTGAAAACTAGATCAAAACATCACAAACAAACTCTTTCTCAACTTGTGCCGCATAATCTAAGTTTCATTTATCCAGAAGTATGCTCAGTACCTCCCAAACACATGCTTGTTTTGCTAAAACCATTATTATGTATTATTCAAAACTGCACTGAAAGTAAAATGTATCTTTGCTCTCTTCAAAGCCAGACTCCAATACTAATGTATTTTAACCAAAATCTATGTGTTTGGGAAGCACTGAGCAAACAACTGGATAAATGAGACCATAGATTATACTGCATGAGAGAGTTTGTAAATTGATGTTTTGATATAGTTCTGCTGTTGTTAAATGTGGCCCCCAATCAATCAGTAAATCAGTGTGTTCACCATTTTCTGTGGAGGCCTGCAAGAAAAACACATTTTTCTGCACTGATTCAATGCAACACAGCATGACTAACTGATGGGTATTCAGTGTAGTACTGTACTGAAATCCAGTTTTAAGGTACTTGTACTTTACTTGAGTAGCTATTTCCATTTTATACTACTTTATGCTTTACTCGATTACATCTCAGAGCCAAATATTCTATTTTTTACTGCACATTTACTTGATAACTTTAGTTAGTAGTTACTTTATTTATTTTGTATCCATAATCTAATACATGGGTGGCACTGTGATGCAGTGGTTGCTTCACAGCAAGAGGGTTCTGGGCTCGAACCTTGGAGGGGGGGACCCCTCCGTGTGGAGCCTGCACGCTCTCCCTGTGTCAGGGAGAGCGTACCTGGGTTTTCTCCAGGTACTCCAGCTTCCTCCCACAATCCAAAGACTTGCAGGTTAGGTTAACTGGTGACTCTAAATTTGCCGTAGTTGTGAATGTGAGAGTGAATGGTTGTCTGTCTCTATATGTTACCCCATGTGATGGTCTGTCAACCTGTTCACGATGTACCCTGCTTCCTGCCCAATGTCAGCTGGGATAGGCTCCTGTGAGCAGTTGTATGAATGGGTTAAAATATGTTATATTTAGCAGTATATAGAGTAATTTTGATTTGCTCCATCATTATCAGCTGCAACATTAAAGTTATCAATATATTAATGCATTAATAATTGTAATCAGATAATATATTCATTCATTCATTTTTCCGTAGCCACTTACCCTGGTGGGTCGCAGGGGTGCTGGAGCCTATGACATCGGGCGAGAGGCAGGGTTCACCCTGGACAGGCCGCCAGACTATCACAGGGCTGACACATAGAGACAGACAACCATTCACACTCACATTCACACCTATGGCCAATTTAGAGTCACCAAGTAATCTGCATGTCTTTGGACTGTGGGAGGAAGCTGGAGTACCCTGAGAAACCCTGCGCTGACATGGGAAGAACATGCAACAACTACCATGCACCATCATTCTGTCTATATGATATATGTATCTTTCTGAAATGAGCCATTTTATAAAGATAACTTTTATTTTTGGTACTTTAAGTATATTGTGATGCTCAGACTTTTGTACTTTTCCTTAGGTAAGCTTTTGAATACAGAACTTACACTTGTACCACAATATTTCTACACTATTAATATTTTTACTCAAGTAAAAGATCAGAATACCTCGTCCACCGCTACCTGTGCAGCATGTTTGCTTCACAGCACATGTACAGGCTGCAGGTAAATATAAAAGTAGAGTCTGCCAGGCTGGGTCAGACCATAATACTATCCTATTATAAGACAAACCAACAGAGAGAGATACTTAGAGGAACAGATGGCTGAACGAATGAAGCTTGCCAATAAAGGAAGACAAGATGAGAAAAGCAGTGGACCAAAAGAACCAAAGAGGAAATGGTTGGAAAACAATGAGAAACTTTGTCATCTAAAAGTCGAGAGAGAGAGAGAGAGAGAGAGAGAGAGAGAGAGAGAGAGAGAGAGAGAGAGAGAGAGAGCGAGAGCGCAGAATTACACAGAGGGAGAACACAGGTACTGGACCTCTCTGTATGCAACAGACACCAGAGCAGAGGCATCCACCTGCAGCTTCACCTTGTTGCTCTCTGCAGGCACGGTGCTGTTATAACAGCAGGGAAGGTCATAATGCTTTACAGACGGTGAAGATACTGAAACAGGGATATCGTGAAATAATCGTGTCAGTAAATCTTCAATTTGTATGTGCAGATTACGTTGAGGTGAAATTACCCTGTGAGAGAAAACTGATTCACTGTAGTTTTAACAGTTTACTGCTGGTATTGGATTGGACATAAGGCCTCTCAACAAGACTCTGTTTTTACATAAAAGAGCATATGGCAGAGCTGATAAGTGAGCAACCGAGCTGACACGTGATTTCCTCTCTGCTGCATGAAACACACACACACACAAACAAATGGGTGAGGAGAAGAGCAAGCACAGACCTTGAGACGTTTTGAGGCGTTATAGCCAGAAACTCGCGCAACTACTGACATTAACTAGTGGTTTGTTTTGCAGGGTTTTTTTTTCCTGTATTTGAAAGGACAGTTCAAACCTGGAGCTGCTGCAGCAAGGACATAGCCTTTGTACATGTGACACCTGATCTACCTGCCTAGCTACAGGGACCCCTGGACATGCTTTTTTGTTTTATACCAACTTAAAATGAAGAAGTGTGCCAATGCATGTCATACAAACTGTGACCCAGTTCCAATGTCCACCACTGAGCCTTCACACACTTAAATTGACATTACCTCTGTCATCAACCAAGCCTCTGAGTGAAGGGATTGTGAGGGCCACAAACCATGTGGAAGAAACAAACCTCTGTCACGGCACACTTTTTCACTTGTCATGGCAGGAAAAGCAGGTGAAACAAATTCCAATAATGATGACACTGTCCCTGTAGCCCAGTAAGCCATGCTAGTGAGCCAGCACACACTGCACCAGGATGGTGTAACATGCTCACCTGTGCTCATTAGTCATGAAATTAATTACACCTGTCCCTGAAACAACGTGGCAAAATGTCCACTGTAAAAAACATCTGCCGGACACACTTTGTGAAATCATGTTACCTGGAAGGAGACATGTCTGTGGCCAACAAAGTGAGCATCATACTCCATATGTGGTGTTATGAACTGGAGCGTTTGCTGTTTTCTCTGCTGTTCTGAGCTGGCACCAGATGTCAATATGACGTCACACAGATGTTGGACTCTTGTCTGATAGGGCTAGACGTTAAGTTTTGGTTGAAATTACAATCAGATTGACAATATTGTACATGTGTAAAGACATAAAATTTCATGTTGTGTGGACACTGACATTATGACATTTCTTGATGTTTGGTTTTGTTTTTCAGTACCTTCCGAATGAATGTCACTATTCTATGCATGAGGCAGGAGATGACTGGAGGACAGTGGATTTTTTTGTTACTTGACAACATAACTTGAAACCAACAAAATATCATCATTATCACTGTTCTAAGTCAAATTGATGTTGGCGTTAGATGTTGTCCTGACATTGAATTTTGGCTGTTCTCAAAACCAAAATTCAACGAAATATCAACATCTAACGGTGTTGTTGGCTGGGCTGGACCAGATCAATGTACTGTATTTTAAAATAATTGTCATACTATTACATCATAAACAAGCCCACACAGTGTTGGTTAGTGACATATGTGTTTCTACTCTGATGAAAATAAACAAGTGTTGTTTATGTTCTTTTTACGCCTCCAGAACCTGCACTGTCATCTCTGTTTTAACGTCACAGAGCCGTGCACTGTGCGTTATTATTCCCTTGAGCAAAGTCTGCAGAGTTGCAGATTTAAGGATAAAGGTTACACAAAAGGTTAAAAAAGTCAACCAGAGAGCGGGTCCTTGAGCAGCTTGCCAGCTTCACAGTGGGGAAGCCCTGAGCCCTTGCACACTCAGCTCCTCTGCTTCTTCTCATAAATTACATTGTGGGACAGAGCTGTCAATCAACAGAGCACTGAATAATCAGGCACAGTCTGTATGCATACTGACGTCTTTGCATACTTGTCACTCCAGCGTGAGCACACTCCATGCTTAGAGCCTGCTTTAGAAATGAGTAAGAGTGGGGCAGTGTAGCATTGCATGGTATGTGTCTCCATCTAGTGTCCATATGAGGTAAACACAGGTGAACATTCACACTGTCTCTGTGCCCGGCCGCATCTCTGTCTCTGTGATCACAGTCACCATCTTGAGCTGTCGGATGACATTAACAAGTTGTACCCATGGGGATCTTTGCTGTCACTACTGTCCGTCCCACATGATGTGAATGCAGCATGACGGCCATTACAGTTTGCGCATTCACATGTTTGGAGGGTCTAGGGCCCAGCTGGGTCCTGGGGGCCAGCTATGCCCCGATTACTTATTTCTGTGATCATCATTGATGCCACAAGAGACCCTTTGCACACCTCCCTCTGAATTAATTTGTCCAGCAAAGTTAAATTAAATTGTTAAATCAAATAAAGTATAATTATTCATTAAATTAATTCAAACTGAATAAAATCATTTTAATTAATGAATATAAATGAAGGCAATTTATGCTGATAACTGCCCTTGAATTTCAAACGTGATTTATTATTGAGTGAATCATAATCAGTCTAAAATAAATAAAGCAGGACATCCTTAGTTTTGCAGAAGTGTATGTGTTTTCGCAGCATCTCATGAAGATTAAAGCCTCGCTGTTCTGTGCTGCTGCTTGTTTACTGATTTTGTGTTTGCTCGCCAAGAGAGGTGTGTGTGCGGGGGTCTGAAGGAAGCCATCACAGGCAAGGAAGGATCGCCTGGAACTGACTTGAGACAAGACGAGAGTGTGGGAAAATGAAAGAAATAGGAAGATGGCCCAACGCCTTGGAGCTTGTTCCAATTTCCTGAGCAGCCGGTAGTGTCCATCTCTCCTGTCGCTTTACGGATATCCAACATCAGTCACACACACAAACACCTTTACTTCATCCATCCTGATGTTTATTCTATTTTCTGCTCCTCACTTTCTGACTATCTTGCTGCACAGACATCTAAGCTTTACAGACAACATCAATAAATGTTGATGGAAATGTAATTGAGGAGAGACAGAGGCAACAAGAAGAGGAGAGGAGAAGCTTGTACACAGTTTAGTGCAAGAATAGAGCCATGGAGACGGAAAATGGATAGGAGGATATAGGGAGGAGAGGAATGTGGAGAGGAGATGGATAGAGTGGACAAGATGGAGAAAGTCATAAATAAATGAGAAGACGGAAAGCAAAAGAAGGAGAGTAAAAAAAGACAGTAGAGCCCTCGTTGCTTGATGTTGTTAATGTGAAATTTCTGCAGCACTGTTATGCAGAGCTAAATAGACTCGTTTCAGTTATTGCTGCTGATAAATGTGTCTCATAAAGAGAGCTGCCGTTATGAACCAACGTCACCAAGACAGATTTTAGGTTTCCTCTTAACACATGTTCTTCATGTTCTAAGCAATGTATCACCAGTTCATTTCACTGGTGTTGTGGCAGTTCAATTTTGGAACCAAATGCAAACCAAACCAGGGTACTGGGAATGGTTAAAGGTAGTTGACTGTGGTTTGAAGATGGGGGCTGAAGGTTTGAGTGAAATGATGGCTGACGGGCTGAAGACAGAGCAGTCCAAATCCGGAGGCAGAGGACGATAATAAGGCTGGACACGGCTGGTTATCACTGAAGCAGGCATGGTGAACCTGAGACACAGTGCAAAGTTTGAAGTGAGGTCCAAAAAGACAATGTGCCAAAAAACTCAGAGGTTGGCCTAGACATCTGACTTTGACTTTATTTTTAAAAACAGGGACAGTACATATTGATGAACACACAAGTGTAAATATGCAAGATTGTAGTCCAGTGGCTAATTTCCATCTTTCGTCCCTGCAGCAATTAATGCCAAACACATAAAAACAGGACAACAACAAACAACAGGACAACAAGGCCATATACATCAATAAAACAATCATAATAGAAAGTACAGTGGGACTAAAAAAAATAAGAAAAAACCCCCCAAAAAAACAATAAACCACGTTACTAATGACAGACCAGCAATTAAGTGACCATAGAAAGTTGGATTTAAGTGTAAAAGTGCTTCAGTGCTAAAGTGCTCAAGTACTAAAGTGCTTAAGTGTTAAGATATACAAGATGAGAATTGCACATTGCCCGTTACAAAGTGCTAATTCACAAGTTTGTAAAGCGTTGGTGTAATTGCACATTGCCCTATTGCACTTATTTTGCACACACGGACGTGTGTGTGCAGGTATTATTGCACAGGTTAGCATACATAGTTGTAATTATGTACGCACTATTTCACAACATTTGCATACATAACTAAGTGTATGTAAGCAGACAGGGTCACAAGACTGGTTTGTCACAAGCAACATCCCCCCCCCCCCCCCCCCCCCCCCCCCCCCAAGAAAAACAACCCATACATTAAAAATACAATTTTCAATTACATCAATTACATGTGATAATACAACACATCCAGTGGATTTTAAATTCATTATGAGTGCAGTTTTGATTTTCTAATAACCACAGTTTTAGATGCTTATTGAAAGAGGTAATAGTTTGTAAGTCTCGTACGTTACTTGGTATCGTGTTCCATAGGTGTGACGCGCAATATGAAAAAACTGACTGCCCAAAAGCACTTTTTCTGAAGGGGACCAGACAGTCACCTCTAGATCTGATCTAGTCAATCAATTTATGTTTGTCTTTATAAATTCTTTTAGTGGAGGTGGAGCTAGTCCATGGAGAATCTTGTACACTAAGGAAGCATCTGCATAATTTATTATATTTTCCCAACTCAGCAATTCATGTTTCTTTAAGATGTTACAATGATGGCGTGTGTTGACTTTTAGAGCTTGCTTGTATGCAATTTCGACAGGCTTTAATGTGGACTTGCATGTATCGCTGTACATCTGTACCGCACAGGCGACTGATAGGTCTGGCAGCTAGTCTGGAGATCTGAGCCGGGGTTTTATACTGCAGTGGCTTTATTGTTGTTGAGGTTTAGATGTGCAGGTTCAGCAGCTGCTGACACTTAGGAGGATTGACTGGAGGAAGCAACCATGAGGCCACACCCAGTAAACACACAGAGACAGACTGAAAACAACCATGAGACACTGAGACGGGGAAAGAGGAAACACAAGGTAGAGGCAAAGCTGAAACCCTGACAACTGCAGCCTGTTACCTGTGATCTTTAGTCCTCTATAAACTATCACTCTGACATGAAAAAATGTTTTGGTGTGTTTTTATTACTACAAATTGCTTAAATAATGGTAAAATTTGAAAAAAGTAAAAAATCTATTCTAAACAGTGGTATTTAATTTCATAATTCATTAAGTCATTACGTTTTCCAATCAAATTCACATTTCATTCTCCATTCTGACCCAGTGTCAGCCCTTGTGGAAGTCAAAGAAGCAGGTGAATCAGGTAATCCCAGATCCAGGGGGATTCAGTTGGTATCTGACTGACTAGGTCTAGGGGCATATTACAGTCCAATTGATTGAATACACAAAGGACACTTCCATATTTGTGTATAGGTGCCATGTGGCAACAAATTCATATGAAAACACTATGCAATAGAGGGCAACACACAGCTACTGACTGGAGATCAGATCTCTTAAGTTATAGGTACTGTTGGTATGTCTCATGTTGGAAATCTTGACAAGCTTGAGCCTTGTGATTTTGTGCACCGACCATTTACCATGCTGTTAGTCATGACTTCAGTTCTCATTGACCTTTTCACAGCAGATGCTTTGACATGTCATGCAGGAAAAGCACAGGATTAATGATGACTCAGTTCAATTAAGTGTCCCAGTGTAATATTCCACAGAACCAGCATGCATAATATGAGACACACCTAAACACACCTGTGCTAAACACACCTACTATGAAATATCAAAATGTCTGCTGTGAAAAAACCCCATCTATTGACAATTATTCCCCTGCTGAAATCAAAAACACAATGAATTTCAGCCGCATTCCTGGGCAGGTGTCCATCTCACCCTCCTCAGCCTCACCCCTCTGTCAAAGTTGCATAATCCTGAGTTGTGTGAAGCACTGTGGGCTGTGGGCCAATAGGGGGCAGTGTCTGAATGAGACAAAGAGAAAGTACAGTGCAGTATAAGGAGGTTAGGTAAAGAATGCTACTGCATGTTTATGTCATCAGGTGTGCTGCAGTCCACCTGCAGATCGGTTTCATAACACAGTGCATCAGTTTTGTTGCATGATGGACACATTCTGCATTTCTGCATCTAGTTGTCTTAGTACTCTGTGCAACAACGATTAAGTTGATCTGATGTAATATTAAGAAAGCACACTAAATAAAAAGTATTGAATAAAGTATATTGAAGCAGACGTACACCTTGATGATATTGATCACACATACGGAAATAAGATTTTATAATCAGATTAAAGCACAGAAGAGGAATGTATTCACTCATTTTAATCTGAGGTAAACATCAAAATATAATTCCCCCGACATTTCTTAAATTAAACCATATCAGGGGATAATTTACAATTAAAGTTGTTTTTAACCTGTTTATGAAAGTTTTGTGAACACATATTGCACATACCGGTATTTATGAGCCTAAAAAAAATCCTGTGACATTTACACACACTCTAAAACAATATCAAACATGCTTTTTATTCATATGATTCATCAGGGGGGAACAAAGACACTGCTGTCTCTTCAGTGGCGAACACTCACCACTGAAGATTTGCCCAGAGAAAAGTGATTTGGTCGCTGATAATTGATTAAAGTGATACACTCCAATTTGGTAATGAGTAGCTTTTGCCTGATGGACGAAAGTTGTAGTCATACCAGATTTCCTTCTTTTATTCTATTAAGAGCAGTGTGAAATTTCCTTTTGCCTTTTCTTCTAAAATGTTGCTAAATTGAATGGAATACACCCAGTATTTATCATTAGTCCCAGCTGCGTTTGCCAAGTTGAACTGACCCCTATGAGAGAGGGTTTTCGGTCTAAACACTGCATTAAGTGGCAGCTAGATGAAGTTCTGTCCTGACAGAACAATAAACACAGATGTTGTGCCTTGCTTTCAGGTGCAACAAAACCCACATGGGAATGGAAATGTGTGTGTAGCACAGTCTTTACACACTCAGATAGTGTACAATATAAAGTGGAAGTGAAATTGCAAACAGCTGTGTGAGTGGGCCTGCTGTTCAGAAGCTCACGTATCACATCAACCATCTATTCAAGTGAATTCTTTGGATAATGAGTAAAAATGCAAACAAGGTCTTTGAATAGTATCAGTCCATGTTTAAGATTTAAGGACACTCAAAGTCAAAGCTGTGTTTCGAGCTCATCTCAGGACTGTGCCTCTGTCTCACATGTCTGTTAGTTTTTGTTAAACTTGTTGGGACAAACGCTTTGTCACATTCTTACAGTACTTGCCCACTATACGCTACTAATTTGCTTAAACTTGCATCCACCCTTCTCCGCCAGTCGCTTGTGGCTACAGCTTCATTAGCTGTCTTGATGTGAGCACCATTTGAATTAGTCAAATGTCACATCCTCTCGTTGCACCACCAGCTTGGTCCACATTGCAGGTATCCCACTGTGCTTTGTGCAGCGAAACTGTAACTTCCAAGTGAATTTTTGGTCACATATAGTTGCGTATAGTGGGCATGCACCATTATGAGTACACAGAAATTGGTGACATGTTGTACTTTGCAGTATAACTCCACCCCAACTTTGACCTGAGCCAGAGTACTGGAAATACCTGGGTACTGGTGAACTCAGATGTGATGCAGCACCATATAGGCTGCCCTTCATGCTAGATAACTCTCTGCATGTTGGTGTCCTTGTTGGGTCATTCTATGAAACGGGTGCCATTTCCACTTTACAATTTTCAAAAATTTCATCAAGAGCAAACTTTTTTTTTTTTCAATCCACAACATGAATGATCAGTTAATCCTCCAAAAAAACATATTTTCCCACCTCAGGCATAAACCACTTATTAATATTATCCTTTTTTTTCAGGCATCGGAGACATTCTTGTACCACCCCGTCACGGACAATATGTACACCATTTGAATAGTAATACATGAAATAAATTGTAAAAGATATATGTTTTTTCAACTCCTAAAATGTCCTTTTTTGGAAAACATCAATAGAAAGTATGTAATTTAATGAGTTTCTTTCATTTTTAGATTCTTAATCATGAAATATGAATTTTACCTGTCATTGGCCTCACTGTTTGTGCAAAAAGTACTAATTAATTTCAAATTTCAAATAAAAACTACATTAATTTGATTAGTCGACAAAAGAAGAACATTATTAAACATTAATTTATAGAGAATGTCATTCCTTTCCTATAATTTTTAAAACAAAATTACTCTGTGACGGGGTGGTAACTGATGTGACAGGGTGGTTCACTGTGACGGGGTGGTATGGACATAGCCTTCATCTAACATGAGAACATTTTGTTAACTCATTTCAAACACTTGAACTCTCTGCACCTTGCCCCAATGAGTTACACATCTATATACTTAATATCCAGTAATTGCTTATATTATGGTCACAGTCATAGTCACTCTGGTAGGCTATAAGTAGATGTTACATCAGTTGCACTGACAGGACTGCTAGATGCCTGATTAGAAGATTAACAGACTGCTTTTATAATGTGAATTTCATACACTGGTAGAGATTACCAGAATGCTCACTACTGACTACTATTGTCACCGTCAGCTTGTTGAACCCTAAACTCTTTAACTGAAAAAAAAGGAACTGATTAGAATTTGATAAGTCCCTGCAAGACTAATCTGAGTACCCAGAAGCCTTCGCTCACAGCCAACATGGCTGACGAGAAAAGCTTCTGGGAAAATACGTTGAAAATTATGAGACACCAATCAAAATGGTCTTAACTTTTCAGACCATTTACATATCCATTGTGATTGGCCCTTGTAAATAATGCCGGTCGTTGCTATCATAGCATGTCTATGGTTGCCATGATGACACACAGACCAGGAACCAAGAAACTGCCGTTCTGTGAGAAAAGCATAGCCAGCTTCAGACGGGTGTGCAGCTAAAAGTATAGATCGCACAGATTATCCATGGACAGTGTAAGAAGCAGCAGAATTGTGTGATCATTTTGGTGTATAAACGTGTATGTAGGCTTGTAGGCAGTTTTAAAAACGTAGCTAATTATCTACTGGTGTTAGAGGCTGTTCAAGTTCAGTGGAAGTTCCTGTTTGTCTCAGGATTCCACGCGTTTCTCTCCAGACTACTGCAAGACAAGTGGTACCAAAAATTCCAATGTACCTGTACCCATACTAGTTATAAGCATACATGGCAAAATAAACTTTCTATTTTATTCTATTCTACAAATAGGCATTATTTAATGATGCAAGATGACTGGGTGAGTGAGTGAGTGGGTGAGTGAGTGACTGAGTGAGTGAGTGGGTGAGTGAGTGAGTGACAGAGCACACATTCTAACCTATATACGCTCCAGTTCAACCACCCCGTCACAATAAAACATGTGACGGGGTGGTATGTGACGGGGGGTAAATTTAATCTTAAAATGGCCGCAGCTCTCCATGTGGTCAAGCTATAGGACCTAGCATACATGCATTCAATTTGAAATATGATTTTCTTTACATTAATAATGTAAAAATGTTGATAAAAATCAGTTTTCCCTATCTATTTTGCGTGACGGAGTGTTGGGTTGAGCTTGACGGACCCGATCTAACAGGAAAAAAACAAGAAATAAACAATATAAAAGAATGTCAAAACTTGCCTGTTTCTTGTCCTGCCTGCTCCAAAGGCCCAAAAGATGTCACTTACTGTTTGTGATGTCATTTAAAGCAACAGTACGGTATGGTACAGTACAAAACAAGTAAGCGTGACGGGTGGTATGTCAAACTGAGGGACGCAGACAAATCACAACATTTTAACAAAAAATAATGTTTTTATTTTGAATAAATATATTTATGTAAACAAGGACACTCATATAATCCTGAAAATAATATTTTTTTGATAAAAAATATAACAATTATTTGGTGATATTTTACATGCAAAGATTATGTTAGTCAATACGGACATGTGAAAATGACCATGTACTAATGAAAAACGATTAAAAATAGTATGTTACTCTTTAAGAAAAGTATTTTTTTCATATATCATGCTAATAAGAACACTTTAATTAATAGCTGTACACTTTGGAAACACACTTGGCACATGTTTTGTGCCTTATGCATCTCAGCAAACGTTGTGGACCCAAATGGCACCCGTTTCGTAGAATGACCCTGTTATGTTTCTTCGCCACACCAGTGTGTGTGGCTGTGTAGCACACCTTTCAGACATCTATCCATCCATCCATTTCCGTAGCAGCTTATCCTATCCCAGCTTACACTGGCCGAGAGGCAGGGTGCACCCTGGACAGGTCGCCAGACTATCACAGGGCTGACACATAGAGACAGACAAACATTCACACTCACATTCACACCTACGGACAATTTAGAGTCACCAATTAATCTGCATGTGTTTGGACTGTGGGAGGAAGCCGGAGTACCCAGAGACATGCAAACGCCACACAGAAGGGGGACATTAAAAATTAAATTATTTTACGAAATAAGATATTTTTTTCTTTCAGTAAAGTAAATAAATTGGACAACCTGCCAAGCAAGGTTTTGACCCAAGTAAAAACTACTTAATAAATGTGAAAATACTCATCATTTGTAAAGGCAAAACAGTAATAACAATTATTATTTTAAAATCAAATATAGATAAATATAAATATAAATGTATTTAATTAAAAAGCACCGTCAGTTATTAAACACACAACTTGCGGTGTGTCACTGTTGTCATGTGGGCTGTGGAGCTTTTGTGCCTTTAGTAACCCCCAACAGTTTGGATGCTCGTGCACTTCCGGAACTTTCGTAATGGCTTTTTTGTGCAGAGCGCATGCAGGGACCATCAGGACCGACCCCCCTCTTTTAGCAAGAAACTGATGAATGAGTGGAAGCGGCCAAGCCTGCCCTGCATCTCATTACCACTTCACAAATAAAAGCTTTTCTCTCGGAGGGACACACGGCACAAACGGGGGACGGAAGGTGAGACACACACACACCGGCTTTAATGTCCGCTTGAACATGTTTTCTCTCTGTTAAACCATTTTTCCTCCCTCTGTGTGCATTTTGCGGGGCGTCAATTAGGCTCCAGACAATAGGGGAGCACGCTGCACTTCTGCACCTCCGCTTCCTCCTGTCTGCATTGCTGTTGCAGCCTCCTTCCGTGTTATGAAACAAGCAAGCACGCTGCTTTCTCTTTTTGTTTTTTTCCATAACAAGCCCTGCTCGGAACAAGCCGTGACCGTGGCGGGGATGCAACCAGCGGGGCACACCGTCAGCCGACACAGCTGACACATCTGCGGGGTTAAACAGCCCCACTGAAGTCAATGAGCGCCTAATTTGAGGCAGTGTTACCTAACAGCCAGTTAGGCTATAAGGGCAAACCATAAATGGAAGTGGCTTATGTAAAGAGTTATGTAAATTGAGGCTTAAATGTCAAGTTAGGTGGTTTAGATTTCCATAATCGCCTAAATTAGTTTGTTGTTGAACCCCTAAAGTAGTTTCCAGTTGTCAGATTAATTTAGGAAAGTCTATGCACCAGGGATAGTCATACCGAGCCCAACGGTGAAGAGGTTCAGAGGTTAAAGAGCAGACAGTGAGCCCCAGGGTGGCTCCTAGCTCAATGTAGCACTTCTGTATTTGAGGCAACCACCTTCAACACTCACGCTCAGTGGTTGAATCAGCTGTGATCACAAAGCAAAGGGAAGTGATGGAATGAGACCTCAGTAAAGTCAGAAAGACTTTAAAGGGTGTACCACTTAGTCAGCGTTTCACTCAGGGTGGATATTTTAGTAAAAGGTAAGTTAGTCAAGGATCAAAACGATGCAGCAAAACCACAGATAACTTTTTTTCTACATGTTTGTCTTAAGCCATTTTCAGGTAGGAATTGTGCAAATTTGCAGGAAAAACCAAACAGTCTTTTTTCAGCATTGGCAGTATAAAAACAAGATCGGGGTGTGCGGCAAAATGCTGCCTACCTACTTTTGTTTATACAGAATGCGCCTTTTTCGGGGCAATGGGGGGCGTGAGCAAGTAACAAAACATGTAGCTCAGCATGTGACGTAAACAGTGACATGGGAGGGAAGCTGCGGCTGGTCAGTCCTTCGCCAATTCTCTAGCAGGTTGGCTCGTTCTTCATCGTTCCCGTCATCTGACGGATAATGGCCTCTTCATTTGCGAGGGCAAGGAGGGCGCGCAATTCCTTGTCTCCCCAGTTGCTTATCTTTACAGTGTCTGTCAGGTTTGTGTTTCCCTCTTGCTACTAGCTGCTTGCTAATTCCTGCTATCAGCTGTTTCCTGTTTATCCACCGCCAGTGGCTCGCACATGTGGCGTCATCAACAGCTCCTCCCACAATTCCTCAACAGCCCCTCCCGTTGTGGAAGGCCGCCTCAGTCAGTTTAAATTAAAAGGGTTCCGGCAATATGACGACCCTATGAGGCGGAAAATTGGGCACCTCGGATCAACTCCCCAATCCGGCTCTGTGTGTTGAAACGCTTGCAACTTGCCAGCAAAACGGCCCAACATTCGCCGAAAATCTGGCAGTGTAGGACTCCTGTCAAAACTTGGCGCCTACATCACCTACAATGCAACTCCACCACTGACACTTTGGTCACTGGGTCAGCACCATTAATACGCCGGCATACACTTGCAATGCACAAAGTCTACACGCCATCAGATTGGTATCAGAGCCTGTAGATGCCACAGATCTGCTGCTAAATTTCAGCGGCGAGAGCAGCATTAATGTCATCACGACCACATGGGCTATAAAACCACAAAAAAGTTGAGGGAAATTGATAAGACAGAAAAAAGATGAAAGTGTCTCTGGCCTACATAAATAATACAGTGAACTTTACTGTCAATGGAGGCAATTATTTGTTAATTTGGAGCACTACCATGGCTTTTGCCCTGTAGGCCTTCTTTATTTGTTTTGTCAGCTGATAGTTACATGGTTGCTGTTGCTGGCTGACAGATTACACTCCATTTAAACAGCATTCCTCGGCCCTCGCAGTTATGTATGAAGTGACAGTGTGCTTTGAAATGTAGTTTACCCACTGATTCAGGTGTGTCATGCTAGTAGTTGCTAATGTATCCTCAAGCAGAGATGAGGAGCAAGCTACAAACTCCACAAGTGCAGTCTTCAGCCCAACCAGAAGTTAGCTGCTCAGCTCTTGAAAGTCTGTCATGCACTTTCTCTGTGGGCCCTATGATTTGGAAGATCCAGGTAATTTTAAAACGGGTAAGCCTCGAATGCTGTATCCAGGTCTCTTTATACACCAATGGCCCCAACTGATGCTGACTCAGATAACATCCCATCTTCCCTCTGGAGCCACAGAAGGCTTTATACAACTTTCTTTTCACATATTCCACTCCGTTTTAAAAAATAAAAACTCGTAGAATGTAGACACTGTGAGCCATGTAAGTTATTTAAACTGTAGTTTTGCCTATTTTCAACCCAGTGGCATAGGGTCTTAATTATGCAGTGTTAATTTACGGTGTGACAAAGGAAGTTGAAACCGGAGCAAGCATGCTTGTAGGCCATCAGAACAAAAGTGCATGTTAGTTGCCCGTGAGACTTAAAAACATTTACTTGTACCAGATCAACAAAAACTGAGTTAGAGGACTAATCACAAGTTGAGAAGCATCAAGTGACTTTGTAAAAAGTTGACAGGTCATAGCAGGGAAAGCACAGGTGTCACTAATAATAAGCTTAGTTTTGTGTGTCCACAGCCCTGGTGTTGTGCATGCTGGGACACTTGTTGTAAATGGTGCTGAGCCATTCTTAATGTTATTACTTAAGGCTATGCTTTACCTGGTTTAGAACAAGCCACAATATCTGCTGTAAGAAAGGTGTATCAGGTGAATATTACTGGTGTAACTCCTCAGTTTGATTTAACGCTGGCTTAGAATTCCTCTGGCTTTTCTCTCTGTGATGTATCCACTTTCCCTCTATTTACTTCAGTGATTTCCATTTCCCAGAATGTCTTTTCAAAACCCCCAGAGACGGGTGTTAGCTCGTTTTATGGAGGAGAGTTTGTTGCTGAGATCTGAGGGGAGCAGAGAAAAAGTGAGAGTCATGCCCTTTAATCAATATCCAACATGTCTTCTAGTTGCAGTGCATTCTGGTCAGTCGATGTTACTGTGGGTGCTGTCTGTGTCACAATGGATTTCTGACTGTATGGCTGTAGAAAATGTGTGTGTTTAAAATGGCAGATTCAGGTAGACGCCTCTGTTTGATTTTGAGCAATCGGTGAGAAAAACATTTAGCTTTTTGCTGAGTATGATTCTCCTGCTGCAAAGGAAACGCATCATCTGTAATCTTTGGCCATGTCATCTCCTAAAAGTCTTTCGGTGTGTTGTCTCTTATTTGATCACGCTGTATCAAACAGTGCAGCTTTCAATGTTGCCTTTCAAGTCTTTTTTGGGGGGAGTTTTGTAACGCTGACCAGGCACTTTGCCTCCAAGTTACATCCTGTATCGGGCTGATCGACCCGTGGCAGGAAGATTATGTTCTAATAGTCTGATTCTGGGGCTTTTCTGTCTGCCTTGGCTGTCAGTGTTGATTCAGAGACTTTGTTCTTTTAATCTGACCTTGGATCAGGTATCCAGTGAAGCACTTAAGCCAGACGCAACCTTAGCCGATGAAACCCTCTCGCTTTCTTTCTTTTTTTAAGAAACTTTTGTTCAGTTTTTCAGACATCCTCAGACAGAGCAGAGAGAAAAAAAAGATGTTGCATAAAGTGTAAATTGTGTTCATTGTCGTCATTGTTAAAGGATTGTCTGATTGTGTGCTTCCTTTAGTGAAGGTTAGTCGATCTTAGAAAATCTTAAACATGCAGTGACTGGCTGTGTCTGTGTGTGAGGACCCAGACTTGTAGAGTTTGCTTACATCACACTGTCTGGAATGGATACTTTGCACTATGTATGTAGGTATGTTAAGCTATTAAATTACTGTTCACATACTGTTTCTAGTTTGTGTTGGGTCAAAGTGCTGAAAAAATTCTACATTTCCTGACTCCTGGCTTGTTTGAACCCGGGCCTGGGTTAGTTTGTTTGATTTTGGTCCTGTTAGAGTCACATTTTCTGTTTAATACTGAAATGATGATCTGGGGTGCCTCTGTGGCACTCTCCTTTTCATCCCTCCCTTCATCCTTTCATCACTGCTTCACTGTGTTCCTGCTACCGAGCTCAGCGGGCGGCTGAGTACAGGAACAGTGCACTCAGAACAGCACAGGAGTGATGGAGGGGTGGAGGGAAGGAGGAGGGTGGCTATTGCTGGCCTGCTTTACAGTTATGCACGTTAATGGCAAACGAGATTTCATCTGTAAGTATAAGAGAGGGGAAGAACTGATTGTGCACAGTCTGACCGCATGGTTGGTCAATCAGACCTGCGGTGTGATGGACAAAAGTTGCAACTAGTAAGTAGAGGACAATATGTAGTTTTCACATAACTTCAAAGTTAGTTCAGTGAATAATTAATTATTCCTAGTTTGACTTTAAATGGAAGATGGAGAATTATTTAGTCTTGTCAATCAGCATCAGACCTACAGAATCATGAAGGGAAATCCTCAAGCTTAAAGTGTCATTGTAAACACATGATAACAACAGTTAGCCTGCTGTCATAAACCTCACATCACTTCCAAATAGTTGTAGCAATGTAGTTGAGTAGCTTAGAATCGTCAAAAAAAATTCAATGATATTTTCAAAGGCTTTTCATATGTTTTAAAGGGTTATAACATGATTCCATCTTGTTAAAATAGAGACGAAAGTAAATCAAGAATGATGGAAAACAGAAGATAGAAAATTTCTGCAGATGCTTGTCTCAGATGATCTGTCAGTCAGATTGTTTAAATGGTTGTTTTTAAGTTTGACGCCTTGCCACGGTCACACCGATTGATGGAGTTTTCATCAATTGGTGTGACTGTGGCAAGGCTTGTCATAGCTTTTCAAAAGTTAAAGTACGAAGCTTTTAAAGTACGACCCCTGGAAATGGCCAAAAATCCACAAAAGTGCCACAGTAAATTCAAATGGCCAGCTTCTTGTCAGGTTTAGAGCACGGGTCCAAGAGACTTTTTTGTACGTCTTGGGACATCACATGTGCCGACCAAGTTTCCTACATGTAGGTGAAAGTAGCTTTGGGGCTGTTTCGTCGAAAGTTTGTGGGGGGCACTTCTGAGCCATTTTTTGGCACCCAAGCATGAGACCCTTAGAGTATCAAATAGTAAAATATCCCATTATTATCTTTAATGATAATGGGATATTTTGCTATGTGCTATTTTTTTGTAAAACCAAACTTGCATAATATATAAGTAAACTAATGAAAAGCATTTTGAAATATTAAGCACTGAACACAGCTAAGAAGAACAGATCAGCCTTGTATTGCAGATAACACGAAAGATTTGCCTTGGGGGTTGCAGCTGCGTCTTCAGTTAAGGAATATAAATTATTTAGTGAAATTTTGTACACAAGGGTTACAATCAGACCAAACAGTGTAGAACAAAACTTTGTATCTTATGTATCACTTAAAATACTAGGGGAAATCTAAAACTCTCATCAGATCAATGTTAGCAGATCCAAACATTAAATAGAAACCAGAAAGTGTATGTGTCTCAGAGCTACAATGTAGATGAGGACAGAAAGGGAGGTTAGACCAGTGTGGGTGTCCCTGACCCACGCTGCATCCCAAGCTCGCTGGACCCTACAACAGTGATGGAGGGATGGAAGCTCCAGCTTCTTTTTGACCTAAACTCCTTGAAAAGCAGCAAGAGGGAGAGAATGATGGATGTTGAGCAGAGCGGTCTGCCTGACCTCCGCTGATCATATTCACTGGACTGAAACATCACACCGGGGAGTGTAGGTTTAAGATTTAGAAACAAGCTTTACACTCTCTCCTTATGGCCGAAGTTTAAATCAGTGAAGCAGAAAGGGAGGAAGGAATGTAGGGCAAGTGAGACTCTGACCTCCTCTGTTTCTCATGTTTTAGTAATTCTTTAAAACAACATGTAGGGAGTGGATGGATCGCTGTGTGTGTGTGACCTACTAATACTTCCCTAGTTAACATACTATCACTTTTTAATCTTTGATGGGAAAAGAATGTGTCAGGACATGGTCAGCACTTTATAGTTCTCCTCTTTGATCGAGAGAAGCAAGGAGTCAGGGAAAAGATGACTCCCTGATTCCCTGACTCTTGTTGTTGATGTGAAACAACACTGAATAAAAATATAAACACAGCGCTTTAGTTTTTGCTCACAGTTTTTATTAGTTTAAATAAAGGATCTAAGACCTCTTCATGCAAACAGAAGGCTTAGTTACTCAAATTATGTTTACAGATTTGTTAAAATCCGTGTCAGCAGCAGTGTGAGCACTTTACCTTTATTATTCATAATCCATCCACCTGACAGGTGTGGCATATGAAGATATTGATTTAACAGCATTATTATTAAAGTCTGCCTTGTAGTTTGGTTTTTAAGGGAGTGTGCTACTGGCATGTGGACTGCAGGAATGTTCATCAGAGCTGTGTTTATGAATTGAATGTTCTTTCAACTTCCTTAAACTGCCTTCATTGTCTTCCGAGAATTTGGCAGTACATCCAACCAACTTCATAACCACAGACCATGTGTAATCACACCAATCCAGGACCTGGGAGATTCAAATCATCAGTGAGAGACCCCTCAGTTGACTGAGATTGCTTCAAGTCAGGCAGGTGTTTTT